>JALLLS010000193.1:0-11723 GCA_025094145.1 Spinellus fusiger | reverse complement strand
AAGAAAAGAGTAACAAACAACAGGAAATATGCGGCATTGAAGAAAAGAAGAGATAATTGACTGGAGTCTGTTGTAATCATGAAGACAATGGTAGCAGTCACAGACCAATTATTAAGTTGTCTCCTTTCTACAACGTAATTCATAGTTAAGACACTGCATATTAAAGTCTACTGTACAGGCCATTATTATTGAGTATCCTAAAACAGTAATAGATTATTCTCAATAACACAGTCACCTGTCTATTTAATATAAATAGATATGTCAAAATTGTTTTAATAAAAGCATCTTGTTCTTGAGTCTGATTAATTCCTTTCAAATTTAACATTTTTTTAATCTTATCTTTTTGATACTTTTCTTACTACAAACCAACATGTTGTCCTTCTCTGGTCTTTCCCCTTGTCTCCCTTTTCTAAGGTTTTGCTCAATGAGAGTCCAGCCTGTGTCCCCTGCTAGTCTGTCTTTCCTCTTGAAAAGCATGGTTTTGAGTCTTCCCCTGTGTCCATGGTGGAGCACCCTGTCTGTGGTGGAGCACCCTGTGTCTGTGTTGGAGTCCCCAGTGGTTTTGGTTGTGTGTCCTGCAAACAATGAGTGCAGTAGTCTAGTTTTGGCTAGCACTAGTGTACATAGATTGTACATGGCCTTGGCCTCTAAAGTGCAGCTCTGACAACAAAAGTTGCAAACAGGGTAGGAGTTGTATCTGAGACAGATCTCCTATTCTTGAGTATGAGCAAGTGAAGAAGGACTTTCATGCTGTAGGTGCCATTTGGGAACAGCTAAAGCAGCATTCCCAGATTACCAGCACAGAAATCCTCTTCCTGTTGTGCAAAAAAGTAACTCACCTTTAACTTGGGGATATAAGTTGTATTGTACCCAGAAACCTGCCATACTTCCAATGGCAGGGAAAGGTGGCAGATGCTTCCAGAGTTGTCCTGGAAGATCTGCCTGCTTGCTATAGGAGTTTTGAGAATGTTTTGGGCTCATATAGTTTAGATGTGAACCAAAACTGGGTTTGTCTCCTTCCTTGTGTCTACCAAACAGTAAGCTGAATGGTTTGGTAGATACAAGAAGTCTACTGCTGTCAAAACATGGGATGCATTTAAGAAAGTGTATACTGCATGCTATGGTGGAAACCATAGTGACCAGGTGGATGCTGCCTTAGAAAAATTGCAAACCATGAGAAAAGAGATGGTGAATTTGTGTCCTCTTTCATAGATTGCTTCAACGCGGTAAGAAGAAAGGCTAGGGTAACTGATGCACATGTGTTGGTGAAGCATTTCATGAAGGCATTACCAGATAAGTTTGAGCATGATTTGAAGCTGGCTCTCATGAAGTGCACCTCTCAGCAAAAAAGGACATAAAATTCATTTACCAAACAGCACAAGAGTGGCTGACTGTTTTGGTGAATATGAAGGTAGAGGCTCTGCTGCAAAGATCCATAAGCCATGAAAATAGGGATATGGGAGTTAAATGCTCCAAGTATTCTTCTTTGTCCCCTGCAGTCAAAGTTTGTAAAGGTAGTGATGTCTTTTGCTCATACCATTGAGTAACTACCCACCAAACAAGGACTGCAAGGCAGCAGCAAGTGGAGGAATAAGTAAAACCAGAGCCAAGAAAGGTGCATGTTTTAAGTGCCATGCACCTGACTAGACGCCTGAGCACAAATGCTCAGGCAGCAAACCCAGGGATTGGCCATCCCTGGTGCAGAGGTCTATGAATGTAGAGGCCACACCTACCATTGTGCCTGTTGTGTTCTGACTTCAATCAAAAGATTCTCTATAAATAGGTCAACACAAGTAGTGTGCTGTGACATTCAGAATACTCTATGAAAGCTTGAGTGCACACAAGTACCATAGTACATCTCTGTATCATCTCACTGATTGGTTGTAACTACAAATCAACCTTCTAAGCTCAAATTATTATTGGACACTTAATGAGCTGCCTTCATCTATAAATCCTTAGTGGATTAAATAAGACCTATCAAAAGCAATTAAAAGTGAAGACATAATAGATGGCTCTATAATGGTGTGCTTATTCAATGAACCAACCATAAGGCTCCAAATGTAGTCTACCATTAGGTAGAACAGCTACACCTATGTAAACTATCATAGGATAGATCATCTACACCAACCATATGGTTGCATCTATCAATAAGCTATGCCATGGACTAATCATTAACTACCAAAAGGTAGAATGCCACTGAAGGATAAGCACCCACAAAAAGTATAAATAATGAACCACTCTTCACTTAATAAAAATTATCTTTGTTCAGTCTCATTATTTTCTACTTATCTGAATAATAACAGTGAAGTTTGATGTGGAGTTTGGAAAGTCTGTTCTTGTTGTTGATGTACTTCACCTCATCATGGCAGCAATTGCATGTAGTCTTGGTCCCAAGGCTAGATTCCCATGCAGGAAATGCCATTGGATAAATGAACATGGAGGTGGAGCAGTGGAGCAGGAAGGTGATGCCCATGCCCAAACAAAAGAAGAGTTGGTGGAAATGCACTAACACTGTATCAACAACCCCAACAACACCAGTCTGAAAACCAACACCAGCACTGGATGCAAGTTGACTGGCGGTGAAGCACTTTTGTCCTTGCAGTTGTGGGATCCCTCCAAGGATTGCCCAGTGGAGATACTCTACACTGTTCTCCTTGGTGTTGCCAAGAGCCTTGTGTTGGCATGATGCCATTCTTAACCAAAGCAGAAGTGAAGCACTTAGAAGAAAGCTTCTTCAATTACAACAAAGCTTTCAAACAAAACCACCACACTCCTTTCTGCTGTTGTGGCTCATATCTTGGAAGAGATTATAAAACCATTGTGCAGCAGATGCCCACCATCTTGAATCATTTGATTCAAGATCAGCTCATTACTATGAACAGCACCAAGGCAATCATTTTTGATTGCTTTGTCAAACTTGGTTCTCTTGTGTTGCTGTTATATATGCAAAGAGTTGAGACATCTTTGTATGTCTATCTAGACAATGTGGAGTCTGTTGTTGGAGAGCTGACTGGGGCAATTGCCAAGTATGATAAGGTGGCAGCACTTGGCAAGTCTACAAAAAAAATGAAAGATTGGCAGCACTCTGAAGATGCATCTCCTGAGCCATCTTTGTGAAGACATTTCTTGCTTTGCCCCTCCCATTCACTATGAAACAGAGAGAGGCAAACAATTCAACAAGTTTATCTGTGAAAGGATAATCTTTACCAACAGATGCTTGCCCTCTTGAGATGTTGCTGTTTCCTTTGGGAAGAAGTACATGTTAGTACACATCTTCCAAGGTGGGTACTGGCATGTGCCTGGCTACCATGGTCTACTCACTGCTGGAGCTGAGGTCAAGCTCTTTCAAGAGATGCACCCCCTCACCATTTCCACAAGCTTGCTGATAACAATAGCAGCTCAAAAACATTGTTGTTGGTCTGGCTGGTCTCTTTCCTTCTCTTCTGGTTCTTTCTTTCTCTTTGGTCAAATCATTGCTACTGATAAGAAGAAGAATATGGCCACCATTCTTCCCTATAACCTCAAACTTACCTTTGGTCAAAAGTCATCTACCCACCCACAACCACAACATCTGGCTTTTGCCAAAGAAACCTACAACCTTTTTTCTTTCTTTGCCTTGGGCCTAAAGGATAATATTGGAAACAATATTGTCTTTCCCCTGAACAACACTGTTGAGATAAAATTTGACAGTATAGTTGTTGTAGAGGCAGTTGACATTCAGTCAATGAATGAATGCACTGTTCTCAATACAAGTAGGTTTGGCTCTCTCTTTTAGACAATGACCACTGGAGTTAATTCAGTGCAAGTCCCACAATAAATATTTTTTAAACATTGTTACACTGAAAATACTGTGGGCTTAAGGATAACACATTATGTTAAGAGAAGAATATCAGTGACTGAGTTGCAATATTAAGTGGATTCTTGTTCTATTTCTTGTCTTTACAGCCAATTCTATACTTTTTAATTGCAAAGTCAATTGTCACTGCTTAAACAGGCAATCAGAGTTTGAAATTGATCATTTAGACAGCAAAAAGGCCTTTTCAATCACATTAGCCAATCATAAGAATATTGCAATTTTATTCTCAGAATATTTCCTTATATATCCCAAAAATCTCCCGGTGTGTACTCAATAAAATTATCTTTGTTCAGTCTTGTTAATCTACCTGTCCAAACAATCTCATTTTTTTAACAAATTCTGCAAACCCAATCTTTATTTCTACTCTTTAAAAACCTTATCTTCACTTTCTTCTAAATATGTCCAACATCCCTACTGAATCCATCAAGTCCATGATCTCCCCTATGTTTGCCATGGACATTACCTTTTCTGAGCAAGTGGAACCTGAGGTTACCTCTACCCCTCAACCATCTGAAATTGTGGATGCTGAACAGGCAAGTCAAGAGGACCCCATTACTGTACTTTGGGCCCAACTGCAGGAAGTCTCTGGCAGATTTGCAACTGCTGTCACTAGCCATCTCCCAGTAGACCAGCTCTCTGCCCTGTGCAAAGAAGCAACTGAGATAGCCAAGTGTATCCATTACCTTGATGAGCTTAATGCTTTCTGTTCTCCACCTGTGCCCATCCCAGCTGTGTCCCAGGGAAACCAGCAAGCAAGTGCAGCAGTCAGGACCAACCACTTGATCCCTTCCAACCTCCCTGTATGGCAATGGCTTGGAAACCGTGAAGATAATGCTGAGTTGCAAGACTCAGTAGAAGACCTTCTGGACACTTTTGCACTCATTGTGACATCCAATGGGCTAGCATTGGACCAACACTGGGCAAGACTTATGCCTATTAAGATGAACCATGACCAAAATTCCTGGTTTAACAAAAACCTAAAAGGCAAAAACATTTCATGGGAAGAGGTAAAACAAATTGTAAAGAAAACTTATGCTACACAGGATGTCACACACACCCTTAGCCACCTTGACCAGCTTGTAACCATGAAAATGCTGCCCAATGAATCTATTGAAGCCTTCACTGACCGGTTCCAGAGAATCAGATGTGCAGCCCAGTGGCAGGATGATCTCAAGGCTGCCACCCTGTTCAAACAAGCATTGCCTGAACAACTGTTCAGAGAAGTCTCCTGGTCCTTGATGAGCACGCCACTCCACCAACAAGACTTGGTGGTAAAAGTAGCCACCATTGCCCACAATGTGGTATCTTCCAATATCTTTAATCTCAAAGGCAATCTGCAAGCAGAGCCTCCTGTTAAGTCTACATTTGTCAGTGGTGTAAAAAATTCAATTCATAATCCTGCAAACAAAAGAGGTAGTCTCAACCTGAGCAAGCTCTCAGCAACCTCCTCTACCTTCAGACAGAAGGCATATTGCAAAATCTATAGCAATGGCAGCCACTCTAGTGAGCAATGCCATGCCTACAAGCGTATCCTGGCCAAAGTCAACATCAAGTCCCCATTCCCAGCTCCAACCTCTGCTTCTCCTGTCTTGTCTTCTGTGTGCTTCCAATGCACAGACAATGTCCCTTGGTCTCCCTTGCATGCAGCCATCTGCAAATGCAACAAGAAAAATAATGGTCCAATGAAAGCATTCCACTCTGCTAGAAGATTCCATGCAAAAAGTCATAACTCCAAAAAAACATCTACCTTGGCACAGCTCCAAGAAGATAACACAAATATGGACATTGAATACAACAGCCTTCCTATGAACTTTGATTGTAAGCAAAAAAATGGCAAACAGAATAAAGCAAAAGCTAACCATTCTTTGTGTATACCTATCATCATAGAACAAATAGAAACCTTTGCTCTCTGGACACTGGTGCTTCTTTTAGTTCTATTGATGTAGTATTTGCAATAAAAACCAAATAAACATAAACAAAAAAGTCTCAGGAACTATAATACTAGCCACTAGCAACAATAAAACAAAATGCATTGGTACAACTTCAAAAGCACTAAGCATTACATATGGAGATAATGATGACTCAATCATCAACACATCCCATGTCTTTGAAGTTCTTCCTTTATCCTTTAATACAAATGTAGTCATTGGATTAGACTTAATGCCCAAATTGAATATTCAAATAACCAATTTAGCAGTAAGACATCCAAACAAGAAAGCAATAGTGAAGGATGTTATCCATGATACACCTGAACCAAACAACTCTCCTTATGGTAACCAAAATGAACAAGCTAGATTTGCAGCTTCTATCAAACCCAATCTTGATCAGAATGCTCAAATCCCTAAAAACAGCTTTTGTACTCTTCCTGAATCCATTATTCACTTGGAGACAAAGCCAAACAAAACAGCTTATAGGGCACCTTACAGAATCCCTCTCAAGTTAATACCTGTAATGCAAGAACACATCAATACATGGTTATGGGACAAAGTAATTCAATGTGCACCTCACAATTCTGAATGAAACTCTCTACTCACTATTGTACCTAAGAAAGACCTACAAGGAAATCCAACAGGCTATAGACCATGCTTAGATCCACATCTACTAAACTCTATCTTGGAGTCCAATGACAAACAGTCTATCCCAAAAATTGACAAAATATTTGATCAACTACAAGGTTCTATTATCTTCTCTACTCTGGATCAACAACAAGCTTTCCACAGATTCCAAGTCTATGAAACTCATTGTGTGAAGACAACCTTTACCTTCCAAGGTACACAATACATGTTTCTTGGCTGTCCATTTGGACTCAAACATATTGCCTCACACTACCAAAGAGTTATCAACTCAATCCTAGCAGGTATACCATATGCTCTTGCCTTTGTAGATGACATTATCATCTTCTCCAAGACTTATGAAGAACATATCAGCCATGTACAACATATAATACAGAAGTTGACTCAAGCCAATCTTATCCTCAACACAGATAAATGTCACTTTGCACAGACCACAGTTTACCTACTAGGATTCTGTGTGGATGCAAAAGGCTCACATCTGGACCCCTGTAAGGTCTCAAATGCACTTTCTTGGCCAAAGCCAACAACAGGAAAAGACATTCAATGCTTCTTAGGCTTGGTAAACTATTTCAGGAAATACCTGCCCAACCTCTCTGAAGTAACAGCTCCACTTGACAAGCTGCACTTTGAGGGTAAACTCACCAACAAAGTCTGGGATCACACCCAGGACAGTGCATTTAGCAAAATAAAACAGCTACTTGTATCTGCTCCAGTGCTGTGCCATCCCAACCTTGAGGAACCATTCCTTGTGGCCACTGATGCTAGCAATTATTCCATTGGTGCCGTTCTTTACCAGATAATCAACAATAACATGCAACATATTGGATTCATGGCTTGTGCATTGTCCACATCTGAAAAGAACTATTCCACTACCAAACAAGAATTACTTGCTATAGTGTTTGCTCTTAAAAAGTTCTACCCATTCTTATGGGGTAACCCTTTCACTCTGTTTACAGACCACAAGGCGCTTACTTACATCCACACACAACCCATTGCAAACCCTATGATGATCCAATGGTTAGACACAATACTGGATTACAACTTTAAGATCATTCACAGACCTGGTATACAAAACATACTGCCAGACATATTATTGTGTCTCTTTGAAAACAAAATAACACTGGTGGGGGGTAAAAACCTCAACAATTCCAATTCTACTCATGCCACTGACAAAAGTCTTACCTCAAACATGACTGCATGCATGATGATCCCTGAAGATCTAATCACACCAGCACCTGAAGAATGTCAACAGCTACTCCTCAACACACATCTTAAAGGACATTGTGGCTCACAAGCAATTGTAACAACTTTATATAGTGAAGGAATTCACTGGACAAAGTTAAAGGAAGATGCTCTACAAGTAGTCAAGAGTTGCCCTGATTGTCAAAAATTCAACATTGCTAAACACGGTTATCATCCACTGACATCCATATATGCCAATGCACCCTGGGACCATATATGCATTGACACTGCTGGACCTATGACTACATTTATACAAGGGAACAATTACATCCTCATTGTAGTCAACATGTTCACAAGATTCTGTGTACTAAGAGCCATACCTGACAAATCATCACTCACTGTGGCACTCACACTAAGAAGCATATTGTCACTCTTTGGTTGTCCCAAAGTAATACAAAGTGATAATGGTACAGAATATGTCAACAGAATCATAAGGGCCTACACTGAGATCTCTGGCATTGACCATTGTCTTATCTCTCCCTATCATCCCAGAAGCAATGGTTTAGCTGAACATTGGGTTGGCAAAACAAAAAGCATATTGTCAAAGAGAATACAAGGAAAAGATGAGGACTGGGACTTGTACATCAACAGTACCCAAGAAGCTCTGAACAATACTCCTTCTGCTTTACACAATGAAGTACTATTTATATCTTAATAATAAAATATATATCTTTTGAGTTATTCTATTTATTTAATAATAATTAATTTATAAAAAAACTTTCTTTAAATAGTATTATGATCTTTAGATAGAAAAAAATACTTTAAAATATTTGTTATCTGAAGTATTATAAAATTATTTTTTAAAAATATACATATCTCAATTTATTTTTTTCTATTGCTTATTAACACAATTATTATTAAATAGAAAAGCTATCTCCAGACATTATGAATTTAAGTAATTCTATCTAAATTAAAAAATTTATAATAAATAAAATATATATTATCATTATAAGGTAGTATTGTTATGTTTTAATCCACTTATCTAAATAGGAATAGTGCCTCAATACAAGGCCATTTGCCTTAATGTTTGCTAGACACTTAAATGAAGCAAAAGATTACAGCAATACATCTACTCAAAGTAATGATGAAACAGAGGAACAGTTAGCAAAGAGAATCAGCAGATTTAATGACACAGTCCTACCTGCTATATGTGAAAAAATACAGACTTCACAAGCAGCATCACGTGACAAAGTTCAACAAGTCTCATAGAATCCTCACCAACATCCCCGCTGGTAATCAGGTCATGATCAAGAATGTAAACTGCATGGCAAAGACAGACCCATCTTATATTGGTAACTTCACTGTTATCAGGAAAAACTAAGGTGAAAGTTATATACTACATGATAATACAGGAGCATTACTCCCAAGAAATATCCCTCCTCATCTCAAAATAATATCTGAAGAGTCCACAGAGGCCTACAATGTTGAAGTAGTTATTAATCACAAAGGCAATCCTGGAAATTACCTATACTTGGTAAGATGGCATGGTTACAGTGAAAACAAAGACACTTGGGAACCCGCAAGTAACTTTGACAACTACAGACCAATTCAAACATACTGGCTACATTGTAAAGAACAACCACCACCTAATGACTCATCTAGAGCCAAACAGAACAATAAGAGACAAGCAGATGGCCAAAGTATGCCTAACAGAAAATGCACAAAAAACTAGTGTGACTACTATTTTATTTGGGATAAAAACACACCTAAAAAAAATAAGTATCTGCTTCACTACAACTCTTATTTATGTTCTTATACTTCCATAATGCAGACATTTACAAGTACACCATAAACTCTATGCATTATGAACTACTTCATTCTTCCATCCTGAACTCATGACTCAACATTACCACAAGCTACATATTTTTTACCAATATAAAAGCATACTGCTGAGACACACACTTACACTCATCTATATGATTCCACATTCATGAATCTTACTCCAGAAATGTAGTTAAAACCTGGAAGGGGGCAAGGTCATGTTCCAACTTCAATCCAAAGATTCTCTATGAATAGGTCAACACAAGTAGTGTGCTGTGACATTCAGAATACTCTATGAAAGCTTGAGTGCACACAAGTAACATAGTACATCTCTGTATCATCTCACTGATTGGTCATAACTACAAATCACCTTCTAAAGCTCAGTGTACTATTGGACACTTAACAAGAGCCATCTTCATTAATAATCCTAACAGAACAATATTGACCTATCAGAGTCAATTGAGTAAAGACTCATAATAATTAATGGTTTCAATAATGGAGTGCTTATCCCAGGAACCAACCATATGTTTGAATCTAATAATACTACAACTAAGTAAAAAATATGAGCCAACCATAAGGTGGCAGTTATTAATACTATCATAAGGTAGTAATATAGACACCAACCATAAGGTCAAAAAGAGTGAATTCTACCATAAGGTAGAATGTCCCCACCAACCATTTAGTTGTAATTGTGAAGCAGCCATAAGGTTGACTATCATAACTACCATAAGGTAGAATAGATTATCCTACAATAAGGTAGAAGCCACTGAAGGATAAGCACCCACCAAAAGTATAAATAGTGAACCTTTCTTTACTCAATAAAAATTATCTTTGTTCAGTCTCATTAATCTACCTGTCCAAAAAATCTCAGTCAGGGCCAGGATGCACCTCTTACGGTGCACTTCATGGGCCTTATCTTCCAATTCCTCAGAAGACAGGCTGGCAAAGGCAGGGTTGGCCAGGTGCTTGGGGTCAAGGGGCTCAAAACCAGAGATGACCTTCACCTGAGCCTTCTCCAAGAGCTCCAGGACAGTGGGGGCATACCCATTGTGGACCAACAGGCCAAGGACAGAGCGGGCAGGGAAACAAATGTCCAGCAGATGAGGGGGCTCCAGACCAAAGACACAGAGGTGGCAATGGACCTCTTGTCTGGTCATCTTTCTTGACCAGGGGATGTAGATATACTGATGTCCTGTGACATCAGAAGCCTCAGAAAAGACTCGGACATTAGCCTCAAACTTCCTTTGGGAAGTCCTAGGTCTGGGAGCAGGAGCAGGGCGGTTTTTCTTGGCCACAGTGGCCCAGGAGGAGTCCTTTGCTGTTTTGACAGCATTGGCAGAGGCAGCCAGGGGGGAAGATCCTGAAGAAGAGACAGGAGAAACCAACATATTGTTAGTAATTTTTGCATTTTTTACCTCCGACGATGACGTCATGGGTGTGACTGGTGTTGTGGCGGCTGCGCGACGTCGCAGGCTTTCGTTCTCCGCCTCAAGCTCTGAAATCCGACCTCTCAGAGCCAAGATATCAGCCTTGGAGCTCTCTAGCTCCTGGACCTTTTTTGCCAGGCCTAAAACCAAGGCAGTCAGGGATTGGAAGTCCGACAGGGCCGGACTAGGTGGTGGTTCGGTGGTGGTCTCCATGGCACCAGAGACAAGGTGTAAAGGTGTTCCCAAAGGAAAGGGAGAGAAGCTCATTGAGAAATAGGCCAAAAGTGAGGAGAAAGTGAAAGAGAGTGGGGGATGTAGCTCAAATGGTAGAGCGCTCGCTTAGCATGCGAGAGGCACTGGGATCGACGCCCAGCTTCTCCATTTTTTTTTTTTTTTTTTTTGTAAGTAGAATTATTTTTTGTCTAAATGAACTAATTCAAACTCTACTTGCCTGTTGAGTTTTAGCAATGGCTACTGACTTTTTAATTAAAAAATATTGAATTGGCTGTAAAGACAAGAAATAGAACAAGAATCACCCCAAAATTACAACTCAGTCACTGATATTCTTCTCTTAGCATAATTTGTTATCCATAAGCCCACAGTATTTGCAGTATAACACTGCTTAAGAAATTATTTATTATAGGACTCACACAAAATTAACTCTAGTGGTGATTGTCCATAAAATAAAACCAAACTTACTTATATTAAGAACAGTGTATTCATTTATTGACTAAATATCTATAATCACCTCAATTAGCTTATTGTAACTGGTATTAACAG
The DNA here is from genome assembly GCA_025094145.1 of Spinellus fusiger. Lineage (NCBI taxonomy): Eukaryota > Fungi > Mucoromycota > Mucoromycetes > Mucorales > Phycomycetaceae > Spinellus > Spinellus fusiger. Next base: position 84 of record JALLLS010000193.1, on the reverse strand, counting down.
TGGTGCTTAATGATATCAAGGTATTGTTTTCTAATACTGGACTTTAGGCCCAAGGCAAATAGAGTGTGAATTGTTTGACTTTTG
>JALLLS010000192.1:0-11797 GCA_025094145.1 Spinellus fusiger | reverse complement strand
TCAACATTGCGTGTCTTTGGCACATAAGTCACCAAAGTAGGTTCTTCTCCTCTTCTCAAATTTATCTCTTGGCTTTGGTGAAGACTGAGCTGTCTCTATTGCTGGTGATCTTGCACGTGCCTTTTTTGCTGATGTGTCTAGTTGTCGTTGTTGTTGTCGAGGGGTGGAAGTAGCACTGCCAGGTGTGACTGAGCGTCGATGCACAGGAGGCGACTGGACTGACATGGGAGATTGGATGTGGGTGGGGACAGCTGGAGAGTAGGACTTGGGTGGCAGCATGTCTTCTACCCCGCCTGTAGAATACTCTTCAACACACTATGCCATTTGCTCTGCTTATTGTCTCATCTACCTTTCTTGCTGTCACAAGGGGAGAGGCGTTTCCCATGACACTCTGTCCTAGGAGCGTATCGTGTCGCATCGGTGGCTGTCCATAACTGGGGTGTTGTGCAAGTAAAGGTTGTTGGCTTGAGAAGGTATCATCTTCTATAGCAATAGTAAACATAGGGAGAGGATCCAGACATTGACAAATAGTTACCATGGGGAGCTCATATCATTCACTTGGTGCACATAGCTCATAGGCGACTGGGCATGACTAGCCACCATAGGAGAAGATACTACAAGTAAATAAGCAGTAAATTAGAGTCAATACCTGGATAACCACCAAGACTAGGACTATTGATCATCATGGGTGAGCTATTCACTGCTTGAAATGGGGTATTGTTAGGTGCTGGGGACTGATTGGGGGATTGCTTGACTGAGGGATTAGCATGTTTATCCATAGTGTATACCTCTATTCATAGCCAGCGCCTGTTGCTGTTGTGCTTGTTGTTGTTGCTGTTGTTGTTGCTGTTGTTGTTGCTGTTGTTGTTGTTGTTGTGTTGTTGTTGTGTTGTGCTGTGTTGCTTGTTGTTGTTGCTGTTGTTGTGTTGTGTTGCTGCTGTGCTTGTTGCTGTTGCTGGTACAAAAATGTTTGTGGTGACATGGAACCTATATCATTCATGGAATACATTCTGTTATGCTGCAGTTGTGTTTGAAGTGCTAGGTTGCTTTAGTAAAGAGCCTTGGCAAGCGCATACCTGTGTTTTGAATATTCACAGGCGAGTTCATCATAGTGACAGGTGAAAAGGGTGCTTGGAAAGAACCTGACCCATGAGGATGAATGCCTGTGTTTTGGTTGACAAAACTAAGATCTGCTGGATCCAGTGTTGAGAAGTCGTTTTGTGAAAAAGATAGATTGGAAGATAGGCTGGGAGAATGAGAATAATTGCCAAAAGGCAGTTGATTATAGGCGGGAAATGTGCCATCCGTAGGTTGAAAAGGCATCATTGTGTGGAGAAGAGAAGGGTGTGGCTGTCCTTTACAAGTTAGAAATAGATTTATATGACGTCGACAGTGGTTCCATACAAGTCAAAAAGACAGATTAAGTGACTTGCAAAGATCCACCAAGAGATACTATCCAAAAGCAACCACAACAGATATCACGTGTTGATAGGAAAGAGACAATGGATAAAAGACCTTTTACAAGTGGTTTTATAGTAGGATTTATGCATTGAAGCATGCCTATGAATAAGCAGTCCTTTTCCAAGGCTGCTATACTATTATTATTATGACTTGTATTATGACTTGTATTATGACTCCTGCTCTAAGAAACAGACACTTCTTCTCTTATCTACACCAAGCAGATGCTCTTCTACTGACAGTTCTTGTGAATGATCCCTTTACCAGTCAATCTAACCCTCTGTCCCATAAAAACACCCCCTGTTTAACCCAACAGGCGTATGTAGCTCAGCTCAGCTCTCTCTCTCTCTCTCTCTAAGCCTGGTCAGTGCGGGGCTGCTTTTGTAAAGAAACTCAACACCTTTCCCACTGAAACTGTGACTGCATCTAGTAAAGACAGGACTTGTTTATCACGAGATGTTGTCTATGGTTTGGGTGAACCTCCCCAAGTGACGCTTTTTTATTTATTTATTTTGCCTTGTGTTATTAATAAATCAGAGGCTACAGCTGACGTCACGGCTACATTTTTTATTTTCTTGAAAAGCAGAGTTTTTCACAAAATCATATTTCCTTCCTTCTGTCTTTCACGACGCTTCGGTGCTTTTGTGCTTACTTTTAAACCGCACTAACACACATAAGACCATACGCAAGTAAGGCCAACAGACTGTGGTAGCAGAGAGATATCATTAGCTCATCGCACTAGCCATACTAGGTCCAGCTGGGATATGCACTTTTAAGAATACAACTAATGAATAGAACACCCAATACGACCGCACAAACCAACGCAAAGTCGACTCCACCAGTGTTCAACTACGCACAGGCTGCTAAAAGAAGCTCACAAAACTTGGATCAACAGCGACCAAAAAGCAATGAACCAAAACCCAACGGCAATCCGCGTTTCAATGGTACAAGCACACCCACTGCCAAACCCAACCCACCGTCTTTTGCCGCAGCCCTCGGAAAGACTGCTCCCTCTAATACGTATCCTTTTGTATAGTCTAGTATGAATTCATAGAGTGATTGATAGAAATAGATAGACGCAATTCCATTGATTCTACTATTGCCTTGACCTTCATTCACTCATGTTTAGATCTGAGATGACAGGTAACCATCCAACTGCGCCTGCTCCAGTAGCCCAGCCTGATGTATCCATCAAGCCTAAACAAGCTTCTGTTCAGCTTCCTCGCGCACCTCCTACAGATGCTGGTAAGTCACTTGCAAAACAGTACCAACAGCAACAACAGCAACAACAACAACAGCAACAACAGCAAGAAAGAGACTCATTTTTTACTGTGTAGCTCCCATTCAATTTGGTTCTATCAACCAGCCTATAGATATACCCACACCCTCTCCTCCCAAGACAAGTGAGATTCCAACTGTACTTCAGTCAGAGGTGACATTTGGAAGTGTAAATGTTACAGAGGCACCTGTAAGTTATTATTGGATTGTTTGCAGTCTAGTGGAGTCTTCTTTATTCTTCTTTGGTGCTTTATATACTACCCTTTCCAATGGTTATATCCATCTATATTTATCGACATACTGACAACATTGTTAGTCTACCCGCCGGGATTCAACACATTCCACACACTCTACCGGTGCTGACCCCCACCAGCCTCTTGCATACCATAACAACCGTTACTACAGCAACAATGCTCGTCCTCACTATGGTCAGAACAAGCACCAGAATGTAGGTGTGCCCCACTCTCCTGTTCAAAATCCCCAGCCAGGTTACATGCACCATAACAAAATGCCAACCCACATGGGCAATGTCTCTCCCAACATGGCACCACAGAACATTCCAATGTCCCATGCATGGGCTGCCAGCACATCCGGTCAATACGTAAGTCATCTTGGACACCCCGGAGTAGCAGAACACTACTTACCCAAGCATGGCACTCAGTTTGGCTACCCTCCTCACTACAACCAACCTCCAGTGGCTGCTTATTCTTCTCAGCCCTTCATGGCACAACCCCGTGGTAGTAAAGCCATTCCTATCATCAATCCCGAGACAATGAAGACTGTCAACCTGGAAGCCACTCCTAGTTCTTCTACTAGCAACAAAGCTAAACCTGAAGAAAAGAAGGAGTTGGATTTTAAACAGCCTACTTCTCGCAGAGTAGTCATTGTGGATCCTGCTGCCAAGGAGCGTGAAAAGCGTGAAAAGGAAGAGCAGGAGCAGCTTGAGAAGGAGCGTCTTGAGAAGGAACGTATCGAGAACGAGCGCATTGAAGAAGAACGTCTTGAAAAGGAACGCATTGAAAACAAGCGCATTGAAGAAGAGCGTATCGAAAAGGAACGTATCGAGAACGAGCGCATTGAAGAAGAGCGTATCGAAAAGGAACGTATCGAGAACGAGCGCATTGAAAGGGAGCGTCTCGAAAAGGAACGCATCGAGAACGAGCGCCTTGAGAAAGAACGTCTCGAGAAAGAAGAGGCTGAGCGTGTAGCCAAGGAACAGGCCGAACTTGCTGCTAAAGAAGAACAGGAAAGAATCCATAAGGAAGAGGCTTTGCAAGTCAAGATTGCTGCTGAAGAAAAGGCACGTCTTGATGCTGAGCGTATTGCCTTGGAACAGAAGGAAAAACTGGCCAAACAAGCTGCTGAAGAAAAGGCTGCCTTGGAAGAAAAGGAGCGCCTAGAAACCGAGCGTAAAGCCACAGCTGAGAAGGAGCGTCTGGAAGCTGAATACAGGGCCTCTATCCCTGCCAGTGAGGAGAAGCCCAAGGAGACAAGAGAGGCCCAAGACAGCAAGATCATTCGCAAATCCACACCCATGCGTACCATTGATGATCCAAGCTCTGTCCAATACCCTGAAAATGTAATCGCTCCTCAGGCTAAGGGTGTTGATGGCAAAATTCAATATGATCCTGTTTTCTTGATGCAGTTCCAGTCACTGTGTCTTAATACGACCGAAGACTTGTCTGCTTTCCAGAACATTGATGAGGAATACCATGACCGCCATGGCCGTAACGGTGGAGGTGGCAATGGCACAATGCAGCGTCGCCAAACCTCAGAACGGGGTCGTAGCTCCCGACCTACAGGCAACCCAATGGAAATGGGCATGTTCAAGCATGGTAGCCGTGAAGGAGGAGGCCCTATGGAGATGGGCAAGTTCTCTGGAGGACGTATTTTGTCTCATCGCGCAGGTAGCGGTGGTCAAGGACTTCCTCCCGCAGCACAGCAAGGCGGCATGCAGCGTGACAACTCCCACAGAGGCCGCAGTGGTCGTGGTGGTAAGGGTCGCCACCCTCCTAGAGAACAGCAAGGTGCACCCACTATTCCCTTGGATCAAGTGGTTCCTCTTGAAAAGGGCAACAACCGTTGGGTCCCTGTGGTCCTGTCTTCAGATTCCCAGGCCTCTGTTGGTGCAGCTAGTGCTTCAGAGGAGGTCTTGATTTCACAAGAAACCATTGTGCGCAAAGTGAAGGCTTTGTTGAACAAGCTGACACTGGAGAAGTTTGACTCTATCTCTGACCAGATCTGGGAATATGCACACCAATCTTCCAAAGAAGAGAACGGTCAGTCTCTGCGTACAGTGATCCAGCTCACTTTTGACAAGGCATGCGATGAGCCTCCTTTTGCTGGCATGTGGGCTCAGTTGTGTCGTAAAATGTACAACTTGATGGTGGACTGTGACGATATCCGAGACACTACGTTCAAGGATAGCAAGGGCAACTTTGTATCAGGTGGCAATCTTTTCCGCAAGTACTTATTGAACAAATGTCAGTCAGATTTTGAACGTGGTTGGAAATTCACTGTACCTGAGCTCACAGAAGCCAACAAGGCTGAAATCATGATGTCTGATGAATACTATGCTGCTGCCAAGGCAAAACGTCAAGGTCTTGGTCTTGCACAATTCATTGGTGAACTCTTCAAACGTGGCATGCTCACAGACCGTATTATGCTTGAGTGTCTTACAAAACTGTGCAGCAAGCCCAATGAAACAGAAGACGAAGAGGCAGAAACCATGTGCAAGATGTTAGTGACTATTGGTAAAGATCTGGATACTACCAGCCGAAGAAACAAAGAATGGATGGACACCTACTTTGACCGCATGCGTGAAATGTCCAACAGCCCCAAGATCACATCAAGAATTAAGTTTATGATCCAGGATGTGTCTGACATGCGCAAGAGCAAGTGGGTCCTCCGTCGCGGTAACCAGCCAGCTCCCACAACTATTTCCCAAATCCGTGAAGAAGCACAAAAGGCCAAGAATGAAGAAAAGGAAACCATGAAGCGAACTGGTAGCGCCCGTGGCAACCTCCCTCATCCTGTGTCTCGACAGACTTCTCACCGTGGACGCGATATTCAGCGTGAAGGATCTGCAAGTGGTAACAGCAGTGGTAACTCTGGACAGGCTACCGATGGCTGGAGCACAGTGGGTACTGGCGTTGCCGCAAGTACAGGTCGTAACAAAGCACCTGACTTTCCTAACTTTGGAAAGATGGAGCGTTCCAAAACCCGGAATAACACATTCGGTCCTTACAACAGTCAATTCCCCAGCAGCTTGAACCGCAACAACTCCAAGGTAGGAGACAAGAAGGGAGCTACTTCCGATGGACGTGCCAGTCCAGCCTCCCCTATGACTAATATGTTCAGGTAAGAACAAACAAGAGCCCCTTGATAGAAAGTGTAGATAGGTATTGATACTCTTTTGTATGTATCTATAGTGCTCTGGGTGGAGAGGGTCAGGAAGAAGACAAGCCCCAGGAGCGTCGCAAGCTCAACCTTTCACCACGAGGAGCAGGAGAGAAGAAGCCTGAAGAAGAAGCATCTCCTGTAGTGAGAAGCCAAGATGGATAAAGACCAACTTGAGCGACGATGCAAGAATATTCTGGAAGAATACTTCAGCTGCGATAAGAAGGAACTGTTTGAGTGTGTAAAGGAACTCGATGACCTGAATATCACGTAGCCTTGGTGTCTAGGATGCTTGGTGTAGTAGAGCGAAGGCAGAAGATGTAGCCTTGGTGTGTGACATAATCAACGACTTGTATGCAGAGAATCTTGTGGAGAAGACTGCATATGTCAACGCCTTCAAGCCTTTTATGGAGGCTATGAAGATCTCATTATAGATGTTCTCAAGCACCCAAATATGTAGCCGATATTATGAGTGCAGCAAAAGTAGAATGGTCCGAAGTGGCCGATGAAAGCCTACCCAAGCCTTAAATAGGAGGGGGATAGTACTTTATAAAACATGTAATAAATTCAGATTTTTTTTCAACATAAGATTATGGTGTGTGTAGTAGTGTGTCTGTGTAAGATGCTCTATAAAGAGACGCTCTATAAAGATGTATATTAAAAAGAAAAAAGAAAAAACGATAGGATGATGGGAGTCTTTTCTACTGTTAAAGGGTTCATTGTCTTATTCTCCCTCACATAATATATACGCGATATACATGATATACATGATATACATGATATACATGATATACATGGAAGTAGTATTGCATTTTATTTTAGCATAGTTCAAGTGTATAATAACTGCAAATCCATTGCAATAGTCCTTTTACTTTATTTACTCTCTTTCTTCGCGAGTCTCTTTCTCATCACGGGTTTCTTTCTCATCACGGTTCTCTCTGTCGCGTCCACTTTTGTCTTCACGCTCACTTCTGTCTTCGCGTCCACCTCTGTCCTCGCGCCCACCTCTTTCCTCACGCCTGTCACGTCGATCTGATGTGTACTGGTGTGACCTACGCTCATCTCTGCCATTTTCATCTCTCTCCCGGTAGCTAGGGCGTCTGCATTGGACATAAAAAGAGTAAAAACCAAGGCTGGTAGTCAGATTGTGTGTCTTTTGTTTTTGTAGGTTTGTTTGTTTTTCATGGCAAGCCAATGGAGCAAAATGAAGAAGAAAAAGAAGAAAAACCAGAAGCATGGGTGTGATAACAAGCACACATCTCTCATAGACTAGCAACTGCAAGAGAAACTTCTCTCTTCCTCTTCTCTTTCATGTTCTGCTTTTCTCTGACATAACGTGGAGCAACTACACGAATGGGTCACCTGTACCTTCTTTCGCGGTCATTGTCACGGCGGGGGGATCTGTTTCTATCACGGCGAGGAGAGTGTTCACGGCCACGTTCTCTTTTGAATTGGCCTCTTTTGTCGCCATTCTCAAAACAATCTCTTGCTCTGTGACCTATTAAGAAAGCAGATGAGTATTGGTAATGTGCTATTACACACTGTATAATATACAATAATATACAATAATATACAATAATATACAATAACATATAGCATAGAGTGTCTATTCTACTCTTATCTCATGTGTCTCCTTTCATCCTTTACTTACCTTCTTTACCACATGAAAAACATTTGCCATCTCCAGCACGTCTTGCTCCATCACTCTTGGCCCATTCAATAATAAGAGGTTCACGACCCAACTCCTATCATTCATTCAGTCTATAGTCATAACTAAGAGATAGAGCATTACCTTGCCTTGGACTTCTTTCATGGCATCCTCAGCATCTCTTTTATCCTCAAACTCAAGAAATCCAAATCCTAACCATACATCATCCATACATAAGAGACACAACAGAGACATGTCAATTTCTACTCTCCCTATCCTATGAATGGATCCACATCCACACACTTACCCTTCTTTATATCCAGACGAGTGATCTTCCCGTACTTTGAAAATAGATCCTCAAGTTCACGCTATAATACACACACTTGTTGAAGTTGTTATTCCTCTTATCACTTACGTTGGTAACATCAAAAGGGAGTCTTCCAATGAAAAGTGCCATTTTCTTATCAATCAATAAAAGGAGACTTTGGTTTTAAAAGAGAAAGAAAGACAGACAAAAACGAAAATACAGAAAGAAGAATGGGAAAGAGGCTGAAGATGTGTGGTGCGTCATACAAGTTCACTACTTGCACCCTAAGCTACGTATTCACATTTGATAGTATTTTACCCTCTTGCTTGGAGTGAACAAAGTACTTTGTGCGATGTGACTTGTTTGTTGGCAATGAAATATAGAAGTATAAAAAAGAAATGGTACTGATTAATGGTTATGACATTAGGATATTGGAGATATTGGCTTTAAACTCTGAAGAATTGAGATATATATAAATATATATAAATATAAATAGAGTAGGATAGGATAAAATAGGATAAAATAAAATAAAATAAAATAAAATAAAATAAAATAAAATAAAATAAAATAGAATAGAATAGGAGGATAAGAGGGTAAGAATCCTTGTCTAATGTTTGCTACACACCAGGAGGTCTTTAGGATATAGAAGGAAATAGTCGAAATACAATTGTTTAGAAATGACATGGATTTGAAAAGGAGCAAATAAAGTTAAATATATTCATGTTAGTTCTTAAATAAAGATTATTATGTAAATTTACCTGTAAATATCTGAATCCCATAGGAAACCACTTTCGATGTGGTGATATATAATATGAATACAAATATCTATTCTTTTCTACAGAAAGGAACTGGTCTGTAGTGACCCTTTAATCCCTCTTCTGCAATTGTATAGATATTCTTTGATGCATTCACATCTCTGTTCCAAACAATTCCGCAACTTTGGCAAGCGCGGATATTGTTGAAACTCACTAATATCTCAGTGAGGATATTTGTGTTATAAGTGTGGCAGATCTTAAGAACAAAAATAAAACAGTAACTGTTAGAAGAGCTTTTCATCTGGGCTTGAGTTCAATGTATTCAATAAGACATAGTATTGACTCTTCTTCTAATAGATAATATATGGATTATTATTCTCAAGACAAGTATTAATTACAAGGTAAGCATACTATCTCTCTTATTGAATTATTACTAATAAACCCTTCTGTTATTAGGCAAGTTAAGACTCTTTCTCAAGTCAGTCCCAGGTGGTCTTCTTCCTTCTATACTGTCTAAGGTGTCTAGGCTGTCTAGGGTATACTCCTGAGCATAGTTATCTATCTTCCAAGGATAAAGCACAAGGTCTTTAGGTTGTGGATTCTATTGCTATGAAGGAATATACCTAGAACAGCAGTAGCTATAGTAATAGTATATTTTTAGCTATATTATTACAATAAACAATTTTATTCACAAACAATTTTATTCATAAACAATATATTTTATTGATAATACAATTTGATATTGAGGTATACTACAAAAAGAAATAAAAATTTAGATACTTACAAACCTTTGATTTTAGACACAGTTCCATAGAAGGGCAAATTTTATCATCCAGAAAGGAAGGAGATATCAGCGCTTAAAGGCCAGAAAAATCTCCTGGTGTGTAGACTTAGATTTGAGCAAAGGTCCTGCCTTTTGGAGAAAGTCATTCTATGAGACAATAGTAGAAATATAAATAAATATAAATATAAAGAGTGAGTGGATTCATTCGTTTATAAGCTGCTAAAAATATAATTACCTCTAGTAGCTCTTTAGCATAGGCTCTTGATTGTAGATCCACACACAAACTGTTGCTTTGTCATTGTATTCTTATCAATCACATCTGTCAGTGCACCTCCCTCTATGTACTCTATAACCACCCACAACGCAGTATTATTCACAAGAAAAGAGTCCAGGAAGTTGACAATGCTAGGGTGTTGGGACTCCTAAAACCACACAGAATAAGTAAGTATACGATTTCTCTTTTTTGAAGTCTTGAGAAAGAACATTAGCTATGTATAAAAAGGCTGAGACCTCAAATCACACATTAACAATCCCAAATCAAACATAAAGTTAGTTTAAAATATAGTCTATATTATTATACATAAAAAAAAGGTTTTATTTAATGTTTTGTTGGGCTACCTTTGGCATCAATGACTGCCTGGCAGCAATCCTTCATTAAGCCCACTAAATATTTGGTAATATCAATGTGGATATCTCCCCCAAGCTTCTTCTAAGGCTGTCTTGAGCTCATCGATATTCTTTATACCGACCCTCTTGTCATTGATAAGCTTATCAAGACAGCTCCAGAGATGTTCAATAAGTTATAAATTTATGTAGTTATAGAAGGTAAATTGGGCTCTCTCTTTAAATAGCTTCAAGTTGTCTGAGATCTCTCTCGTTAAGTTTTTGTGTGTGCACCAGAACTAGGACTCAGTACAAGTGTACCAGAATGCCAACAGCCTTTGAAATGATACCCATGGAGTAATTTTCTCTTTTCTTTTAAGCCAGTAAACACCCTACTCTCCTTCTTCAAGCTTATCATAAACTCTACAGTTTCTTAGTTGAGGATTCTGATATTGACATTTAAGATTGATGAATGCAGTGTGATTCTGTAGTAAAAAGAAAATAAACCATGTTTAAAAATTGTATAAATTCATATACTTACTAATGTTGTATGACTGTAGTTCATTTTCTCTTTGTATCTTTGTTTTTTAGTTGACTACTTTTGTTATCTCCATCTTGATATATGTATTTGTAAGTCATTTTCTGTTCATTATTCTTATTTTAAATAAATTGACATAAAAAAGTAACGACATCTCGCATGAAGACTATAAATTCATGTTGAGTTGGGTCATTCAGTGTATTTATTCAGATAAAAAATTAGAATAAAAGTAAATGGCTGTTAGATTCATCACAATCAACAAGGTAAATTAAAAATAACAATAATACATTAAGTGAAAGGTAAGTATGACTTGAATTCAACTGTGCAAATGGCAAACTTAGAGACCAGAGGTTATCTACACACCAGGAGATTTTTCTGGCCTTTAAGCGCTGATATCTCCTTCCTTTCTGGATGATAAAATTTGCCCTTCTATGGAACTGTGTCTAAAATCAAAGGTTTGTAAGTATCCAAATTTTTATTTCCTTTTATAAGATGACTCAATATCAAATTGTATTATCAATAAAATATAGTGTTGATGAATAAAATTGTTTGTGAATAAAATTGTTTATTGTAATAATATAGCTAAAAATATACTATTACTATAGCTACTGCTGTTCTAGGTATATTCCTTCATAGCAATAGAATCCACAACCTAAAGACCTTGTGCTTTATCCTTGGAAGATAGATAACTATGCTCAGGAGTATACCCTAGACAGCCTAGACACCTTAGACAGTATAGAAGGAAGAAGACCACCTGGGACTGACTTGAGAAAGAGTCTTAACTTGCCTAATAACAGAAGGGTTTATTAGTAATAATTCAATAAGAGAGATAGTATGCTTACCTTGTAATTAATACTTGTCTTGAGAATAATAATCCATATATTATCTATTAGAAGAAGAGTCAATACTATGTCTTATTGAATACATTGAACTCAAGCCCAGATGAAAAGCTCTTCTAACAGTTACTGTTTTATTTTTGTTCTTAAGATCTGCCACACTTATAACACAAATATCCTCACTGAGATAT
>JALLLS010000191.1:0-12207 GCA_025094145.1 Spinellus fusiger | reverse complement strand
AATGTCAGACAGACACCAGGAGGATTGCTCACTGTAGATGTAATTAGTTGACATAGTTGAGAGGAGAGACTATCAAACTTGTCTCTGTATAGATCAGCAACATCTGGCTCCACAAGGCGTGAGAGTTCCACATTCTTCTGATGGGTGGTGGTGTGAGAGGAGCTGTAGACATGTCATGATCAAATGTCATACTGAGCAGCCTATGGTCTGAACCAAGAGAGAGATCACCATACACCATCATGAATGTGTTGTCAAAGAGACAGTTGGACACAAACAGATCCACAATGCTACTCATCTCTTGTTCTTGTTGGAAAGAGTGGTAGGTTGCTTGACCAAAGGCATGCATGCTGTTCTGGACATACAGCTGACGTTCTTCTAGCCATTCCAGTAGGGCTGTACCTCTAGGATTTGTGTCATTGTCCCCAAGAACTGCACCAAGTCTTGCATTCAGATCCCCACAGATGATTGTGTCCTCTGTCAAAGAAATGGAGTTGAGCACTGCAAAAGTGTCTTCAAGGGAAAGGGAGGGGGGAAGGTAGAGACATATAATTCTCAGTGAACCAATTTGGACACCAAGGGCATAGGGGGAGGGCATAGGGATGTGGGTAACATGGTAGGGACAGGAGGGAGAAACAAGAGCACAGATACCAAGTGAGCCACGGTAGCTGTTCTCAACAGGCTTGCCATAGGTGTGGAACTGTGTCCAGGAAGTAGGGAGGTGGGAGGGAGAGAGGAGCCAGGTTTCTGTGATAAAGAGCATAGTAAAGGAGTGTGAGTGTGTCATAATGTCATATACCATAGACTGTTGAAGTCCATTGGCATTCCATAGGCCTATAGAGACTCTATTCATATTGGTGTTTGTTGTTGGAGGACTCAGACATGGCAACAGAGCTTCTTCTGCTCACTTGGAAGGCATTTGCTGGGTCATCTCTGTCAATGTATCCCTTGTTGGTTGGCTTGGGGGGCATCTGCTCTTCACTGATCCAGCCATTGGCTACAAAAGCAGCAGCAACAGAAAAAGCAATGTGGGGGCGCATGTACTGGATAGCCTGCATGCATCTGTTCTCTTGGAGTCTGGCTGCCTCAATGCACATCTGCTCAACATTGAAGGTGGCATATTTTGGGTCTGCCAGATGCTTGGGGTCCATAGGGTCAAAGTTCTTGTAGATATCTACCTTGGCCTTATTCAAGACTGCAGTAAGAGACTCAACATACTGGACATGGACCAAAAGACCAAGAACAGAATGGGCAGGGAAACACACATCCAGGATTCTACCTGTTTCCAGGCCAAGGGTTCTCAGGAGGCGTCTTGCCTCTGGGTGGTTCATGCGTCTGCCTCTTGGAATGTACACATAAGTGTAACCTTTAGGACCTTCTTGGATGGTGAAGGCACATGCAGCAGATTCCACTCTCCTAGTTGAAGGTGCTGGGCGGGTCTTTTTGGCTACAGTAGCCCATGTGGAGTCCTTGGCTGTCTTCTCAGCCTGTTGGTGGTTCTTTGGTGCCTGTGTCACCTCTTGTATCACAGGAGTTGCCTTATTAGTCAAGGCAGCAAGCTTTGCCTCAAGGGCTGCCACAGTCTCTCTCAGCTGCTTGTTTTCTTCCATAATGGCCTCAAAGGCCTTGTCTCTGCTTCTGATGGGTGTGCTCAGAAGCCATTTGAGCAAAGCTCTGTTGGAGTGACGTCACTGCCAAGATAAGTTGAGCTTCAGTGGTGGTGGTGGCATTAGCCAAAAGGTGTTGTTGTCCTGCTGGAGAAGAGAACATAGTGGATCTGGTCAAGTTTGAGAGCTGGAGGTCTGAAACTTTTGTAGAAGATAGTCGGGAGATGGGGGAAGATGGATTGATGATGGATGCAGATGGATGCAGCTTTTTGGAGACGGATGGACGTTTTTGAATTTTTGGATTGAACTTATGAATTTTAAAAAAAAGTGATCTTTGCAGAAAGAGAAGTGGGGATGTGATGTAGTGGTATCATATTCGCTTTGCATGCGAAAGGCCCCGGGTTCGAACCCCGGCGTCTCCATTCTTTTACACTTTCTCTCATTGGATTCAAACAATGAGAGAAAGTGTAAATTGAGAATAATCTATGGATTTTTTACCAAAATTACATAATGTTTGTGTAATTATTCAGACAAGTTGAAAATAACAAGACTGAACAAAGATGATTTTTATTAAGTGAAGAGTGGTTCCTTATTTATACTTTTTGTGAGTGCTTATCCTTCAGTGGCTTCTACCTTATGGTAGTATTAATAGCTGCCACCTTATTGTTGGCTCATATGTTTTACTTAGTTGTAGTATTATTAGATTCAACCCTATGGTTGTTTCCTGAGATAAGCACTCCACTATTAGAACTATTAATTATTATGAGTCTTTACTCAATTGACTCTGATAGGTCAATATTGTTCTGTTAGGACTATTAATGAAGATGGCTCTTGTTAAGTGTCTAATAGTACACTGAGCCAAGAAGGTCCATTTGTAGTTATGATCAATCAGTGAGATGATACAGAGATTACTATGTTACTTGTATGCACTCAAGGTAAGATAATTATTACTATTCTCTCTGAAGACTAATAATTGTAATAAACTCATAAAAAACAAGTACATGTTTATATTATACAGAAATAGTTGTATATTTTTAAATTATACAAATAATAATACAGTGGCACCTAGAAAAAAATAGATTTTTTTCATGCCCTGGTATAATTCTGTAATAGGAAATACTTATTCTTTATCATAGAAACATACATTAAACACACAGTAGAGACTTGTAAATTGGATGAAGTATAAAGAAGGTGTCTGTGGTGTCCTTAGGAAGGTTTTCCTATTTTTTCAACAGAAGCACTTCCAAATCCTGAAAGGAGCTTGCTGAGGTCATTCTCTTCCTGATGGCCCTGTCAAGCACCTCCCAAAGATGCTCTATGGGTTTGAGGTCAGGGCTTTGCAATGGCCACCCCTCCATAGTGGCAATGCTCTCATTTGCCTTCCACAGCCTGGACTCTCTAGTCTTGTGGCAGCTGGTATTGTCCTCTTGAAGAACATAATCTACCTCTGGATTCAGTGCCTTGAGTTGAGCCAGCTCATGGCAGTAATTCTCCTTTAAAATCTCAATGTATTCTCTACTGTCTCTACTGTCCTTCACAGGCACCAACCTTCCAACACCTTCACCAGAGAAAGAACCCCACACCATCACGCTACCACCACCAAACTTCATAGTGGGCTTGATGTTCTTTGAGAGCAGCCTCTCCTTCTTCTTGTGCACCACCCTGGTATGGTTGTTGGTGGTGACCAACTGGTATCTGGACTCATCAGCCAAGCTTCATCAATTTTGAGAAGGTGCTCATACACACTTTGGTGTTCATCAGCTTGCAAAGTTGATCTATTCTCACTTTGCAACTGACCTCTCTCTTGTCCCTCTCCTTCAGAATGGGCTTGCACCCAGTGCTCTTCTTGGCCTTGAAACAGCCAGTTTCCTTAAATCTCTTTACAATAAGGGAAACAGACTGCTTACTAACTCCAAACCTAGCAGAAAGGGCAGCCTGGCTGGTCCCATTTATGGTGGCCTCTTGAGCAATGAGGCAACAATTGAAGTCATTGATATTCTTCTTTCTGTTCCCAAGAGATCTCATGGGTTGTTCAGTGGTTTTAGATGGGGTAGACATTAGAGTGGAAAAGCAATAAATGAAGAATGTTTAATAAAAAAAAACTCAAGGCTAAAATTTGGGTCTGAATCAGAAATATCCATTATTTTTTAGGTGACACTGTATAAAAATATGCCGTGACCTGGAATCGAACCAGGGTCAGCGCCGCCACAAGGCGATGTACTGCCACTATACTATCACGGCCTAATATAGTAACATGGTGTATGTGAGATTTCATAGCCTCAGCCACCAAGAAGCTGGAATGGGCCATGCTTCTCTTTTGTTTGGTCCCAAACCATGACGTGTGCCACAGCCTTCCTCTGTCCAATGAAGATAGAATTGCTAAGTTTTCCTTGCCCCTCAGTTTCTCTTTCTTTCCTTTTGTGTCAGTCTTCTCTTTTCTTCCTTTTTTGGAAGCCAATATGTTTCTGACATTTTCTGTACATGTTAAAGAGATTAATGCTCTTGTCCCACAATCTTTTTCCTTTCTTTACTCTTTTTCTCATACTATTCTGTTTTCTACCTAAACTTGTTTTCTCTTTTCTATGATGTATTTCTTTATGCTATTTTAGTTGCTTTTGCAGTGGATAACTTCATTACTATGAGTTCACCTCAATGGCACTATTTTAGTTTCTTTTTCCTTTTTGTTTTCTCCTGAAGAATCATTGTTATGATGTATTCTTGTAACAATGCTAGTTTAGCTTATTAAATTTGTAGTTGTTATTCATCCATGATGTAGTAACAATGCAATTGTCTTAATTCATTTTCTCTAAGATTGATTTCTTATGAAATCATTCTCTATTTTAACATTTAGTTCTTTAGTATAAATATTCCATTAACCAAGAACTGAAATAAATTGTCAAATACTACTCCAAGATCTTCTATTATCTTTTATTCTTCCATTATTTTCTTTTGATATCTTCTGATACAAGTTGTGGGCAGTGCTACTGTGTTTTCTTATGAAGTATCATTGTTATTTACAAATCAATTCTTAGCAAAGTATTGATTGCATTCTCTTATTTTTGTACCTGTGTGTACTGTTGTTCCCCTTTTATCTGTTTTCTTTTGCTTTACTGTTGTGTTGCAAAGTATCATTTCTATTTGTTTTCATAGTCTATTCACTTGAACAGACTATTCCTCTATCCTTTCTATTTGTTCACAAACCCTACCTCCAATTTCTATTCCAAACCCTTTCCTTTCCTTGTTACTTTACCTTTCTGTCCATCACACACACACATAAGTATCACATACATCAAGATTGTTGCCACTATACTAAATGCTATGATTTTATTGGCCAACACACTTTTCCTTATTGGACTCACATGGATCACTTCTTTTGGGTTTATTAAATAATCAAAAAAACAGTATGTCTTGGATAGTCACACTCATCCTGAGTAGACTGAAGACAAGAGGTACTTAGTCAATTGTATCATATGTAAATTAGTATAAATAAGTAACTATTTTGAATGAATAAAAAGCATCTTCTATCCTCTATTTACCTATTCTTCTTTGATCTATGTGGGCTTCAGTCCAGGCTTTGTTATCCTCAGTTTCCTCTTATTGCTGTCTCTACTTTTGGGCTTAGTATTGTTGGAAATGGGTAGACCTGGTCACCTATTTTGGGAGAACTTATTGTAGTAATTCTATGTATGTAAAAATGTAGAATAGCATAAATAGTGAAAGCAGATGCACACTTTGCATCTTTGAGAAATATACCTTTATTTTACCAAGCACCCCTTTTGCCTCTGATTCTTAACAGTATTATCCTGTCCAAATTGGTAACTGACAAGATCACTTTTTATAAAAAATTGTAAGGTCAAACCAAATATTCAAAAACGTCCATCCATCTCTAGAAATCTGCATCCATCTGCATCCATCTCCCAACTATCTCCTGCCAAAGTTTCAGACCTTCAACTGCCAAACTCCAGAAGATCCACCATGTTCTCTTCTCCAGCAGGACAACAACACCTTTTGGCTAATGCCACCACCACCACTGAAGCTCAACTTATCTTGGCAGTGACGTCACTCCAACAGAGCTTTGCTCAAATGGCTTCTGAGCACACCCATCAGAAGCAGAGACAAGGCCTTTGAGGCCATTATGGAAGAAAACAAGCAGCTGAGAGAGACTGTGGCAGCCCTTGAGGCAAAGCTTGCTGCCTTGACTAATAAGGCAACTCCTGTGATACAAGAGGTGACACAGGCACCAAAGAACCACCAACAGGCTGAGAAGACAGCCAAGGACTCCACATGGGCTACTGTAGCCAGAAAGACCCACCCTGCTCCCCAGAAAAGACCAGCTCCTTCAGCAAGAAGAGTAGAGTCTGCAGCCCATGCATTCTCAATCCAGGAAGGCCCAAAGGGCTTTTCCTATGTATATATTCCCAGAGGCAGATGCATGAACTGCCCAGAAGCAAGACGCCTCTTAAGAACCCTTGGCTTAGACACTGAAAGAATCCTGGATGTCTGTTTCCCTACCCACTCTGTTCTTAGTCTTCTGGTCCATGTGCTGTATGAAGCTGAAGTCAAGGAGGTCTTGGCTAAGGCCAAGGTGGACATATACAGTGGATTTGACCCCTGGGATCCCAAACATCTGGCTGACCCTAAATACTCTGAGTTCTCTAAACAGCAGCTTGTGTTGGAGGCAATGCAGCTGAACCAGAACAGATGCATCCAGGCAATCCAGTATATGAGACCCTACCTGGCCTATGCTGTAGCTTCAGCTTTTTTGGGAGCTGGATGGCTCAGTGAGGAGCACATGCCTCCCAACCCCAACAAGAAGATGTACCAGGACAGAGATGACCCTGCCAATGCCTTCAAAGTGAGCAGAAGAAGCTCCCTTGCAATGTCAGAGTCCTCCAACACCCAACAACAACATGAATAGAGTCTCTATAGGCCTATGGAATGCTAATGGACATCAACAGTCTATGGTATATGAAATTATGACCCACTCTCACTCTTTTACTATGCTATTCATTACAGAGACCTGGCTCTTCTCTCCCTCACGTCTCCCTACCTCATGGACACAGCTCCACACCTATGGAAAGCCTGTTGAGAACAGCTACTGTGGCTCAATTGGTATCTGTGCTCTTATCTCTCCTTCCTGTCCCTACCATGTCCCTACCATGTCACTCAAATCCCTATGCCCTTCCCCTATGCTCTTGGTGTCCAACTTGGTTCACTGAGAATTATTTGCCTGTACCTTCCCCTCTCCCTCTCCCTTGAAGACACATTTGATATACTCAACTCCATTCCTTTGACAGAGGACACAATCATCTGTGGGGATCTGAATGCAAGACTTGGTACAGTTCTTGGTGACCATGACACAAATCCTAGAGGTACAGCGCTACTGGAATGGCTAGAAGAACGTCAGCTGTATGTCCAGAACAGCATGCATACCTTTGGTCAAGCAACCTACCACTCTTTCTGACAAGAACAAGAGATGAGTAGCATTGTGGATCTGTTTGTGTCCAACTGCCTCTTTGACAACACATCCATGATGGTGTATGGTGATCTCTCTCTTGGTTCAGACCATAGGCTGCTCAGTATGACATTTGATCATGACATGTCTACAGCTCCTCTCACACCACCACCCTTCAGAAGAATGTGGAATCTCTCTTGCCTTGTGGAGCCAGATGTTGCTGATCTATACAGAGACAAGTTTGATAGTCTCTCGTCTCAACTATGTCAACTAATTACATCTACAGTGAGCAATCCTCCTGGTGTCTGTCCTGACATTGATGGCCTGACAGATCAGCTCAGCAGCTGCATCTACTCTGCTTTGGACAGCTCTGTTGGAAGCAAGACACATAGACCTGCACATTGGCAGAAATTCTGGAGTGAGGCTCTGCAGGTGGCAGTTGAGAAGAGGGAGCACAGCTTCAAGAGCTGGAAAAGGGCAAGAGGCCTGAACAAGGTTTGTTGGTGGCAGAGGCACCTGGATGCACAGAGGGCCTTTAGGTGTGAGGTGCAAAGAGCCAAGAGAAGACACTGGCAGGAGTTTTGCAAGAGCATGGAGAGAAACTATGCAAAGGCTACATCCAAGGTGAAGCAGATTTGTAGAGAAGACAGCCACAGCAGACATTCCAACACCCAGATGGGCCAGCAGCAGCAGCAGAAGTGATGAGCCAACACCTTGAGAGTGTTTATAGAGGCTCACTTTTAACATCACTCAGACCACCAGCAATAGCACAGCAACATCAGCATCCCTTCTCAGCAGCCACAACACCATTCTCACAACCTGTTGTCAAGTTCTGTATGAAGCTGCTGCCAAATAGAAAAGCACCAGGAGTAGACCACCTGAGAGCAGAAATGCTAAAGCCACTCAGCACCACCATTGTCCCCATTCTTTCTGGTCTGTTCACCATGTGTGGCAGTGGTCCTATGTTCCTCTCCCATGGTGTCAAGCACAGGTGTTCCCCATCTTCAAAAAGGGTGATCCAAGTGATCCAGCCAACTACAGGCCAATCTCATTGACTTCTGTTCTCAGAAAGCTGTTTGAGGTATGTCTAGCACCAGACCTGCACAAGTACTCTCCCCCTCTTGATGTTGCCCAGGGTGGATTCAGACCAAGATGAGGTGCACTGGACCAGGCTCTGTGTTTACACAACCTGATGAAGAGATATTATCAGAGACACCACCACTATTCTGTGGTAGCCTACTTGGACATCAAGGCAGCCTATGACACTGTAGACAGGAACCTGATCTGGGATGCCCTGCACAAGAGAAACACACCGCCACCACTGCTTGCTTTGCTTGTCCACTTGTTTGATGATGTCCATGTGTCAGTCATCCTAAACAACTATGTGTCCTCTTCGTTCTCTCCAGTAACTGGTGTACTGCAAGGCTCAGTTCTCAGCCCCCACCTTTATTCAATCTACATTAGCCCACTTGCATGTCTTTTCAGAAGTGTGGCAACAGCAACAACAACAACACATGTGCAGTCTAGCTCACCATCATCTTTGGCAGAGTATGAAGAATCACTAACAGACAACAGTAGCACCACTATGGATAAGCCTACAGGAATCAACTCACTCTTCTTTGCTGATGATATTGCTGTCTTTGGTAAGGTTGGAGAGGCTCAGCACATGCTGCATTTGGCAGAGCACTACTCTGTTTCAGTTGGCTTTAGATGGAGTCCTTCCAAGTGTGCAGTGGTCCTTCCCCCTTCTGTTTCCCAGGCCAACCAGTTCAAGATATATGGAGAGGCCCTTCCAGCAGCCAATGAGTTTATTTACCTTGGCATGCCCTTTGTCTACAATGGAATCAACTCCTCTGGGATTATCTCACACAGAAAGCAAGCCACAATGTTTGCCATGTCCACACTGCATGCTGTTGGTGCCTCACGTTCTGGTTTCTCTTTGCTCCTCAGCTCAAGACTATACAAGACCTTCATTAGGCCAAAGTTTGAGTATGGTCTGGCAATCACTGTTCTTTTGAAGAAAGATATCAAAGCTCTGGAGAAGATACAAGACAGGTGCCTAAGAATGATCATAGGTGGCCACCCCACTAGCTCCACTCAGGTGTTAAAGCATATCTGTACCTGCCCAGCATGAGTTTCTGCTCAGACTCTCTCAAGACAAGGTTCTGTCTACGTACTGCCTCACTTCCACCCCAATGTCTTTTGTCTCTGCTGTTGAACAGTCCAGGAGTGCCACCACTTGAACCACTCACCAAGAATCATCTCTTTGCCTCTCTTCCAGGAGTATTGCCAGAATCATCTGCACAGCTTAGGCAATACTTCCAACAACAACACCAACAGCTCCTTGACCAGTACCTGCAAGTGGCAGACAAGGTGCTCATCAAGGCATGCAGGCCAACACTTGGCATTGATCCAGTCCTCTTCTTGCCAGCAACCAGACATGACAGAAGCAGGCTTATATGTTGGAGAATGGGATGGCTTCCTGGTAAGCCACGTCTATGTCAGTGCAGTCCAGCAGAGCACACCTCCAGAAGACATCTTGCAGAGTGTCCAGCAATTCCAAGGGACCTATGGGATCAACTGCCACCAGCACCACAACACTGCCATCCATTGGATCACACCATCAACTGTCTTTCTAAGAAATCTTTTTCCTGTCCTTCTTTCTGGGTGCCTCTACATACAATTCTCTGGCATATAGACCAGCTTTGCAACCCTGACAGTGAGTTTAGTCCCCACTCAAGTCCAGGCATGCTTTGGCATGATCAGGTGCACCAGGTGCATGAATGAACAGCTTTTTGTTCTGCTTCTCTGGCCTCCTCCCTCTCACTGTTACAATCTTTTAACACAGCTGCAGAGTGGAGAGCAGGGACAGCCTTAAAGTCTAGTAGTCTTAGTTTCTTTCTCTTGCCTGTCTTTTTTTGTTCTTTTGTCCTATAGAACTTCTTTGTTTACTTCAATTAGTGTAAGGAGTGCAGTAAGGCTTCATTAAGCAAATGCATATATCTCCTTTAATAAAAAAAACTTTAACCTAGACCATTGCAGAATGTCCTCATTTATCACACAAAATTTATTATACATTGCTCTTTCCAGTCCTGTTCCTGATAAGGACAGCAAGCTCAAGTCCTTCCTCCACTCCTTCTACCAGTCCCTGTTTGACCAGTTTATCCATACTACTTCCCAAGTCCTTATACAACGTTGCTGTCCCTTGCTAGAGGTTGACCCAGTTCTCTTTCTCCCTGCCACAAGAGCAGAGAGAAGCCGTCTTGTTTGTTGGTGTCTTGGCTGGCTGCCTGGTGTGCCAGTTGAGTGTTCCTGTGGCTGTGACCACACTTCCTGTTGCCATCTCTGTGAGTGTCCATGCATCTCAGAGTCCCTTTGGGATGATCTGCCTGTCTGTCCTGCTGGGGTTCACCCCATAGATGCTTGCCTGAACTTGTTGCCTGTGAGGCCCAAAAAACAGTCCCCCTTGGTGGCCTTCCCTACTTACCCTTTTGTGGTATATAGAGACTCTCTCCTACCCAGACCATTTCTTTTCAGAAGCTTCTTCCCCTGGTTCTCTCTGGCTTGCCTCTGGTGTCCAGCCTGCTGTTCTTGATTGAAGACTGGTGTTGTGTCTCCTAGTTGCTCTCCCCCACTGCCACAACATTTTAGTGCATGCTGGTGGGTAGACTTCTGGGTCACATTGTTAGTTAGTAGATTTTGGTTTTATTTTCTTATCACATTTTCTTTTCATCTTTGATTATCTGCTCATCAAGATGTTTTTACTATCCTTTACTCATATATTATCTGAAGAGATCACAATGCTTAACAAAGCTGTGGCATATCTCTAATAAACAAAATCTTTAACCTAGACCATTGTGGATGTCCATGACCTTGTCATTCCCTAATTTGTAGAGAATAGTTCTAAGCCCAGAGGTATGTGCACAGAGTGGAATAGCTAGTAGTTCTTGGTTTGGACTGAAGCCCACGTAGATCAAAGAAGAAGAATAAAAGAGAAGATAGAAGATAATGTTTATTCATTGAATTCACTTAATTATTTATACTAAATTCTACAGTGTACAATTGCACATACATGTCTTGGCTTAACATGTTCACTGTGAAGAGAACATAAAGCCAAGACAATATATTGCATTAGCATTTATCTTATTAATTATATTATATTATCTGTGTGTATCCACACAGGATAATGTGTCTTCCCTTTTTGGAAGACATGTGCAGCCAATAGTATTATTCTATTTGGTAGAATAGTGTTTAGCACTAACAAAATATTAAGTGGAGAGATGGCCGAGTTGGTCTAAGGCGTCACGTTAAGGCCGTGATCTCTTCGGAGGCGTGGGTTCGAATCCCACTCTCTTCACTTTTATTTTATGTACGATTTTGATATAGTGATTTGTCAAATAATGTCTTTTTTTTTCTATTATTGGCTTTCTTCTTAGTAGTTGCAGTAAATTCTAGACTTTTAATAGTGTAAGAATCAGAAACAGGTAGGAGACAAGAGAAGACAGTCATGTTCTGACTTCAATCCAAAGATTCTTTATGAATTGGTCAACATGAGTAGTTGCTGTGACATTCAGAATACTCTATGAAAGCTTGAGTGCACACAAGTACCATAGTACATCTCTGTATCATCTCACTGATCAGTTGTAACTACAAATCAACCTTCTAAGCTCAAATTATTATCAGACACTTAATGAGCTGCCTTCATCTATAAATCCTTAGTGGATTAAATAAGACCTATCAAAGGCAATTAAAAGTGAAGACATAATAGATGGCTCTATAATGGTGTGCTTATCCAATAAACCAACCATAAGGCTCCAACATGTAGTCTACCATTAGGTAGAACAGCTACACCAACCATAAAGCTACACCTATGTAAACTACTATAGGATAAATCATCTACACCAACCATATGGTTGCATCTATCAATAAGCTATGCCATGGACTAATCATTAACTACCAAAAGGTAGAATGCCACTGAAGGATAAGCACCCACAAAAAGTATAAATAATGAACCACTCTTCACTTAATAAAATTATCTTTGTTCAATCTCATTATTTTCTACTTGTCTGAATAATCACAGTGTGATTTCAGATTTCCCTTTGTTTTGAAAATCTTCTGGCAGACAGTGCAGGTGGGAATTTCATTCTT
>JALLLS010000190.1:0-12295 GCA_025094145.1 Spinellus fusiger | reverse complement strand
TTGCCTGTCTTTTTCCCTTTCTCTTTGCCTGTCTCTTTGGAGTTGACATTAGAATTAGGTGGAGACACTGATTCTACTTCTGTCTCGATGAAAGACACTGGATCTTGATCAGAGCCGTCCATAATGTTTGATGTCTTTACAGCTGCAGTGTTTCCACTATTGTATTCTGTCCTATCTGTTGCCTCACTAGCTGTCTGAGAAGAGGCATTGGGTATCTGCACCGACAGAGGCGACGGATGGTTTGAGAACACAAGTCCATCTTTTGCCTCTTTTATGAAGACTTCTTTGAAAGGTGGTATCCACAGTTCAATGGGAGATCCTCGATCAAAACTAGCTCCTCGACGACGACGCAACTCTCTACTATGGCGCCGGTCATCATCATCTGCTTCCTGTTCCTTTTCTTCTTTCTTGTCACTACTGTTATGGCTAAAATCATTACTGCTATTGCTATCACTGATACCATTGCTATTGCCATTTCCAGTCTTCCTATTTTCTTCATTAGGCATGGACTGTAGAGGCAACTCCGTACTGGCTAGTTTCTTGCATTCTTGTAGTGTACCAGGTAAGTGAGTGAAAGCATTACATTCACATGAGTCAGTATTCAAACGAAGTGCATCAGCAATACTCTTCACTATCTGTCGTCTTGGCTTGTGAGGTTGTTTACTGTGAGGAAGCATTTTCCTGTGCTCTTGAATCAGCATAGGTAGAAAGGTAGGTTTTTTGTAAGCAGTAAGTAGATCAGCAGGTCTAATTACTTTTGAAGCAGTGGGTGATGGAGAAGGAGGAGAAAGAGAAGAAGAAATACCCTTTGGTAAGATTCTGGTTATCCCAGAGCGTGGTTTCATTGCCTTCTCCTTCTTCCTCTTCTTGGCAAGATACAACGATACCGGGTTTGTTTTTTCATGAGGATTAAACTTCAAATCTTCCGAGGAGGTACACTTGGATCCTTTATGCAATGGGATTCTCGATGTCTTTTCCTTTGTGAGTAGTAGTAAGTTGTGGTCCATGCTTGAATTTTCAGTCAGAGGAGATATGGGAGGTGTAGCCAAAGGAGAATGGGCTTTGTGCTCAGACTTTCTTCTTTCTACACTTTTTACTGAGAGTGTCTTGGCAAGTCTTTCTGAAGGCCTGATTTCCTTGGGTCTATTGCCTTCAAATAAAATACTTCTGGTTTTCTTTTCTTGATGGGCTGGAGCATGCATATGCTGTAGACTGGGTCTATGTTTAGGCTGTTGTTGTTGTTGTTGTTGTTGTTGTTGTTGTTGTTGTTGTTGTTGTTGTTGTTGTTGTTGTTGTTGTTGTTGTTGTTGTTGTTGTTGTTGTTGTTGTTGTTGTTGTTGTTGGTGGTGGTGGTGGTGGGATGATGAATGATCAAGAGTTACTGTATAAGAAGCTACGGGATCTTTTTTCAATAGAGACCCATGCACTGGTTTAGCTTGAGGAATAAGGGATGGACTTCTGCTTTGGTTCAATGGACGCCTCCTATAACATGCATCTGTTCTTCGTATACGGCTTCCATTCACAGAATTAGATTCAGTAACTAACTCACTGGAAGATATCTTTAACTTGGAAGGTATTGCTAAGTCAGAGTCTAAAATCACTCGGGTTTCATTGACAGGATGTTCTTCTCCATCTTTTAATTCAGGTGTATGTACAAGGTTCTGGAGGTCAGCACCAATATCAACATCAGTATTAATGCTAGCATCCATATCAATATTAATACTGGCATCAACACCAGCATCGAATGAGGCTGAAAAGAATTTAACACGCTTTTGTTCTTCTTCTTCTTCACGCTGTCTACGCTCTGCTTCTAACCGCGCTCTTACTTGCTCATTCATATCATGGAACTGACCCATATGCTCTTTCTCTAATTTTGCTTCTTTCTTCTCTTCTTCTTCCTCTTCTACATCCGTAGTACCCGGACTAATGGCACTCTCGAGGGAATAATCTGTTATCACACTAGACTGCGAGCTCTCTGCCAATGGTTCTTCTACACTTTCCACAGCAGGAGCACTCTCTGTATCCTGTCTCAAAAACCGCTGCTGCTGCTCCATCCGTTGCAAATAAGATGCCTTGGTAGCCATCACTTTTGATTTAGATGTACTCTGTCCATTGCGTGCCAAATGAAATGCACTGGTCGCGTACCTTGCAATAGAATAACTCGCATTCACATTCGCATCCGCATCCCATGCAGATGTACTTGAAGATCTACGTCCTTCGCTCTCATGATGACTTCCTAGACCTGCATTGGAATTTCGAACACTGCCTATCACCACCACAGGTGCTTTGCGTGCATCCTGGACTGCCATATTGCCATGATGCTGTCCTCCTACATCCACGCCCCCTACAAATGCTGTCTTTCTTCGAATAGCACTTTGTCCCAACTTGGCACGGACCATATCACCCACTCGCTCTTGTTCTGAGGTGGGAGGAGGAGGAGCAATGACCTGGACACGTTCAGAAGCTGAGCTGTGATAGTATACTTTTTTGAGTCGACGTACGACACGTTTCAATCCCTTGACAATGCGTTGATCTCTTGGGGAGTGTCGAATCAATAGATGGTAAGGTAGTGCATTTAGAAATGAAACAAGAACAATACGTAGGTCACGGCAAGGAATAAAGTCATGCACAAAGTAATTTAGTAACCAGTGGCGCATTACAACAAAAGTACTAGGGGTTGATGGTATAGCAATAAGAGTGAGAAGAGAGAAGGAGAAGAGAGATTCAAAAGAAACAGAACTTACCGCACACGTACAACACGTCTGTTTTCTTCGTCATTTTCCAAGGCCCATCGAAATCTTAAGATCAATAGTTTACACAATTGAGTGGGTGAGATAAAGGTGCGGTAAGTCAAGAAGAAGTCTGTCATGAAGTTATAATCTACGGATACATATATAAAAGAGAAGAGCCATTAATATAATATAAATAAATATCTGCTTTGACATTTACCCAAAGTACTGGTCAACTTTTCTACCAACTTCTCCACGGTAGCAGCTTCAATGACTTTTGGTGCTACTACAGCAGGTGGGTCTGGATCGGGCTGTTTTATTGATTTCTTCCCTAATCTCTTTCGAAGTAATGGATTCTTACTGTCTTGCCCATTCTCTTTGATGTTAGAGGTATTTGGATTATGATTAGATCGCCTTATTTGTAGGCTTTTAGAGAATTTAATCCCTTCTTGGAAGAAATGAACTGGCCATCGTGCTGGCCATCTTCGTGCTGCTGTGGTAGTTGTGGTTGAAGGAGGAGGAGAAAAGGAAGAAGATACTACGGGGGTATCTGCTGCTGCTGCTATTGAAGGTGCAGTGGACGACATGGAATCCTTTCCTAGTAAAGAAGACTCTCTCATTGCTGTTGTATTGGATGAAAACCCCTGACATGGTGCTGTGTTGGTAGATTGACTAGAGTGAGAAGAGAATAGAGAACTTGAAAAAGAGCCAGATAGTTTGGCTCTTACAGCGGGATTGGGTGAAGCAAGTGGATTTGTTTGTGGATCAGGTCCTCCCCATACAATAATGCGATCATCTTGATCAGACTGTAATAAATCAAATATGGCCGGTGGATAGCCAATGAATATAAGAGGAGGAGATACCTCCCAAGGCTCTATTGTCTCGACGCCTTCCTGGAGAGTGGGCTTTGAAAGAGACGCCTTCACTGAACTTGTGTTTTCACTTTTGCTTTCCAATATCCCAGAACTCCTGGGAAATATATCATGAAAGTTACTAACACAAGGGATATCAGGCAATGATGGTTTCTCCAACACTGAAGAAGGGGTATAGGTTGTTGCTATTGGTGACCCTGTAGAAGAGTGTGGCGATGTGGGGAGTTGGCTGAGTGCAGTAGAGTCGACCGGCGACATAATAGTAGACTGCACATTTTCATTCTCTTTTGTTCTTGGGGAGTAAGGATAGACTGCTGCTGGTGGTGGTATGTGTTCCAGTGACGAGTTGGCATTGACAGACGGGCTCTCGGATTCTATTTCTTGTTGTGCCCCTGCCATAGGATCCTGCGCCTGTCGTCCCCAGAATATCTTGGACTCTGAATATTCTCGGACGCCAAATACTGTCGCTAGTGCTGCTTGTTCTCGGCCACCCTGGCTTTCATCGCAAAGAAATTCAAATGGTATAATAGAGGTGTTTCTCTTGTGGCGTTGGACAGGAAGGGCCGTCTCACACGGTAACGGAATGTCCGTTGTCATAGCAGTGGCCTTTGTAAATGGGTCGGTCGGAGTTGATGCTTCAAAAGATAGGCTTGCTCAAAAGGTCAATGTAAGTCAATGCAATTTTGTTTTGTTTTTTTCTTGATTCCCTGTTCGCTTACTTTGATGCGTCATAATTCTCTTGGGGGATGGTCTCTATAGACTCAATTCTTGTATCTCTTTGCAAAGATTCTTTGTATTGCATATTATTTGCAAAAATATCCAATAAGAAGAGGGCTATTTCTCCTGCAGTTGTTCAAAAGTGACGCTTTCTGGAAGTAAATAAAAGGAAATGCAGTAGAAGAAAGGAAAATAAGGAAGAGAAATGTTTAAAATAAATAGGCTTCACATGCCTTGTTAACAATTATAAAATTTTGTAGCACCTCGATACACTTGCTGTCTGCCTTTGGTGTCTTGTTGCCTTATATACTGTCAGTGTGCGACTGATGATTCCAAGCAAGCAGTGGATCGCCCAAGAATGGAATGAAGAGGATAAAAATGCGAAAGAAATCCTAGATTGACAAGAGAACAGGTGTCTCCTTAGCGTGTTTTAGTGGCACCTTTTATTTAATGTATATTTGCAATTATTGGATTCTATGAGTACAAGCACATAGGAACACACTTTATAGTATTCTAAACTTAAGGCAAAGTCATCCTATTATAGGTCTATCCCTAATAGTCAATCTCTTATTTGCTTCTCTTTGAGTGGCATCATAGTGTGCCACTTTTATACTTTGTATTTTATATTTTATACCTTGTATTTTATATCTATTTTATATCTTGTATCCTCTATTTTATATCTATTTTATATCTATTTTATACCTTGTATCCTCTATTTTATATCTATTTTATATCTATTTTATATCTTGTATCCTCTATCTTTATTTTCATGAGAAATACATGTTGTTTTATTATTGGTATTGAAATACAATAACATCCTATTGAATATAAACTCTAGTCACTGTACACGCACTACCACTAGAAACTACTAGTAATTATCTCAAAGAAAATTGTACACTATGCATTAAGGAAAGCCACCAATGGATAGGCTTAAAATTAACAGCCCAATTCTTAATTCTTGCCCTCCCCCCTGCATTGGTAAGCACCTCCTTAAGAAAAGAAAAGAAAAAGTGCCTTGTTTCTCTTGTAACACTGCCCGCATAGACTTATTAATACCTTTGCCCTGATCTGTACAACTTGTAACAAAGAACAAAAACCTTGAGGGCTTAGGAAAACAGCTGTCCATCGACACTTATTACGCGTGCACACATTCGCCGAGAAAATGACATACCTGCTATTGAACAAGAAGAAAAGAAAAACAATGATGCCAAGTGGAGAAGAAAAAAAGAATATTTACTTACCTTATGTAATATATGAATGATTGTATATGTCTATAAACTAAACTAAGCTAAAACTATTAAATACAGTATCCTGAATTCCATAGTAACATTTTAATGAATAGGTTTATGTATATGCTTATTATTGTTTCTTATTACACCATTCTATCTTGTATTCTCTCTATAAAAGCACTTCACCCTCTTCATAAGAGTCTATTCAATGATGAATAAATGCATTAGCCTTCAGACTCCCTCTATTATTATCCACAAGTCAGTTATCAACACCAAGTCAATTTATGATGCTGCACGCATATTGGACATGGATCTTCATACTGTAAGAAGTGTTCTTAAATGGTGCTGCAATAGAAACGATAATGACAGTGTGCTCATTACGTTTTTTTCTTTTTAAAAAAAAGAAATTAGAGGCAAAAGATAGTCTATCAGCTAGTGTATATAGAATAAAACAACAACCAATGTCTGTGTCATCAGAGTAGCCTGTCTTTGAGGGGGAAAGTCTGTTAACATTTTAAGTATAAAAAAACCTCTAGGGACCGATACACACAGATAAATAAAACCTTAATAGACTCGTATTTTTTCTTATTAGACTCATCAACAGTGATACTCTATGGTTTGACTAATGAGTTATACTATGAGCTCATGAGAAGTGATGACTAGATATGTGCTAATATAAATAAAATTCTACCTTTTATTAAGTCAAAAGAACTTCATAATAAACCTGAATGATGTGAATGGGATGTTATGAGGCAATACTAGTAGTAAAGATAGTGGATGTATGTGCAGTGCATACTTTAAATAGGATATCCATATCTTGATGTATATGCCTTGTGTTTTGCCATCTATTCCTTCTAAATAGTGGAAAGGGCTACTAGTTACAAAAGAATAACTCCACACACCATAAAAGCAAGGTGTCATAGTAGTAGATAGTAGAGAACAGTAGAGAAATATGTTCTTACTGACACTTTTATTGTTCAGATATCAATTGCATGGAGTACGTTTGGATTCGAATAAAATAGAGAGTATAAAAGAAGAGTTTCTAAACTAAAAAAAAAAGGCAAACAAGTATCTGTTGAAGGCTGCCAAGAGTGACCCCATACCAAACACTAAATGTTTTGATAATAAAATGTTCTATTGTATTATAAATACTATATTCTTTTCATATTGAAAAATCTATAGCTATATCTAAGGAATGAATGGATTTATAGTCATAATTAATCATGAAGTAAAGATAAAAAAAAGACTACTCAGAGATGGAAATGGTTCTATTTCATGTGAGAGCTACTTTATCTTATTGATAAGTCCAGCGCTCAGCTAAATGAATAATGGATTTTGTCAACGTATCCCAACTGTCAATGCCATTTTGTATCGGTAAATAGGCATTTTCAGCTGCCTTTTCACCAACATGGGTCACCTTTATATCAAACAGTATCAGAAACCATGCCGATAGAACAGAATCTATTCTTTCTATCCTATTTACCTTGAGTTCTTTATATTGTGTATGACCCTCTTGTTCTTCTACATGACTCATTGTCACCAAACTATTCTCAAGACAGTGGAGTTTTTCATTTCTAAAAGATACATTGACCAAAGTCATGCCTGACCCTATACTCTCCTCTTGGGACCAATGGGTTGGACAAGACAGTTCGGAATAACTAGAGACCATAGGAAAAAATCAACCTATTCATCAATACCCTCTATTCATATACAAAGGAAACCAGTAACTTACGCTGTTAGTTTACATTGATAAAGCATTTCCTCCATAGCACTGGACAATGGCTGATGGATATATCCTTGAGGCACTGTTTCTGGTTCACGAGTAAACAGAGTGTATTGCTTAGCAAGAATGCGTGCATCGATGTGGCTAGTGTCAAGGTATTTCTCATTCTTTAGTCTTTTTTCTCTTCTCTCCTCTCCTCTTCCTTTCATCTTTTTTTTTCTTGCTCAAGGAATACACTTACCCAGCAACACATACTGTGTCTACAACGGTTCGTTTATGCTCTCCAATTACTTTCTTCACTTCAAGAGATCCATTCTCTTGCTCCATAAAATCCACACTCAAGCGCTGTAATGTCTCTGGAGTGTTGTGGTTTACACTCGTATGGCCTAGGGTGGCTAGTAAAGAGTCGCTGACATAGTGGGCTTGAATAACACGTCGATGAAATTTCTCATTCATTTGTATAGGAATTAAGGGTGCAGTGAAGTTAGAGGGTGGGTGACTAACAATAGAATGATAAAGAATAGACGAATTGAGTGAGCGAGTGCATAGATGAGTAGGTTACCTTGGCAAAAATACACGTCGTTGATAGTAGCGATCGTTGATAAGCTTCTGAAAGTCGTTTGCATTGAATGCATCTGTTAAGCTTGGTTTTAATATATTCAGTCTTGATGAGGCTAGTAGGGGATTTCTGATCAAGAGATGACCAAATCTAAGAATAAGCAAGTGTTAGGAATCCAATCGAGTTTGTTTCTTCCGTTACTATTATTATTGTTATATACATATAAGTTTCTTACATGGCTTCTACAGAGATATTGTGCTTGGTGTGATCTGACTGCAGAGTCTGTTGCAAAATATCCCTCACACCAGAGAAAGAAATAGTTCGAGGCTCTGTTTTGCTGCAAGTGAATTAGTCTCTCTTTCTCTATTACATAGGAGTTTATAATGATAAAAGACTTACCTAGTATCAGAAAGGATGTAGAATTGGTTAGCACAGGATTTAGAAGACTAAAGAAATACACATGAGAAACACAGCACACGGAAAAAGATAACAAGGCTTACTGCGATGACTTTTGTAGAAGAAGCTTGTAGTATTCTGCTCCACCCTAATGATTTTGATGAGAGTGGCATGGACACTGTATCATGCATAGGGATCATTGAGTAGGTATTGGCCATAGAGTCAGAATTTTTCACTGTTTCATTGGCATTACTTCTTGTGGAGTAATGAAGTAGTGTATGATCCGATGTAGTAAGAGGTTTCTTGTTTGTGAAGCCCATCTTATAAACACAATTAACAACTATCGCTTCTGGTGCATAAATACCTCTGTCATGGCCAAGCTAATATGTCTTTTTCCATTCTCTAGTGCCTCCTGTGTAAGTGCAGCAAGACGAAACTAATCCATAGAGAAATAAGTGCCTATTCTCTCTTGCTTCTTCTTTACCTTGTTATTCTCTATATAAATATAGGTATCGGACATCTTGGAGATATCTGATAGCATGCGTTTTGCTCCTATTGCCAAGTCATTTCTCGCCATGTCATCTTTTAGCTCCAGGACATCAATGTCTTCTCTTAGAATAGACAAATAAGCATGTATCTCCTTTTCTGCCTCTTGAATGTGTTCCTGTAATCCCTCCAAAACATAATGCGATTCATATGTATCAATGACAATCGATACATTGTGTTTTTTCTCAATTTTCTTTAGAGTTGCTCCGTTGTTACCAATGATGAAGAACAACTCTTCATGGGAAGCTGGTATTTTTAATTTTTTCTTCATGGCTTCTTTTTTCTCTATCGTCTGGAGTACATTTTCCTGAGAAGTTAAACTCCAACAACCTTTTATAATTCGAGTCAAAAGATCAGCTTTAATGCCCTTGGTTGGTTTCTCTTTTGCTTTGAGATAGTCTTTTAATTGATCCACTCTATAGCCTTTATCGAGTGAGTTATAGATCTCCTCATATTTATAATGACTGATAATGCCAGTACGACTAGGAACATAGTGGGAGTCGATGTTGGTGATAAGTTCAAGACGTTCAGCCTCTATTGTTTTGACAGGGGGTGACAAGACCAATCTATCAATAATGTATTGCAGTCGCTCATCACTGAGAAGTTCAATATGTTTCTTAGTGGTTGTATTTTTCTTGCTCTTTTTTTTTGCCGGGGATGTCGCAGTAGCAGTAGCAGTAGTAGGAGTAGTAGCAGCAGCAGTAAACACGGAGGAAGGAGTAGGTGACTGATCTGCTTTCTCCATGTGTACAGGAGAAGTATGCACCCATGAACATGGCAGACTTGGTAGGTTTGTCCTGCGGTAGTACCGGAAAGAACGCTTTACAAAAGAGGTATTACGCAGGGTCAAGTACATGATAAAGTCAAGCGCATACTTTTAGACACTAGGACTTTGACAAAGACAAGGAAAATAATTCAGGAGTGTAGCAGTCACGCCCTGTCACTTTCATGGTGAAAGATTGGACTTTCTTTTTCTATTATTTTTTCTTTTTCCGCTCTCAACTTCAGAGTCTGTCTGTGCAAGCCAATGTGCTATTGTCCTACAAAGAGAAAAAGAAGTCAAGAAGCTGTTTTTATGTTATATATTTTATGTTTTATATTTTATGTAGACTGTTTCTTAAAGGAGAAAAGAAAAAAGATGAGGTCTATAGTAGGGTTTATTTGTTGATATGAAAAAGTGGATTACTCTTTCTTTTCTTAATATACTATTCTCTTTGTTCTGAGATAGGGTAGAAAGCAGTCCCTTCTTGTACTTGACAAATGCTCACGGATAAAGAGACTTCTATTTTATTGGATAATTAGATATCTGAAAGATCCCAAGGTGGAAGAATAAATCATTAGGAACAGGAGTATCACTGCATTGAAGTGCATCTGTGCTACTTGAACAGGATATCTGACGGTGAGGATATCTGACAGTTGAGTATTCTATAACACAGTCCCAGGAGCAGTCCCAGAAACAAGTCAGGTTAGAATCACAGCAGTGACAAATGGCCTATTCTACACACCCAAAGATTATTATGGCTTTTAAGAGATAACACCACCTTCCCTTTATGTCAGAATAATCATCCTTTATGTAACGATGTTTAAAATAAAAAGGTTTGTGGATATTCAAATTATTATTATTTTTTATGGATACCTCAATATCAAATTGTATTATCAATAGAATATATTGTTTATGAATAAAATTATTGATGGATAAAATTGTTTATTATAATAGTATAGATAATAATACTGTAGCTAATACTATATTTTTACTATAGATACTGCTGTTCTAGGCGTATTCCTTCATAGAAATAGAATCCACAACCTAAAGGCCTTGTGCTTTATCCTTGGGAGATAGATAACTATGCTCAGGAGTATACCCTAGACACCCTAGACACCTTAGACAGTATAGAAGGAAGAAGACCACCTGAGACTGACTTGAGAAAGAGTCATAACTTATCTAATAACAGAAGAGTGTATTAGTAATAGTTCAATCAAGAGAGATAATATGCTTACCTTGTACTTAATACCTGTCTTTAGAATAATAAGCCATATGTTATCTATTAGAAGAAGAGTCAATACTATGTCCTGTGGGTTGTAATGAGCTCAAGCCCAGATGAAGACACTACTTACCTTTTTATCTCAAGAATGGTCTTTGGTGGTGTCTATCACCTCCTTTTATTGTTTCGCTTTGTTAATAATGGCATATTACCTTGCTTATTTATGCTCATCTTGACGAGTACTTAAATATTAAGTTGTATAGACAGTGTTGGAAATAACAAAAGGAGGGGATTATCAAAACAGATAATGGTTTTTCTTTCTCTATTCTGATGTATTACACTTTAGCCTCTTCTTTCCTACAATCAAGTCAAACAATCCACACTCTATTCGTCTTGGGTCTAAAGGACAGTATTAGAAATAATATCTTGTCTTCACTAAGTACTATTGTTAATACCAGTTACAATGAGATAGTTGTTGAAGTGATTATGACTATTGAGTCAATGTTTATACTAGTTTGATATTTCTTTCTTTTTTTTTACTATGAATTTACTGAGATGTTATTATCGTATAGCTTTGATCCTTATAGCTTAAAAATATATAAAAGTAGCCTCAAAATCCATACTATGCAACCTTGTAAAAATATATCCTTTATTCTGTAATAAAGGGCATTAAAGTTATCAACAGGACCACTAGAGAGATGAATTGGTAGTAATTCGGTCTCTAGAAGAGACAAAAAATAGAGGTTTGGATACAAAGGCTGGTCTAGGGAAATCAAAGAGGGTACATGAACAGGGACACAACATACAATTTGAGCATAATGGGTAACTAGGCAACTGTTCTTTAAGCAATTCTTTTTCTTTCTAAAATGTTGTTGTAGTCTGCATTACTTTGGTGGTTCTGATTAAGCAAATGACTTGTGAAATTTCGTTTTGTTCTCTTCTGTTCGGATATTAATCCATGTCAAACACACTGTCTGTTGTTCTTCATAACTTCTATCCTCTTTATTTTGTTTGCCCTTGTCTGGCATATAAACCAACAGTTGTGATCTAGTGAGTGTCTGTGTATGTTTATTATGTCTGACATGTTAGTCAGTTTCTATTGTATATTCTTTTATTTTAATAAACTCAGTGAATCCGTTAAAAAGGCAAAGGCAAGAAGGTGCCAGTGCAAGAGTAATACGATACACATAGAGAGTACATTAATACATCTTGGACATTATTTTT
The DNA here is from genome assembly GCA_025094145.1 of Spinellus fusiger. NCBI lineage: Eukaryota > Fungi > Mucoromycota > Mucoromycetes > Mucorales > Phycomycetaceae > Spinellus > Spinellus fusiger. Next base: position 318 of record JALLLS010000190.1, on the reverse strand, counting down.
ACTATTATTTTATTATTGAAAAGGAGTTTTGGCACCTAAAAGGATTGGAGTACGATCCTACCAAGCTGCCAGTTGCTGCTTATGGCACAGGAATAAAGGTAAAAGATGCTGCCAAGTTTAAAGGTCATCGTATTGGTTTGACGAGAGTTTTATATCAATCATTGAAAAAGAGACAAAAAGATGGAGATCTTCTTCTAGTTGATGTCGATGAATTTCGAACATCGAGAGTAAACATGATTGACCTCTCACCCAATATGAAAAGCTCTTCTAAAAGTTGTTTTGTTTTCTTTTTGTTCTCAAGATCTGCCACACTTATAA
>JALLLS010000019.1:0-476623 GCA_025094145.1 Spinellus fusiger | reverse complement strand
AAAGTCTCTGTCACTAAAAGTATATCAATATCATTCTGCACACACACATTCAGAACGTTCACCAGTTTGGGCCTGATTCCACAAGCATTCAATAGACCAATCTTCAGTCTATTCATAATTCTTCTTGGTGGATGTTTTGGGCGTCTCCCTCATCTTCTTCCATAGCTGAGCCTGATCCAAATGCCTGGATGGCCTCTTCTTCAAGGGTGGCGGGGCGGCTGGCAACTGGGGTCTTGGCCTTGAGATCCGCCAAGAGCTTCTCAAAGGCAGTGGCAGAGAGGTGGGGAGTGGCATTACCAGAGCCAAAGTGGCGAGCAATGCTGTACCCTAAGTGGGTGGGGGAACGAAGACAGGTGTTTGACACTCTCTGGTCAAAGAGTTCCTGGCCTTTGCAGCCTTGGTACTGTTGGTTTCTCCTTGGAGCTTTGGGTCTGCAATGACTGCAGCGGACACAGGGTTGAAGTCCTTCACTGGACTGATCTTAAGCTTCTCGAGGTGCTCCTTGAGTTCCTTCTTGTAGCTGCTGTGGACCAGCAGCGCAACTGTTCCCCTTGCCGGGAAGTGGATGTCAATGATCCGTGACTGTTGGATCTTCAACGATCCCAACATCTTGCGGACCTGGCCGTACTTAAGGTATCGGCGGCAAGGGACGTATACGAATTCGTACACTGAGGGTCCAGTGGGCTCCTGCAAGGCACGCACTGCTTGTGACTTAAGCACTGCTTTGGCCTTTGTAGGCTTCTTGGCCTGGGGGTTCTTCTTTGCCATGCTGGCGTAGGTGGTGGGTGTGGGTGTGGGTGTGGAGGTTGGGGCATGCTTTGAAGCAGCAGTCGAGTTGTCCTGCTTGGCAGGGGTGGCAGGGGTGGCAGTGGTGGTGGTGTTGGTGGTGCTGGTAGTGGCCTGAGCCTGGAGGGATGCAATCATTGCATCCTTGGCCTTCAATTGGGCCTCCAATTCCTGGATATGGAGTCCAAAGATCTCCATCTGTTTTTGGATTGCCGCCATCATCTGCAGCATTTGTTGGGCGTGGGTGTCGGCCTTTTCCACCTCGGACATTTTGTTCTCCTCGTTGGTTCTTGCTCGGGTGCGTTTGGCAAGCAGTTTTTCTTTTCTGCTTTTAGGGACGTCGTAGGTGGTGGGGACGTTGGTAAGGCCAAACTCGAAGGGTTTGGCGGGTGGTGCTGAGGTGGGGTCCGTGGTTAATGGATCCAGTGTGATATAGGTGGCGGGGGGTGTTGGTGTTGACGGATGGGTGATTGTAATGTTTGCTGTAGATTTTATTATAACTCTTTGGGGTAATATTTATTACGCGAAAGAGTCTGAGAGTTGTCTACAGTATCAGGCAAAAAATAAAGGTTTTCATTTTCTGACATAAATTCTTGTTTGGGGAAATACTTATTACTTTTAATAAAAAAAATACACATTAAACTGTAAGGGGCCACTGGGAACAGGTAGGAAGAAGGTACTAGGTGTTGTGCGAATAAGACGAGATATGGTAGATAGTATATGCTGATAGCAGATATCAGAATGCAGATTTATTTATGACAATTGGATAAGTATTTATACTGATATCTCTAAGCTACTATCTAATTGATAAGTATGAAATGCTATACGGAAAATAAAGGAGTGTATGATCAGTGACATAGAATAAAGGAGTGGTATTAATGGCAGGGGAAATAATGTAAAATAAGGAGTGTTCAAATTAGGTCATCACATAAACACATAGTAGAGACTTGAAAATTGGATGAAATATAAAGGTCAACAGGATAATAAATATAGATTTATTGGCTGGAAACCCTTAATATTTGGTTTTTCCACCCTTGGCCTCTATAACAGCCCTATATCTCCGATGTATGCTGGCAATGAGGTTGTTGGTAACCTCTTTGAAGATCTTGTCCCATTCTTGGACCAGGAGAGCCTTTAGATCCTGGAGGGTGCTTGCTGGGGCCATCTTCTTTCGAACTACTTTGTCAAGTTCCTCCCAAAGATGTTCAATTGGGTTTAGGTCAGGGCTCTGAGAAGGCCACCCCTCCATCATGACTATGCCTCTCTCCTAGTATGGCAATTGGCATTGTCCTCTTGAAGAACATAGCCTACCACTGGATTCAGTGCCGAAAAACGAGCCAGCTCAGGGTAATAGGCCGTTTGTAAAATGCTAGTGTATTTGGCAGTATTGATAGACCCCTCCACCACAGCAAGTCTACCAAAACCTTCACCAGAAAAGGAACACCACAACATCATACCACCACGACCAAACTTCATCGTTGACTTGACATTATTTGGGAGTAGCCCCTCCTTATTCCTGCGCACTATTTTGGTACGGCAGTTGTTGCTCATTAGCTGGAACTTCGATTCATCGGACCAGATGACTGTCTTCCAGTCTTCATCTGTCCAATGAAGGTAGGCCCTAGTCCAGGTAAGCCTCAACTTCTTATGTTTAATGCTGAAAGAGGGTTTCTTAACCACCCTGAAAGAAGATAGGCCAATCTTCTTCATGATTTTTCTAAAAGTGCTCATTCACACTTTGGTGGTCATCTGCTTGTGAAGTTGATCTATTGTCTGAAATGAATCCCTTTCCATCTCGTATACAAACTCTCTCTCGTCTTTCTACGCCAGAATAGGCTTACGCCCAGAGCTCTTCCCTGCTTTGAAACGGTGAGTTTCCCTCTATCTCTTCACGATAAGGCTGACAGTGGAATTACTGATGCCAAACATGGCTGCAATCTCCACTTGGCTGGTGCCATGTTGAGTGGCCTTGTGTACAATGAGTTTAGAAGTAAAGTTGTTGATATTTTTCTTTCTGTTTCCAAAAAGCTTATTGGTTTGTTCAGTGGTGTTATACACATCAGATGATATAGCGGAAAAAGAAGAAATGAGGAATAAGCAAAAAAAAAGATATTTTTTGACCAAAGTAGAGGTCAGAAAATGAAACTTTTATTATTTTTTTGCCTGACGCTGTAGTTAATGTGATAGTAGCTAATGGCATAAAAATAGTGACCCTCAATAATTAACCATCTTTTTTCAAATGTAGATTTCATTTTTTATACTCATACTTTTCTTAATAGTGTTATAACTTTATGAATTCATTAGATAGAGACATAGAAACTTCAATAGATGCATAAAACAGTGTTTATAATACAAAAAAAGGTTTTATTGTAAGGTTAATTAATAACCACTATGGCCACCCTTAGCATCAATGGCAGCCTGACATCTCCGCCCTATGCTGGCAATGAGGGTGTCTGTTACTTCCTTTGACATTTCGCCTCATTACAGCATCAGGATTGCCTCCAACTTCTGTTTAGTGGTATACAATCTCCCGTCGTTCCTAATAATTTTCTTGAGTTGGGCCCACAGATGCTCAATTGGATTGAGATCGGGACTTTGAGAGGGCCGTTAAAGAGTCATTACTATACCAATTATTACTTTCCAATTGAGTTATTTTACACTCATAAAGTCTAACATTGTCCTCCTGTAGACAGTCACTGTGTAAGGATCAAGGAGAAAACAAGGAAAAAGGGTAAGTGTACTAGATGTTATGCGTCAGGAAGGTAAGAGAGAACAGAGAGAGAGCAAGAAGAGAGCAGAGGTAAGGGACAAGAGAAAGCAAGGACAAAGTACAGATAGAGAACAGATATCAGGATATCGTTTTATTTTAACAATTCATCGAGCATAAATACAATATTTTTCTATACTATGACCTAATTCTAAGTTATCTAATAAATTATCTATTGATTGACGAAGACCATGAACGAGAGAGAAGAGCGGGAGAGAAGGGTTCGTAATGCTAGGATTGTCTTCGTAAGATGACGAGTTCATCTGAAGCAATACCATTGGTAATGCCCAAATTACTTTCATATTATTCCAAGAGCAATCTAGTCATTACACACTGACTCCAGTGTTTATGAGAGAATTACTTGAGTTTATAGCAGTAGACATCTCTCAAGACATTTATGTATGTCGGAGTTTATCCTACCCTCCACTACGATCTATCTCCCAATACCCTCCCCACTGAGTCAGCCTATACCATCACTCCACCTCCTCCAAACTTCCTCAACTTTATAAAATTATTAGAATCAAAAGCCTTAACTTACTTTCTGATGACTCTTATGCCCTGTCATAGCTCATTAACTCTACTCTAGACTCATCTGACCAGACAACCTCTTGTCACTGTTCATGCGGCCAGTTAACGTGCTCATGAGCCCAATATAGTCTTTCTTCCATATGTTTCTTGGTGAGTGTTTTATCCAGAGTCAATACAGAGACATGTCTAACATAATTAGCACCAGTCAATTGCATTAAAACTGATAATTAATTAGGGTCATGTGTGTAGACTCAACTATAGGAGACACATAAGTGTAACTATGGCAATTGATTAGTATATAAAGAGTTGTATATTCCACTAAATAAAAGCATATATTCTTGGATAAAGTCCTGTCATCTACCAGTCTCTTTATTCTTTAGTTCGGATAAAACAGCGAGAATAGGTTTTTATAAATGGAATGAATAAATTAAAGCCTATTTCATCCAGGTACTTTTTCAAGGTATTCTCTGAGACCTTGATAGCCATGTCTGCCCTAATGGCCTCTTTTGGTCTAGTAGGAGTTGCCCATTACTGTTCTTCTCAACCACCGGAGAACCCTGTCATCGGGTTTTCTATTTCTGCCACTCTTGGGTGAGTGTTTAAATTGTTTATTTTTATTTTAGTGCTTTACTATGTCTCCTACAGCGGAAGAAGGCACATTAAACATATAAGATGCCTTGGCCGTGGTAGTGTTCACTTTCAGCACCTGGTGAAGAGTCTCAAGGCTGGTATATTCTGCTATTCATCTCGGGGGTTTTTATGAAGATGTTCATGGTGTTGGATGAGTCAGACATTATAAGAAAAAGAAAGAAAGAAAGAATGTTTATTATTTTTTGGTATAACAATAGCCTGGAATTTGAAAGAATAAAAAACCGGTTACTTATTGAGGGTCAGTTTATTATCAATAATTTTTGGATTTACTATAATGATATTTACACTGGAAGCTCAAAAGATTATAATATTTCTTCTTAATGTGGATAGCCGCTCAAAGTAATCACTATCTTTTAAAATCTATGTACATAAAGGTGTTATACATTATCAAATAAACATTGGAAGTGGCCATAAGATTATAATGAAGAAATATCTCCAGAGGTATGAAAGTTCTTTATTACAAGCCCATGGTGGAGATATTATACAATATCTGATTCTAAGGAGAGCTACAGAAAATAATTTGTACCTTTATCAAATATATACTGTCATAAACTCATTGGTTATTAAAAGATAGCCTATCATCACAGTGTAATTGATATACAGTAGTTTACTAAAAAAAATAGTAGTAAAAAAAAGTATAAAAGAAGTATAAAAGTTGATAAATAAAATAGCAGAGTTCTACTATACGTTTGACTGTTCGGATTTCCTTTGATACTAAGATCAAAGACGACAATATATATCTTTTGTAGCAAAATAGTGTCTTATTTCTCGATTGGAGTGTTTAATGTTATATCTAAGGCTTTTATGGAATGATAATTGATTTGATAAATAATATTAATATTAATATCAAACCTGTAATTTGAAAGAATGAAGACTTATACGAACTACTTTACTTTTAGCTCGGCTAAAACTCTGCTCTTTGAGACTATTAGGAGGTATGTTGTACGAAAATATTAATATTGTTATAGAATACCGAGAAATATTCACTTATTTCAATTTCTCTCTATTACACACACTCAAACTGTTAAGCAAGGATAGAGGCAAACGGTTTAATTAATGAATTTATGTCTTGGAGAAATCATAATTAGTATATGTCTGAGATGAAAAAAAGTGCAATTGATACAAAGGATAAGAGTACTAATTATCCGTGGTTTATACTTATTATACCTATATTTTAGATAGATTATTCACTAAAATAAAATTCAAATATCTATTATATATACTTATTCTACTAATAAAGATAGAATTGATTCAGATTTACTAGTATAAGGATTGAATCTATAGAGAGAGACCAACATTCTAACACTGAACTTTCTTTGTTATACATGATCCTGTTTACACACCAGGAGGTCTTTAGGATATAAAAGGAAATAGTCGAAATACAATTGTTTAAAAATGATAAATCGATTTGAAAAGGAGTAAAAATAAATTAAGATGTATTCATGTTAGTTTTTAAACAAATAAAGATTATGTAGATTTACCTGTAAATATCTGAATCCCAAAGGAAACCACCTTCGATATGGTGATATGATATAATATAAATACAAATATATATTCTTCTCGACAGAATGGAGCTGGTCGGTGGAGACCCTTTAAACACTCTTCTGCAATTGTATAGATATTCTTTGATGCATTCACATCTCTGTTCCAAACAATTCCCCAACTTTGGCAAGCGTGGATACTGTTGAAATTCACTAATACCTCGGTGAGGTTATTTGTGTTATAAGTGTGGCAGATCTTGAGAACAAAAATAAGAGTAACTGTTAGAAGATCTTTTCATATTGGGTGAGAAGTCAATTATGCTTACCCTCTATGTTCGGAACTCATCGACATCAACCACAAGAAGATCTCTATCTTTGTCTCTTTTTCAATGATTGATATAAAATTCTTGTCAAACCAACACAATGGCCTTTAAACTTGACAGCATCTTTTACCTTTATTCCTGTGCCATAAGCAGCGACTGGCAGTTTGGTAGGATCGTACTCCAATCCTTTTAGGTGCCAATACCCCTTTTCAATAATAAAACAGTAAAAAATAATTAGTTCGAGATGTATTAATGTACTCTCTATGTATTTCGTATTACCCTTGCACTGGCACCTTCCTGCCTTTGCCTTTGTAACTGGTTCACTGGGTTTATTATAGTAAAATAATATACAATAGAAACTGACTAACATGTCAGACATAACAACCATATACTCACCATATCACAGCTGTTGGTTTATATGCCAGACAAAGACAAACAAGTTAAACAGGGTAGAAGTTATGAAGAACAACAGACAGTGTAATTAGCAGGCATTAATACTCGAACAGAAAAGAACAATACGAATTTTCACAAATCATTTGCTTAATCAGAACTACCAAAGTAATGCAGACTACAACAACATTCTAGAAAGAAAGGAATTGCTTAAAGAACAGTTGCCTAGTTACCCATTGTATTCAAATCGTGTGTTGTGTTCCTGTTCATGTACCCTCTTTGATTTCCCTAGACTAGCCTTTGTACTAATACTCTATTTCTTAGTCTCTGCTATAGACCAAACTACTACAGATTCATCTCTCTAATGGTATTGTTGATAACCTTACTGCCCTTTACTACAGATACTTGCAAACCTTTGATTTTAATCATATCTCCATAAAAGGGAACTCTTTTATTGTGACGTAAAAGGAAGGAGGTATCACCGCTTAAAGGTCAGAAAAATCTCCTGGTGTTTAGGCATAATTTCTCTATCATGACTGTGACTGCAATCTGAGCAGTGGCATTTAGGCATGAACAGGGATTGCCATTCAGACTTAATATTGTCACCATGTTCCTGGAACAATCATGTCCCGGACAAGCCAATCTACACTCCCATGCCATTCACACCTTTATATGGGAGAGACACTATATTGTAAGGCAGACAGAAATAGAAATAAGAAGATACAGACGATTCTGAAAGATATTATCTATTCACTTATGCCTACAAAGGTATATGCTACTGGTTCTTTAGTAGCAGTCTATACAGACCCCAACGTGCTAGTGCAAAATATTGAAGAGCCCTCTGAGATACTTCTTGAAGTACCTTCTGAGGTATCCAATGAAAGTCGCTTGTCATCAGTGACTGCAGTAGCTGGAGACTGTAAAACAGGAAGGGTAAGACCTTCAATACTTGCATGTCCATCTTACTGTTATGTGTCCGCAACTCTAGATTGCAGTGGCATACACACATCATATTGGTATATTCAGGCCTCAATTGCCAGCCTCTAGCAAGGTAAACTATTGAATATCCCTTTATTGTGTTCTATAAATAATAAATAATAAACATCACTTCAACTCTGCCTTTTTCTCTTTCTCTTTCTTTCACGGCAATAGACACAGCCACTATGGAGAGTGGAGACAGTCATAAGTACCAAGAGCCAAGTATCTTGTCTTGATTGGAGTATCAATGGTCTTCTCTTAGCAGCAGGCATAGATATGACTTTATGGCAAGAAAGTCAAAGTAATTGTGGTGAATGGGATGTTCTGTGGACAGCAAGGTAAACACCTGCCTTCAATTGTGTTTAGACCCTTATTTGTCGATTTAGACCCGCAGTGCAAGCCATTATGGCCAAGTTTGAGTCATCTTCTGCTATGTTTGCTACTTTGGGAAAGGTAGTATCTATGTTCTTTGTAGAGTACTTATCATGGATCTATAGTTTGATCGACTAGTGACTGTATGGCACCCAACATCAGCCAAAGGTACATCATGATAATAATATGCTGTACTTATAGATTAGAGTATGCCTTTATTCACTTGGCTCATCCACGATCTGTCAGCTATTTTGCATGGAAAGCACTCTCTAATAAGAGCAAGTGAGTTTAGTATTAAGACGACAAGGAGATACTCATACTTATAGACTCACACACCAACCATCTGACTGTGCTTTGTTTACAATGGCACGCGATGGTATTGGGCGCTTCTGGAGTTCCATCGACCCTGAAAAGCCACATGCATTCTATATGTGTGCTGTTATTGATCCTAATCAATCTTTAATGACATCAGAAACTAGCAGTAGACTATCTCAAGACAGTAATATGTATCACGCAGACCATATAGAAGATACGTCTCCCATCCACTATATTAACTGCAATGAGCTTCGGAGTGCAGTGTGTGCTCAAAGCCAAAGCTATTCCAGACACGATAAACTGAATCAACGTATCAAGAAAGTACAAGAACTTGTCAGAGAAACTCCTGATCTGCTTTTTCGAGTTCAGTCTGACGGTTCACTTACTTTTTGGGGTGTCAAGGTAAGAGGTTTTTTTTTATAAGAAAATCCTTTATTGCTCTGGTATAGTGCATCTCTTACATTACAGTGTGTATAGTATCTGAATGTATTTCCAAAAAGAATACCACGTGTCTTTGTTGTTTCGAGGATTGCACAGGCTATTGATCCTTCAGATGTTTGTTATTTCTTGAATCCTATCCAGGCATTCTACGATCCCTCATGTAAGTGTCTTTTATTATCAGTGTCATTAGTGCAGTATATATATATCATCGTCATAATAATAATAATAATAATAATAATAATAATACTTATGGTGCTGTTGTTAGCTGGTATCAAACCAGTGGAACTAAGTCTTATTACCCAGAATCCACATGGACAGATACGCTGCTATGGTATTCATATTGTAGACTTTTTAGAACAAGGACATTTTATACCGCGTCTTTACTTAAAATATGCTTGGATGGGACATAAGTATCCGATTAAAAGCATATCCCCACCTTATGCCAATCGACTTTGTTCCACGGGTATAGACGGTGAAATGAACATATGGAAATATGAGTTACGTGAGGTAAGTAACTATAGAGAATGAGAAATATAAAATATAATATTCATTCTTTGTCTTCAGAATAGTGGCAAATTGTCAGCACAGCTGCAATTGAGTGGCTCCATTTCTCTTCACTGCCCAACAGCACTTTCAATTCCTATGCATAAAGGTAATATACATATGCATCTATACATATACATATATATATGAAATCATCATAGTTAATAAGCATCCTAGATGGATATATTGCAATCTATAATGGCGAACAGTTACTTGTGTACTATTCTGATAACCAGTCATGTCATCTTCATCATTACAAAGTGTGTGATCATTATGACCCAACCATTCAACTTTCTTCTCTTCATACAGAGTCTTTAAAGAGTGGTAAAAACGAAAATATACATATATTATTGGGCGTGTCTGCATCTTCCAAGAAAATACTTTCATGGAAAATCCAATTTGACTCTTCAATGTTTTCATACGACAATGAAGATGCAGTGGAGAGCAATAGTCTTCAAGAGATTATTTATTTAGGCAGCCAAACATTTGATTGGGAGGAAATCCCCTCTGTTATAGTAACTAGCTATGAAAGCTCCCATCAACCCATCTCCAAAATATTACAGAAGATAACTACAGGAATTAATGAGAAAATGAGGATAGCTGTATGTGTGGGATCCAATATTCTGTTTTATGGTGTCGAGCTTGATCCTGAAGAGGAGTTGGAGCAAGCACAGAATTGGCATAGACTCTATACTCTTGAGACATCGTTGACAGACATTCGATATATCCAATTTGCATTGAACCACGTTGCTATTGGTAAGATCATAGAGATTTACCACCTGTATATAAATATGCTTCTAGTCTCTTCATCTTCTATCCAAGGACCTATGTGCCATTTATCATTTTGGTCAGAGATACGTGTAGATGTCAGTCCTACTTTATACACCTCTTTTGAATTCTCGTAAGTTTTTTTTTTCTTCCCTTTTTTTTCAGTTTTTATTGGTTGAAAAAGACTGTTAATACGGTATTTTATAGTGAGCCCATCATAGATATTGCCTGGAATGTATCGTGTGATGCCCAATACATATTGGCCATTGCTTTCGCTAAAAAGATATCAGTTTATGGACAGAAGCGTACAATAGATAGCAGTGGCTACCAAGATCATTGGACATGCTATCATGAATTTACTGTTGATATGTAACTATTCACTACTGTTGAGTAGCTGATGAGCTTAATTTTTCATATTGAACCATTTACTACTTAGGCCAAATCCCATTGTTGGTATAGCATGGCTAGACAATAGTATTATGGCTGTAGCTTCTGGAAATCAACTTGGATGCTATCTGAAATGGTTGATATCGAAAAATGAATTGACACCAGGTAAGCTGCTATTTTAAATGTTATTTCTTATGATGTGATAGAACTGCTGCTTGACTCGGAGGGACAGCCAATGTTGAATATTTACGATGTATCTTACCACATGAATGGGCCTCTACCAATATATCACCCGAACAGTCTTATTTTCTATTTAATGTGGGGTAAATAATCGATAGTATTAAGACTATTCTATTTTATTAACTTATTTTCTATATTTATAGGAAATACGACATTGATTAACTATGTATTACTATCTGTTTACAAATTCTTAAGATGTTATTCAGAAGAAGATGATATTGATCAAATGCCCCATTTTTCTTTTGAGACCATTATAAAACTACAAAATGTAAGTAAATCAACAAAACCAATCCTTATTCTTTTTGTTGAAGAATACAAAGGAATCTCCAAACCAGAGTTACACCTCTCTGTTTGATGAGGATGAGGATGAGGATGTTATGTAAGTCAATGATGAATAACAGATACAGTAAAATACAAGTATTTATATGTGCTGCTAGGCAACTTTTAGGGGATGAGAATAACACACGCCCTCTTACTTTGACTGAGACAAACTACTTGATATCATGCCTGAAATCAAAAACAATACCAGGATTATCTCAAAAAGAAAGAATGCATTTAGTAGCCATGGTAGATACTTTTGTAGAGGTAATGAAATATTCTTTAATGTTTTCTTGTCTTATAAAATTACTGGTGTACATTAGGTTTCAGCACAAGGCGACGCTCTGGACGAAAATGGTATTCGATTCACAGCTCTTCTTGAAAATCATTTTCATCTTCAACGCATCTTGGAGTCTCAGCAGCAACCTCAAGTATTGAGGCCTTGTGATTTTATTTGGGCACTTCACAGTCAATCTCAAGTAAAATGGCAGATATTATACAGGGAACATGGTCTTACTAGTATATTTTTAGGATCTTCTCCTTGATCGGTGTATTTGTTTGGTAAATAACAAGCTTATGTGGGAAAATGCAAGATCACTTGGTATATTTTTATGGCTGCGAAAAATTGATACTGTGGTAAGTTTGGATTCTATTTTGTTATGGGATAGAAAAGACTTACCTTTTTATATATTAAAATCATTCTTATTGTTGTTTCAGCGAGACCAAATGAGCGCCATTGCACGCAACACCTATTTATCAAAAGAAGAACTAAAAGATCCAGAAAGCTGTACTTTGTTTTATTTGGCATTGCGCAAAAAAAACCTTTTACTTGGACTATGGAAATCAGCAAGTTTTCATAAAGAACATGCTGCTATGTGTAAATTTTTATCTAATGATTTTACACAACCACGGTGGAAGACAGCAGCGTCTAAAAATGCATTTGTTCTGCTCGGAAAACAACGCTATGGTAAATAAATCTTTATCATCTGGCAGTTTTACTCATCGAATCTTATTTAGAATATGCTGCTGCATTCTTCTTGCTTGCTGATAAGATAAAAGATGCAGTCAGTATTATATTGAAGCATATGAAGGATTTTCAACTTGCTATTGCTATTTGTCGTGTCTATTTGGGTAAGATGACACAGGTTCTAAAGACACCATCTCATTGAGAAAAACTTTATTAACATTTGCCTAGGGGATAATTGCTCACTCTTGAAAGAGATACTTGAAAACAACGTATTATCTATGGCTATAGAAGCAAAAGATCGCTGGCTTATAAGCATAGTCTACTCTTTACTAGAGAGACCTCATGATGCAATTAATGCTACAGTGGTAAGTATGCCTCTTGTTTGACATCTTATGATGTTATTTACGCAAGTTAACGAGTTCTTCCTTTTTTCCACAGGCTCCATTATCCGAATTCAGCAAAAGTGCTTATAGCAAAGATGAATCGGCATTTGATACTGTCAATCCAAATATCTTTATTATATATAACCATTTGAAGCAACAATTACTTGTTCAAAAGCACCAGAATCTAAGAATAACTTATGACCTTGAGTATAAGTTCTCACTGAAAGTAGCTCATGCTTATGAACGGCTTGGTTGTCCATTACTTGCTCTTTATATATTGACACACTATGCAGAAAAACCACCGACCATTGAATCCAAATTTATAGAAGAAGATTCTAGTGATATTAAAATCTCTAGAGCTGCTGATTTATTTGATGATGAGACTCCAAAACGCCCATCGTATGCTGCTAATCTATTTGATGATGAAGCTGCTAGTCAGAATCTAGAGAGTAAATCCGTATATAAAAATCAAGAGAAAGAAGACAATACAATATCGGATGACCACCTTGCTTCCTATAAATCTTTACTTATCACTCGCACTCTTCAAGTAAGAAGTAATTGGCTACATAACACTTATAGGTTAACACATGAATAGACTGTATTTCGTTCTATCTCTACAATGTATGATGCTTCTGACAAGTCTGGCAAAGGCTCACAGTTTCAATCTTTTTTGTCAAAGAAGATCCAGGACCTGTTTAATCTTGGAGAAGCTCTCAAAGTTCCCCAAAAAGACTTTTATAGACTACTGATTCAGAAAAGCATTGAGACTGATACATTCATACTATGTCTTGATATGCTTGAAAATTGTGTACCTGATGACTTTGATATGTCTCTATTTCTTTTATCTTTTGAAAAAGAATGCTTCCAGGTATTTGAAGTCTCTGTGTCTCTTGATCCATTGGATTATGATGGACTTGCAGTGGTTGAAAAATGGTCAGAGTAAGTAAGACCTTTCCCTGTAAAAGTCATTGAGCCTCTTTGTAGTCGTGTCATTGCCACCTACTCGAAATGGAGTCAATGGCTAGAAGACTATTCCATAGCTTTGTCAGGAGCAAGTCTTGGAGTTTTAAAACTTGTGTTGATAAACCATATTTGTCTTATTCTTGTCACCTTGAAGATGCGACATTTTGAAAAGACATGGGGATTAATTTACTGCTTGAAATCAATTGTAGAATGCATGGCATATGAAAAGAGAAACACTTATCATAGCAACATTCAATCTATTTATACTTATGTACTCAATACAACAAAAATGGTAAGGAACCCTCTATTGTGCTTATGAAACATACTTTTATACCATAGACATTTGAATTGAAATAATCTCACGCTCAATGATAGACCGAAATGACAACGGAAGACTATGATAGCTTCTCAGATGATAGTGTGTTTGGTTTTGATCTTAGTGAGGAAGTATATCGACCCTTGGAAGATGTGAAAGATGATTCTATTGGCAGTAGCCTTCTTGAACTTGCTTCACTCAACTATATACTTTATATTCTTGAGTCGAGTATGCAAGCTACAGAGAAAACTGTGGAAATTGAGGGTAGATGAAAAGATAGTACTGTGATCGCTTTCTTTACTGACTAGTTTGCTACTTTATTTAGGAAGCCTCATTCCCTTTTTATGGACAACTATTTTGGGTCCTATCGCTTATCGCTCACAATGCTTACAAGAGAATATTTTTCATAAATTGGGAAACATACTCACACGACGTAAGTCAAATTGACTCCCATTCTTCAACCAACTCACACTGCATTACAGGCAATGTACTGAAACAGTTCAATTTATTACGACAGAAGAAATACTGGAGGTCTCTAAGGACTCTATGCTCTACTGAAAACCTGCTTTCGTTTATAGATAGTGAGGTAAGAAACATTAAGAAAGTAAGAAAGTGTTATTTATACAATCCATTCGATAGACCACAGATACAAACATGACATTTGAAGAGCCCCAGCCCCAACCTCATACTATATATTATTCGCCTACCACTGCTCATTCCTTTTGTATCAGCTCAGTATGTAATCATTGTACCAAGAAATTTTCTTTTCTTCATTCTTATATGCTTGTATTAGACTTATCCCACTATAATGGCTGTATTTATGAAATCAGAAATTCATGAAGTCAATCGAAGTCAATCTCAAAACTATGGACTGGTAAGTTCATTAGATATTAACTATCGACTATTGGTAGTAAAGAAAAAGGGCATAGGACACTCACTATCTATTTATTTATTGCATGTATCATTGTGTGTCAGCAACTTACACGATCTGGCTCTGTCTCCTCTTCAGGATTACATAGAGAACATATTACTTATAGTTATCCAGATACTGAGGACGAAGAAGATGAGATTAACTCTGACAGTGGATCAGAAGTCATTCCTTCTCAATCTCCCCGCCATATAAAGCGACGTGAACCTAAGCATGCACATCATTCTGTGAAGCCTCCTAATTCTTCTGCGCTTGTTCTTTCGGCTGCCACTAACAGGGTCCAGTCTGAAGACAAATCATTCCAGAGTCGAAGTTTAGAGAACTTACAAGCACTTAAACGGTCTTTTGGCATGGGTAAGTTGGAGGAAAATGTGTTATTGGAAACTACAGCATTGATGCTATTAATACTCTAACCATTATATACTTGTATGAGAATAGATCACTTCCGTTCTCCAGGAGGTCCCAGTTCGACCAGCTCATGTGAAAGTAAAGAACAGATGGTCAGTCAATAGAATAATGATAATCTATTACACTCTCTTATACAACATCCATGCTGATGATAGATTACTCTTAAGCGACATGTTTCCGTGACTTGTGCAGAATCCCACACCCAATTTCCCCTGTGTACTGTTTCTTTCACAAGATAGAACTAGATAACTTATACAATCCTTATAGATATCACAGGATGCGATGGTGGACATGGCGGTCCTAGTGCTATTCTATGGCAATTTGGACAAGAGAAGGAAATAACAAACTACTATGGAAGCCATGGTACAGCAACAAGGTAAATGAATAGGCTCCCTTTGACATTGTGTTCATCCATCGTCACTCTACAGAATTCACTTTGACCTATTTGGCCAGAAATTTGGTCTTGGAGATACTGCAGGAGCTCTCTCTCTTTGGAAAGTGGACTCACATACACATTCAGACACACCTTATTATGTAAGAGTGAATGGTACTTTTATTGTATTTCGAACTAAGTTGAAGGTTACGAACATTAGACATTGTCTTGTCATTCAAAAGCAACCCGAGATTTTGCCTTTCTAGATTCTAGTAGTCTTATAGCCACAGTAGGCACTTCATTGGCAATGAGTCGAAGGTGGGAATGATTTTAATAACACATTGACTCAAGTGAAATAGAAAAGACTATGTGTGTCTTTGGGATTCGTTGCTTCCACCTGCAAAAGCACAAGTATGCTGTAAGTATTTTCTCTTTTTTCTTTTCTCTTTTCTTTTTTAGCACTTTATCTATAAATATATAAATACATGTGTACATTTATACCTATTTTTTTGGGTTCTTTTTTTTAATCAGTTTGTGCTTAGCTTTAGGAGGACATGACGGTGGATCCTATGCTGTAGCATTCAGTGCCAACAGTCATTATTTGTTTTCAGGTGGACACCGAGGAGGAATAGGTAAAGTCTATTTTTTATGTTACTTTTCCATTGACATTCATAGTGGTATCCGATATTCGACAGCGTACTTTACTACACACTTTTTCGGCTCACCAGTCTAGAATACGGTCCATTGCTATTGATACCGAAAATAATCTTCTCATCACCGGATCTGTGGATGGAGAGCTCAAGGTAAATATCACAGGCCATCCTATCAAGTGTGTCGGTCACTCACTTTCTCTTATTACTATTGTTATTATTTATAACTATTATTTATAACTATGGGGGGTAGATATGGGATGCCCAGTCTTACAAGCAGAAACACGTCGTAGAAATCCAACCTCGCAATCGTTTCTTGGCTCCCACTTTCAATCGTATTTCTGTAAGTACTCACAACACATGAACCCTCATTCACTTTTTCTTTATATATATATATATATAAAAGCCAAAGTCCTATGGCGTGACTCAAATACAACTCATGGAGGATGGAAATGTATTCACATCAGGACCTGGTGGTATCATTGCCTGTGATATATCCTCTATTTATTAAGTAACTCACTGACATACAGTAAAGTTGAAAATATATTCAAATAGCCATGGATCATGGAGATATGTATACTATATATTGATATATGTTATAAAGAAAGGTGTACATTACAAGATGAGTTAGTCCATAAATAATTGAGTGAGTTAGAAAATGAAGACTCTCATATATATAGGCGTATGTATGTATATAGGTGGGTGTGTATGTGTGTATGTTTGTATGTGTGTATGTGTGTATGTGTGTATGTGTGTATGTGTGTATGTGTGTATGAGTCTGATAGAGATAAAGACCAGTATAGAATGCTTGATGTGGAATCTAAATACGAAATCCCCATATCTCTAGCTCCATACAGCTGAATTCTGGCTTGAGTGCCAATACTTCATTGTCGAACGTTGGACACTGTTCGCTATGACCTTTTTCAAGATCTTCGTTTAACCACAGTCCAAATTTACCATTTCTAAAATAATAAATAATAAATACAATGTTCTTTTCTCTTCATCTATAGGATATGGCTTACCCTCCACCAATAGCAATAAAGTTGGTTTCTGATAATATCATGTATTCATTTTTGCCTGTCCATGGAAACACTTTGATTTTTGGTGCTAATGAAGAAGTGACTGTGTGTGGTTGTGTATTTTCTGTCTCTGTCTTTGTGGTTTTCCATAAGAAACTATAAGAATGCATGAGACACTGGGCCTAGAGTTAATGCGTGTGTGTGTCTAGCTTACCATTCTCCTGTGCCATAATAAGATGTACCACAGACGAGGGTCTCATTCAAGAAGGCACCAAAAATCTAAGATACAGTCTTAGTGAGTAAACCAGATCCTGTTGTATGGGTGGTAAAAGTGCTTACCTCATCATTAGAGTCTTTTATGATTAATAGGCATGGACCCTTGTTGACTTTTAAGAGACGGTAGAGAGTGCCAAGACTAATGCCGTGTTGATCAATGCTATACAATAATGACCAGTTAGGAGCAAGGCGATATCTATGTGGTAAATAAGGTCGTAGCTAGTGAACAAGTCAAAGAAAGAGTTTAGCATAAAAATACAGCCAAATAACAACTCATGTACCTGCTCTGCAAGCTCATGTGTCATAACAGGCTCTGTGTCTGGACGTCGATCCACAAGAATAGGAGGAGGCATGTCAGAGTCAACAAATTGAATGTGTCTTTGGCTTTGTAGCTGGTGGGGTTCTTTTATGGATATGAATTGGAGAGGAGGAGGAGAAGAAGAACTCGATGCAGAGTGAAAAGCCGCTAAAGTAAAAGCGTCAAGATAGCAATTAGATCTCGAAGGAGAGACACAGGTGCCGTTGCTGCTGCTGTTGTTGTTGTCTTTGGTCTGACTGTAGTGACTATCGAGGGTTTGTAGCGAGAGACTGCTAGTATCGTCACTGTCGTGGGGATGGAGTGAGTGATGAGGATCCCAAACAGTACAAGCAAAAGATGAGGCGGAGTGTAGTCCATTTGAAGTATTACTGTCAGTGAATCTCTGGCGGGATTGGGAAATAATGGAGCTTTTAGTGACAGAGGTAGTCGAATGTGATTTATGCTGCAATGGAGGTCTTTTGTGGGGGCGGACAATGCCTAAATGTACAGTGAGCTCTTCTGTAGACAGACTGTGACTTACCCAACAGACCAGACACAAAAGAAGTCAGCGGAGAACTGTAAAGTCTGGAACTATCGTCTGTAATGGAACGATAAAGAGGTAGATGTGAGAACTTCATGATAAGAGAGGCAGGGGGTGGGAGAAGGAATAGGATCTCCTTTTATACTTTTTTTTATGAATGCAATAAAGCACAAAAACAGCTCCTCTTTCTTTCCACGCCTTTTTACTCTTAATACCTTGATTTTAATCTTACTTCTGCTCTTGGTCATGAGGCCCATTCAACAGTAATGTGCTGGTAATAAGAATAGTATCAATGCAAAGATGGACTTTTTATAATGCAGTCATGGCCCATAAGATACCTCCTTCTCTTGAGATATACGAGCAGAACTATCCTCACAGCTGGTGCATGACCAGTCCTATTAAGACAGTATCTTCTTATGTAACCTACTGAGTGTTTTTTTATTTGTTTGTTACGCATAAGGACAGCATTACCGGAATTTATCAACACCAATAGATAACTCTATTCACTCTTTCTAGATGTCATGTGGAAGATCACTCGACTTACTTGACATGTGTATCCATGGAAATGGCAGTTATTGGATACCCCTGCCACTCTTTACCTAGTCTTCATCTCTGTGGATGGGTGGGGTAAGAGCGGGTCTTTATATCTCATGGCTGTAGTAGCCACGTTTACATTTTTATTTTTGTACCTTGTACCTTGTACTTTTCCATTTTGTACTTTTGTAGTTTCTTTCTTGGAATGGCCTTCCATATTGAGCAGTCATTGAGTAGAACTAACAAAGAAGAAACTGCCAATGAATCATCACAGCTGTTCTATTGGTTTCAATAGAATTAGCTTTATTCTTTCATATCTTATCTCTCTCTTAATCCTAATCACACCCTGTTTGCTGCTTATAAGAATAAGAATTGATTCTTAGAGGGGGAAAGTAAAGTAAGAAACAGCACTTGGAATATGAGTTTGTAAGTAAGGTGTGTCTTTAGCAGGTACATTTCATTGTAATGTATCCAGTATCTTTGTTACCATGACAATGTCTAGTAGTGATAATACTACTGGATGCATTGCAATTCCTTATCGTTGACAGAACTCTCCAATTCAGAATGAAAAAGAAAGATATTTTCTATTTTAGGGCCTTGAACCATCCACGCCTTTACTGCATCAATTACTTTTTTGTGTAGCCATTTGTGTAGCGCACAATGTATGAAATAAATAAAGTTGACTCAATATGATCTCACTTCCAACAAACCTCCAATTTATATTATGACAGAATCAATTATAACAATCATGGTAAATTCTACATACATTTCATTGGACAGAAATCTCTCTCTTTAGCTTTGAATTGGGTCAACTTTAATCTAATATAGATTATGTACTAAGATGCATTCAAAGATTATGCCTTTTGTATTGACTGCATACACTGTACTGTAAAAAGAATACCTTAAGTTTAAGTAGATAGCTTCACCCTATTTTCATATACATACTAAATAGATAACATGATCTTTTTATTTATTGATTTAAAAAGAAAATATCACAGTAAAACAAACAATCACTATAGTTTGTGGCTTTGTGGCTTTGTATTTTTGTAGTGTAATGATGAATTCTTTTTTATTCTTATTTCTCTAGTATATATGTGTTTCAATAAGCATAGTGAGTCAGAGATGAAAGCTAAAGTGATGAGGAAAATACCACATTTAAATTAGTACTAGACAATGAAAAGGAAAAAAAAAAGGAAAAAAAAACGCCCCCTGTGTGTGTGTGTGTGTGCAATGCTACACCATCAGCAAATACCAGTCAACTAAAGTAACATTGAGTCTATGTTGTTATGGCCTGGATCTTACTGCCTACTCTCCATCAAGGCATTATTGGATCCTTACTACTTTAGATATTTGAGATACAATGACTAGTATTTGGAGAGTAGGAATGTTATAAGATAGGGCAGGAAGGAAATACGGGTGAACATGACACTGTGATAATCTCCTATTTGAATGATCTATCTTCTATCTTCACAATTCAAAAATGAATGCACTAGTCAATCATTGGAATCATCCTAAATACCAGGTTAATGCACCATAGTTTATCCATTATTTTTTAATAAATAAAAACTACTATAGTTAGTATGTGGTAATAGAATAGAATGAATGAAAGTAAAAGTCATTTATCATGGAAAGGGGGAGAAATGACAAGAATTACTATGATTATCTTTTGTTCAGCACTTTTGATAAAAAGAGGCATACCCTTCAAGTTATTAATTGACATCAATGGAGGTTGAGCTCTACTTACAATTGAACTGAATGATCGATCAGTAGTTGCTGCTGCTGTCAGACAAATTTAATGCCAATAACGCATACAGAATATTACACTATTCTAAGACTAAAGAGACTTACACTCATTGAAGCCTACTAGCTACATATAGTGTTTAGTGAAAACACATCATAGACTCCTTATTTCCTCTCTAATTTTACTATCTCTTGATCACCTGGGTAGCTTTTATTGTTACTTGTTTATCACTAATAAATTTACTGGTCTGTAACAACTTAAATACAGCAGCTGAATGTATAATATTTATGCTTATGCTTAGACTAACTCACTTTAGTAACTATATTGTATCACATTTCTATTCAGATAATCTTTTTCTCTGGTAACATTCACAATTATAGATTACCACATCACATGTTTTCATTGTACATATAAGATCATTGTTGCATGGGTACCTATAATAGTATTTTTCTTTCTTTCTCTTTACAAAAAGACAGTCAATTTCTTTGGGTAGATTTTACTTTTGTAAAACTCTAAATTCATCATGTACTAAGAACAATGTATTCATGTATTTAGTACAGCAAATGAAATCATAAAAGCAGAGTATTTTTTTTTCTTCCTTGGACTATGAATTGTAACGTCATAATAATGCATATATTCTGTCTTGAAATATATCAGCAAATAAGAATAAGATCTATCCATGAAATATAAAGCCTTTTTTTTCTTTTTTTTTCTTTTTTCATAATAGCTTCTATCTGTCTCTCTTTCTCTTTCTTTTATTAAATAAACACAGAGTATTTTAGTTGATCTAATGTCTTATAATACATTAGAAAGTCTTCTATTTCTCCACACATGCATAATTATTGGTAGACACTACTCTATCTTTTTGGATGTTTAGTAAAGGCACCATTAGCATTGACAAGTAGGAAAGACCCCACGTCATAGGAAAAAATAGCAGAATAGTTTAGAAAGTGTCATTGTCTACTTTAATAAAATAGACCTTGGATCAAGCAGCCACCTAGAGTAAAAACAAGCAACATAGGCTTTAAAGGCTTAGGTAGTTGGCTGTTTCCTGTTCCCAACTTGTTCTTTTTGTGTTTCTTTTCTTTACGTTAGTTTCTTTTTTAGTATTTGTGGAGTACCATTGTTACTTCTACCGCATGTTTGCCTACTGCCACCCCACACCCCCGGTGATATTTCTTACATTTCTTCCCCTCCTCTTCTACCTCGCACCGACAAGCACATCCCCAGATCTTTTTCTTGCCGCTTATATATTGTACCAGTAGCCAGCTCCTTAAGGCTCTATGTGTCTCTAGCTGATTTAAAAATTCCCAACATTACACTATCATTAGGTCTTCTATTGTTAATATCAAATAACCCCAATGATATTCTTATCAATGGAAAATATATTATTACTGGATCCTCTTGAAATACTAGAATGTATTCATCTATTCAATTCTATCTATCTATTGTAAAATACAGTCTAATGGTATTCCTGTAGTAACAAAGGGTTGAGTGGCCTTTGATCTAGTTGTATTTGGTAAAGACCTGCCTCAATAATAAAATGAATCTCTTTGTAATACATTTTGTTGTGTGTTCTTACTTTTACACAAGACTGCACACCAATTGAATTGGTCACCACACTTTACTACTTGTGCTTCTATTATGTCTTACTCCATCAATACTTGAGTAAATATCTGTTATAGTCTATCTATAAAGGCATTGCTATACAATGTACTGATAATGAGGTTGATTGTTTATAAAACACATTATCCTTCTCATCGGCTTCATAAATACACATAGAAAGTAGAATCCGCAGTAGTAATCATATGTATTCTATTTCAAGTAGTTCCTAAAATGAAACAAAGCATAGTATTTATTTGGCATGTATCTGCCATCTATAGTACACTTTATAGTGTACTCTACAACCTAAATCTAAAAGGCTTAGTGGGTTATACCAAGGTGTTGTTTTTTATGATCTTTAATTACTGCATAGTATTTCATAAGTAACTGTATATGTTTTAGCAGCCAAACTTAAATATCATTTTTACTAAACCCCATCGAAAAAATAAATAAATAAATATAAAAAAAAACACACACACCAAGCTATTATTTCTCACTTGCACTATTTTCTATAACTATTGATTTTCAAATATATCTTGTGATACTTCATACCCCAGATTTTATTATTATTATTTTTTATTTATTTATTTATTTATTTATTTATTTTAAAAAAAAGGCTTGAATGTATGATTTCACTGCTTTACTCCCTTTTCCTCGTCTTAGTTTTGGGTTTTAATCATTGAGAAAACCTTATTTTGTTGACTATCATACACAGCCACCAAGAAATAGGTCTCAAATGCTATAGAAATCACTTGGCGTGTGAAAATTACTAGGAGAAATATTTCTTCAAAAGAAGTTTCTTTGTGATATTTATAATAGAAAATAGGTGTATTTTTTTCATAATGAATTCTAATAAGATCTATTGAATTTCTTTTTCTTTCTCTTTCCCTCTTCTGATGAAGTCTCACATTCTGCCTAGAACTGATTTAATAAAGTTCTATTCTCTTACCATGACAGTGGATGCCTGTGTATTTCTCGCTCTTCACCTCTACTAAAAACATGCTAAACTGTACATTTTTAAACCGAAACTTAGGGGTAATTTTGACAAGAGCGTCTTTTAGACATCAGACATTAGGACACTGAGAAGTTTAGTTCTAGACAATTGAGAACACTAGCCGAGCTATTCTGTTGCTATGTTTATGTTTCACAATGAAGCAATTAAGACTTATCATTCTATGCTCATCACATTACCTAAACATAATATACATCGGCTACAAAACTATCCAACAGAGTATTTGTTTGAAGAAGACTAATTAAGAATACAGTCCAATCGACACAAGAAAGGATATTACAGCCCTGATTATAATAGTGTCAATACAATCATTTGACTTAATCATGAGAGTATTTTAACTATTGAGCACCGAAGGAATCCAAGAAATGATTTATAATTAAAAGGATTGTTTTTGAAGGGCAAATGATCTTGTTTTTCTTATGATAAATGCATTAAATAGTAGTATAAGGGTCGCTGCATAAAAGTATTACCAAATAATAAATATAAGATAGCACAGGGAATGGGATAGATTAAGAAGGTTTAAATATTAATTTATTATTGGTTCTATACAAAGCGTATTGATCATTTAACATGAAAAGTGTGTGTTTATTAAGATGGTTGATTGCTATTTTTGCCATTAAATGACAAGCTGTAGTATTAACACATTATTACTCTCGAGAATAAAATAAAATAACCACAAAATGTTTTATTTCTTCTCTATTCATTGGTGAATTATGGTGATAAATAGATACGTTCTATTTATCAATCATCCTAATAGACTTGTATCTATCAGTAAAATTGGATGGGGCACAACCTACACATTGGTTCACGGGCATAAAGCCTATACTAGTAGTATTGATGAACAGTCTTTGATATAGATAGTCACTATCCTATATTTCTATATGGATATCTATCGATTTAAACAGATGAACGGGTAAACAAATAAACAGATGCCTGTGAATAAGACGAGATGTTAATTAGCACTTTTCAACCTGTATTGACTATTCTGACTCTAAAAGGCAGTTTCATTTTCAGAGTGACAGAATCCATCCAACCTAATGGTGCCTAATGATGCCTAATGATGCCTACTGGGCCTACCACCTTCACAACTCCTTTTTCCTCTCTCTCACCGTCTCTGGACGTGCTCGATCCCTCTTTATCACCCTTACCCGTGAAAAAAAAGACATGTCATCGTCTAGTGTATATTTACCTTTATGTCCTTTTCTCTTATATATTCCTTTCCTTTTCTATTCTTCTCCAATTTTCTGCAAGTGACTTGTGTCCATTATGCTTTCCCAGTTAGACCTCTCAGTGCGACGTGTGACTGCGCAAAGATGCTTAATAAGAAATTAAGTACACCTTTTTCGGAAAATTTTCGTACATTTTACAATTTATTGAAAAAAAATTCATACACTTCTGAAAAAATAATCGGTTATTAGTTGTTCTAATGTATATTGCTCATTGTCAATCTTCATCTCATAGACATGAGTTTTCTTTCCATTCTCATCAAAAACTTTGTCATCTCCATTTTCATATAAAAAAGTAGTCATAGTATGTAAAAACCTGTAAGTAAAAGAGAAAAACGTTTGTAAAATGTACGATTTTTTTTTCTTTTAAAGTGTACGAAAATTTTCCAAAAAAGGTGTATCTTATACAAAAAAAAATCCAGCCCAATGTGACTTGCTAATATTTCTTTTAGGCAGAGCATCCTTCAGTTGTAAACACTCTAAAGACAAGCGAGTCATGACAGACAAAAAGGCTTCAGCTCGTGACTATGTGGAGAACTATGTGAAAGAAGGCCATTCTCATGAAGACTACTTATCCCAACAACAGCCCCACTATGACCCTAAAAAAGCACCCTCCCAAACAGCCGATGCCAGCACCACTGTACCTACACCCCTTCCTACACCCGCGCCTTCAGCCACAGACAGGTTCAAGTTTCATATGCCTACTTTCAACCCTATTCCTGAAGGTGAAAGTAAAAGCAACAGTGAAAAGCCTGTCAATCCAAACCACTCAAAGGCACAGTGGTCTGTGAGTGAATTCATGGGACAAAAGCAAGATATCCATGAGGCAGCCCAAGAGAATTGTGTAGATATCCACGAAGAACTCTTTCTCTGCTTTAAGAATGGAAGTTGGATAGACAGAGTTACCATGTGTGAGAGTCAAAAGCGAAAGTTCTGGGATTGCTACCATTATCAAAAGGTATCTATGTATCTATTTAGATGGATCTGTAGATTTAGATGGATCTGCATCTGTGTCTACAAGAACAAACATCTACCAATGGACTCTTTGATTAATCTGTATTAGAAATTCCTTGAGTCTGTAAACTACAAAGGCGCCGGTACAACTGCAGAAGAGAATGAAAGAAACCTTTACACGGCAATGCGATTAAACCCCGAGGAAGCAAAAGAGACAAAATAATATTTTTTCCTCAATAAGTCTGGCTGATAATTGGCTTACGTGTCTATGTGTTTATGTGTCTATGTGTTTATGTGTCTATGTGTTTATTTGTAATATACTAATTCTTTTAAATATCTAAAAGATGAAAAACAAATACTCAGATAGAAGAAGTTAGCAAAGATGCTTTGTTGGGATTCTTTAGACTTGTACTTGAGGGAGACTAAAGGTATGGACCCTAAGGACATACATCCTATCTCTTGAAGCAGTTGGATAAGAGAATATCTCCTTTCATACTCTTATATAGCCACACTCAATTGAATTTAATATTTGCCTAATTTTTAATAAAATAATACTTTTTTTTTTGCATAAAACTCTTGTTCTTTACAAATAGTGTTAAGCCTATACAACATGTCAGATAGATATTCAGAAACGCACACTTGTGTGGAATAGGATAAGGCAAAATATAGATGATGGGGCATTTATTACCTGTTGAAAGCTGGATTAAAATTGACTGTCATCTCAACTACGTTTGCGATGAAAAAGTCTACAGTTCAGAATAGTATCAAAGACATCAAAAATCATGGGTCACCATTGCGTTTAAAGAGTCATGGAAAACATAAAAAAAAAGTCAGTGAGAGGGACCTCAGACACCTAGAAAAGGTCATTAGAAAGGACCCATTTGCCTCATAGAATCAGCTGAAATTAGAAATGTTGAAGATTCAGGTGGATGTATGTAAAAACATCATTATCAGTTACTGCAATCAGTTAGGGCTCGGATATTTTTATGTAGACCACAAGCCAACCTTAACTGAAAAACACAAACAGAAACGACTTCATTGGGCTAAAGAACATGTCAATTAGATGAGTGATCAGTAAAGAAGTATTATCTGGTCTGATGAGTCCAGTTACACCTTGGAATAGAATGATGAAGCTGCCTGTATCATCAAAAAGATTGGAAAGCATTATGATCCTAATCATAGTGTTCCAACAACGAAGTTTGGTGGCGGTGAGGCCATGCTTTGGAGCTGTTTTTGGGCGGGCGAATTTGGCCCATGAGTCTTTGTTGATGGCACTGTAAAACAAGACGAATATATCAATTTTTAGCTAGTGAGCTCCATCCTTGGTTCATGGAATTGCACTAAAAAGAACAGCGAGTTTCTGTTAAAAGAATAGGGTGCTATCTGCCATACTGGACTGGAGCCTATGCCAGAGGGTGGAAAAGAGACACATCAGATTAGAGTACTTTGATTACTGGCCCACACAAAGCCCTGACCTAACTCCAATTAAACACGTCTGGTGGGCCTTGGAAAGACGAATTAATAAGGAAGGGTATCTATTACCAATGCTGAAAGTTTGAAGGCTATGCTTGTAGAAGAGTAAGAAAGGGTTGGTGTTGAACTTGCACAACGATTAATTCTGAGTATAACAGACAGATGCCAGGTTGTCATTGATGCCAAAGAAGACCTTACAAAATATTAACTGTATTATTATTATTTTATTTTCTATAATTAAATATGTTGAGCCTTGGTATGCTTAAGTTTGAAGCTTCTATATCAAATGTAAAGTATCTTATTTGATGTTGAACATGTCCTAAATATTTCGTCCTGATATTTATTTTCAAAAGTATTAAATTCAATTGGGTGTGGCTGTACAACAAACAAAACAATCTAGCAAGATGGATAGATGAAGAGACAGATAGATTATTTTATTCTTTTGTGAGAGGTATAATGAAGACTCTCACAATCAGACCTGTTATTCTATATGTTCATTGATAATACATCTAATGTTAATATGTTTTGCTGTAAATATAATAGGTATATTGATGTCAGGTCATTGTGCACTATTGTAAATACCGGTCTATCTACGGATAATATAAAGTCTTTAGTGTCTATCACAGTATGCTATCTACTACCTATACTGACAATGAATTTGTCTACTGCTCTTGATAAACTATCCTATTCCAGCACCACAATGGACTCTGAATTTCACTTGGTAGAATAAACCCTTCTACAATTCCTAATGAACTCCAATTAGGCCTACAGAGGCTCTATTAGATTGAGATTAGGACGTTGTAATAAATAAAGAGTCATCACCATACCATTTAATACTTTCTAATTGAGTTGTTTGACTTGTATTGGGTCTAGCATTGCTCTCCTATAGGTGGTCATTGATGCCAAGGTTTGGGATAGTTGAATAAGTCTCAATTCTAGCTTTTTTTCCTTATACATTTCAAGGGTCATAATGATGATTTTTATGTTATTGGAAGAGTCAGACATTATATATAAAAGACATTGTTATAATAAAAGAAACAATGATTGTCATTTCTTGGTACAAATATAGTTGGGAGTTTATAAGACTGTTTCCTGTCACCATTATCTTAGTTTACAGTTAAGCCGGTAACATGGAGAATACATTATATTAAATGCACTTTAAACCTGTAGGGTCAGTCATACAGAGTGGTGATGAGAGACATCGAAAAGATATTAATCTTCTTGTGGCTATATTTAAATGTTGTGCTTTATTCATTTTATTTCACACATCTATTTAAACTATTGGGTTTTGTCAAATTTAGTTTTACACCTCTTTCTCTCAATTCTTAAATTGATCTACAAAATCTTTTATGTCGACAACGGGATTTATGAATGGCTTTATGTATGTACACTTAAATACGCACTAAATCTCTTTCTTATCTTAAATGCTATCTATGCAATGCTATCCATCATAGGGAGCAATACCCTATGTGTTTTAGCTCTTTAGATGTAGATAAAGAAAAATTAAAGATTAAAAATCTGAACATTGGTATATACTATAGTCTAGATTGTCAAAATAGAATTGTGTTGGTGGCACTCTCTAACTTATAAACTCTATCTGTTTTATAGACAATTATTATATTGACCTTACACCTACTCTTTATAGTATTTTCTATATGAATCCATTCAACTTCTTGGGGCTCTCTTCAGCTTCAGAGTGGCTCATAAAGTATGCCTTTAAAAAGGTTGAGAGCTATGTTGGCTATATACAGCCAAGCAAGTTGATATATATTGCTCTTGATGGAGTTCCTCCTGAAATCAAATTTGATCTTCAAAAGTATAGGAGGAATATTGCTCGAAAAGAAAATAAAAGGCCTAAAAATTATGAATTTACTTCTGCCAATATTACACCTGGTAAGCAACAAGAATATTTTTAACACACTACTTATATAGCCACAACTCATGTTTTATAATATCTCTTTCAGGTACTGAGTTTATGAATAGGCTGACTACCTAATTTGAGGAGTGTTTGGAGAAGAAACGATCGTCTATTGGTCATTGGAGAAATGTGAAAATCATCTTCTCACACTCATCTATTCCTGGTCCAGGAGAATGGAAAATAATGAACGCCATTTCTGACTGATAAATTTGACAGCAAAGGTCACGAGATAAGACAATTTGTCCAAGGATTTGACAAGCAAATTCTCATGATTGCTCTAAACTGTAATAAGGACAAGTTAATATTATCAGCCCCTATCAAATACAATCTATATCAAAGGTAAAACGGATATGCTTTAACCTATAAGTCTCTTCTAAACAAAAAGAGAAATGTATAGAGAAATCGATATGCTTGATATATTCACCCTTCGTCAAGTGATTGAACAAGAATTCAGTTTTCTAAAAGAGATTCCCGGATTCAAATACAATACAAAATCACTTTTCCTTGATTTCGCTTTACTAGAAGCACTCAAAGGATTTGTTTTCCTTCCACATTTAAAAGAGCTAGAGCACCACGATATTACATTCAGTAGTATGCTGTCTGTCTACAAACAAGTCTTGAGGGATACAAATAAGTATATCTATCACGATAAAATCAACATTCCACAACTGGAGATATTATGTCGAGAGTTGTTGAAGATGTATTATACTGTCATATCTCAAAAAACAATTGAATCAACACTGTCTAGCTTATCCATTCAAGAATCCAAAAAACAAAACAAAAGAACCAATTTTTATTCAAGCGTAAGTTCCATCTATTTATTCTTGAATGCAGAATTTAAATATAATATTATCCGAACAAAAAAAAGGCCAATTGTTACTCAGTAAAAGAATATACAGAGCAGTATATCATAGCCCTTCATTGGGTTATTCATTATATCCAGGGCAACATCATTTCATGGTCATGGCGTAGTACCATACCCCTCTTTCGCAACAGACTTAAAAATCTTTATGATATTTCCTATATTACGGCTCCAACCTTTGAATTGGGTGAACCAAGAGAACAGAATGATTACCTTTTAGAGGTGTTCTCAGATGTGGATTACTGGAATAATGAATTGAGAATGAATATGAAATAATAGTTGTTAGGAGACTTGCTTTTACTATTGCTTTAAAAGATTGTTATTGTGTTTAATACCTCACGTACAAGTTCACTATTTCATATCAAAATAAAATGAAATACTATTTGCAAAAAAAAAATGGGTCAAAAAACCCAAAGTTACAAGGCAGGAGAATAAGCAGATTCAATCTCTTTCTAGTAAACTCCCCCCCCTGCATTTATTCTCTTTTATAAGTTATTAATGAACAAGATACTCTTCTATTTCTGATATCTATCTATCTATAAATAAAAGAAAACAAAAAGATGATCAACAATGGTCACAGAAAGTAGTGCATGATGGCGAGATGGAGATTTCCAAAATACATGGAGGTTTTGACAATAAATAAAATGAGTGCAAGACAATAGAATAGAATGTCAGTTAGCTTAATTCCCCTTGTAATGAAATCCATTCATCACAACACTTTTCATCTACAATTTCGCTGTTTGTATTCCTTTCTCATCTCTTCTGAACACCTTATTCTAACAGCAGAGAGGATTCAAAGGTATATATTTCTATTAGAAACATTTAGAAAAATACATAGTCTTCTCAAATAGGTTGATCTATACATTATTTTATTTTATATCAATAAACATACGATTTATCACATCACTAAAACATAATAAAGGATTTTATGTATAATACAGGGAATCCAATGAATAGAAAGAGATGGAAAGAAAGAATTGGACCTTTTAAACACAGATAATCTTTTATCTATAGTTTATCTTGATATTGTCATTACTTTATGGACTTTAGATAGAGATATGAGATATTTAATACATTAATAAAAGAATGTTGATACTACAAAAAAAAGTGTCTTATTTCAAGGTCACTTAGTAATCACTATCAGTCTTTAGCATTTATCACAATCTATTATCTCCGCCCCATGTTGGTAATAAAGTTGTCTACACACCCAAAGATTTTTGGGATATATAAAGAAATATCCTGAGAATAAAATCGCAATATTCTTATGATTAGCTAATGTGTTTTAAAATGCTTTTTCGCTGTCTAAATGAGCTATTTCAAACTCTACCTGCCTGTTTTAGCAATAGCTACTGACTTTGTAATTAAAAGGTATAGAATTGGCTGTAAAGACAAGAAATAGAACAAGAATCACCCCAAAATGACAACTCAGTCACTGCATTTATTGTTTAACATAATGTGTTATCCTTAAGCCCATAGTATTTGCAGCGTAACAATGTTTAAGAAAATATTTATTATAGGACTCACACGGAATTAACTCTAGTGGTCATTGTCCATAAAATAGAACCAAATACAAATATATTGAGAACTGTATAGCCATTCATTGACTCAATATTTATAATCACTTCAACTGTCTCATTGTAGCTGGTATTAACAGTGGTGCTTGATGATAACAAAGTATTGTTTCTAATACTGTCCTTTAGGTCCAAGGCAAATAGAGTGTTAATTGTTTGACTTGTGAATTTTATGAGTGAAGACTAAAATGTATACATTACCAGAATAGAGAAAGAAAAATTATTTGTTTTGATAATCCCGTCCTTTTGTTATTTCTCACACTGCACATACAATTTAACACTCAAATACTCGTCAAGATGAGCATAAATAAGCAAGGTAATGTACCATTATTAACAAAGAGAAACAATAGAAGGAAGTGATAGACACTACCAAATACTATTCTAGTGATAAAAAGCTAAGCAGTGTCTTCATCTGGGCTATGGCTTATTTTAATGTACAACACACTCATTGTATTATTATTAGGCAAGTAAAGACTCCTTTCAAGTTAGTCTCAGGTGGTCTTCTATACTGTCTAGGGTCTCTAAGGTATACTCCTTAGAATAGTTATCTATCTCCCAAGGACAAATCACAAGGCTTTTAGGTTGTGGATTCTATTGCTATGAGGGAATGCACTTGGGCAGTAGCTATAGTCATAATATAGTATTAGCTATATTATTATAATAAACAATTTTATTCATAATGTCGTGAAGACATTTTTCATATTTGGATAGATCACTTCTTTTGGAATTAAGACTCATTTATTACTAAGCTAAGAAGATGACTCTATTGAATATTAAGGGATGTCGATAGTTCATAGCATTTCGATAGTCAACCCCTGAATCTAACACCATTAGAAAAGTATAAAAGACGTAGTAATTCCATTCAATAAACAATAGAGTTTAACTACACGTTCTACTGTTCTGTATACCTTTGGCCTAAAAACCTAAAGACGACAATAAATAATATATTCTACTGTCGTCTTTGATCTTAGATATCAAAGGAAATCCGGACAGTCAAACGTGTAGTAGAACTCTGGTCTTTATTCATTCAATTCAATACTTCTTTTATACTATATTATATATGCTAATACTTCCAACTATGATATTATTGAAATGTAATGGAATGTGTCCCTTCATTTCTTTCTTCTTTTAGCTGGCTTTTCCACTAGAGATTCCGCTATCCATAAAAGGAAAATAATATCACGACAATTGATAATATAATCTGATATTGAGGTATTCCACAAAAGGAAATAATAATTTGGATACGCAAACCTTTTGATTTTAAACACAGATCCATATAAGGTGCGTTTTTTTGCGGATGTAAAAGGAAGAAGATATCACCGCTTAAAGGCCAGAAAAATCTCCTGGTGTGTATATAGATAACCTTTCTCTTTTGGCTGTCATCTACCACAACTGATGAATACCTACTTATAGAATATGGCCTTAAGATGCAATGTTTGTAAGACCATAATAAAATCCAGGCCTATATCCTTATTCATTGGCAACCAATAACATAATATACACTCAGTGTGAAGTCAGTAGAGAAGGGCGCACATATTTATTGAGCTGTATTCTAAACACTATAATGTTATATGTGACAGTATGGGGTTTAAACTCTATTCTCTTTGGTATGAGTAATGCCTTAAATATTATTATGAATCTATGACTAATGTTGGTAAGACAATAAAAAGTAGTGCTGAATATGGTTATCTCTAGCAAAATCTACTTCATGTTCATCTCCAATACCACTTGATATTGACTGGACCTGTCTAAATATCCGTGTATTAGGAATAGAACTTTTTTAAAACTAGAATATAATATTGAGTTTGGATAATGTCCGGCATTGTCGAATAATTGTTGATCGATAAAGACTCAGTCTTCTCTCCTCAACTCGTCATATAGAACAGAACTTAGTCCATTTCTTTGCTGTCATATTGGCTCAACATCTACACTCCTTCTGCAACAATCATGCAGCAATTATATCACCTTTCTTTTCCTCCCAACGGGCCTCTGACTAGCAATCAAGTCTTTGGAGCGGTGTTATAGGCCATTTGGCATGTCTACTGGGCCTACCACCTTCACAACTCCTTTTTCCTCTCTCTCACCGTCTCTGGACGTGCTCGATCCTTCTTTACCACCCTCACCCGTGAAAAAAAAGACATGTCATCGTCTAGTGTATATTTACCTTTATGTCCTTTTCTCTTATATATTCCTTTCCTTTTCTATTCTTCTCCAATTTTCTGCAAGTGACTTGTGTCCATTATGCTTTCCCAGTTAGACCTCTCAGTGCGACGTGTGACTGCGCAAAGATGCTTAATAAGAAATAAAGTGTCTTATACAAAAAATAAGTCCACCTTCCTATTTAAGAGAATTATGAAGATCCGCCACTAGTTTTTTCATGTTAGTAACTATTATCCGGAAGACTACATATAACCACCCATAGTTTTGCTGTAATTTCTATTCAACACATCTCTTCAACAAATTTTAATAAAATGACCACTGCCAGCTCAACTTTGAATACAAAGACACCTGTATTTTTTATCTCTCATGGAGGTAGCATAATGGTGCTTTAAGTACATATAGAAACTAATTTTCGAGGATAGGTCCCAATCTTCTTGAAAGAAATGATAAACCCGTAAGTCTGAATTGATATCCAAGAGTTCAAAAAGACGATTTGTTATTTATTAAACTATTTTATAGGGTGAATTTTACAACTGGTTTGGAAAATACATCCAGGAAACCATCAAACCAAAGGCCATTGTAGTAATTAGTGCACATTGGCAAGGACAAGGCAGATTAGGAATTTCTGGTAGGTAAAGAGTAATCTATTGAATCAGCCTTTATGTTTTATAAAATAGAAAGAGGCAGAGTTAACCCTTTTATTCTTTTTTTTCCAGTGGATTCTTCTGAGACTCCCAAGCTTATTTACGATTTCTACAATTTCCCTGAACGCTATTATAAAGAAACCTGGGATCATACAGGATCTCCAGAATTGGCTGGACGTGTGGTTAACTTATTGAAACAGGTAACTAGCAGAACATACAAAGAAGAAAAGAATTTCTGTTGGTTTTTCAAACTAAATAAGGTTTAGTCAGGTATTCATGCAAGATCTGAGGAGAACGGTAACGATCATGGTGTCTGGGTTCCATTGAAACGTGCCATGAGAAGTACAGGTGGATTGCCTATTGTTGAAGTATCTACCTTTAGCCATGAAAACATGCCACTGCATATTAAGCTAGGGGAGGCATTAGCACCATTGAGGTAGTTTCTTATTACATTGGATGAGAAGGTTTATGTACTGATAAATGGAGTGGATAAATGAATTACATAGAAATGAGAATATTCTGATCATTGGTAGTGGAGTTTCTATCCATAACTTGAGAACACCTAGATCAATCATTGATACACCAGCTTATGTTATTGACTTTGAAAGAACAATAGGAAAACATGTGGTATCTTTGACGGTAAGTACTTTGAGACTAGAATCTACAGGTATATGTATAAAGAGACAGGCTTCTTATATTTATATTATTAGGGAAAAGAGCGTAATGAAGCAGCATGCACATTGAATGAACATCCCTACTTTAGAGAGTGTCATCCCACTGCAGAGCATTTAGTACCTTTACATGTAGCCATGGGTGCTGCAGGTGAAGATAAAGGTGTTAGATTGTTGGAACACTATAGTGTTACACTAGGATGGGGATGTTATGGGTTTGGTTTACCAGAAGACCTTGAATTGCCACACTACAAGGATGGCTTTGAATATGTTCCTGTAAAATAGATATAACAACTTTGATTCTAAAAAATACCCTTTTAAAACTGTCATTAATAAAACAGTACATGTCAAGTGTTTTTCCAGTTTACTGATATGATTCATAGACAAAATCACTCACTCACACACGCACACACATACATCTAGAGTCCTAAATTTAAGTTATTTTACTGAAAATGCACAAGGTTTTTCTTTCTTCTAATAAAGGTTAACTAACTTTATAAACGATTATTATTTTTATCGCTTTATATAATTAATAATAATAGTAGTAGTTGTAATAATAGTGGATGAACAGTGATAGTAAATAGAACAAAGAAGAAAAGAATGAGAAAATTATAATGTAAAATTGACTGTTGTGTAAGAATAATAAATATACAAGTGGAATAAATAAATATGTATTAGGACACATAAACACACACACACACATGGATAAATAGATACATACATACACAAAGAGAAAAGGAGAGAATATAAAATAAACAACTTGCAAAAGAAAGAAAAGATAAGCTAAGCAGAAATAATAGAGGGAGACATGTTCAGAAGCCATTTGATACTAAAGATATAATGGTAAGTATCTTTTTGTGGGTTGGTCATTACGCCAAAGATAATTGGCAGCTCTGTTTTATGTCCATTGTTAAGACATCGAATATTGTGGCCTCTGACCACCTGTTCCAAGGATCCCTAATGCCAACCTATTAGTGAAAAAAAACCAGAGAAATAGATGAAAAACATACTGTAACAATGTTTCTGATTTCAATGAATGAGGCATCAAAAGCAATAACATAAGGATAATTGAATGCAAATGCTTCTGGACGGCCTTCCCATTCAATAAGAAACTCTGGAAATGTTCTATTTCCTTTGCTGTTAATATAGAATCCATAGGCTAAAGTATAGACAATATGAAATATTCAGTAACCACTGCAGTTTATACTTATGTATTTATAGTCATGTTCACTTACCATGGTAGCAAACAAAATAATCTCCGTGGGGGATACGGAAAACAACAATATGCTTTATCGATTGACGTAGCTGCAAATTTGCTTCATTTTCTTCTTGATCTGTAATAAACTTGAGATATTTATCGCTCGGATTCAATAGATCTAAATAACAGCAAGGTGAGAACAAGACCTCTTTTTATAAAAGAATGATAAACACCCTACGTTGTGGTTTGTCTGTTTGCATATCCACCAAAATCAACCCTCGAGGACAAGTAATCAGCATTTTACTAGGGGACAACTCAACAGACCATGCTTCAGAAGGTATATAGTAGTCTTTGAACCGCTTAAGATGCAACTCTGGAGAAGCCTGTTTACGTACAATGCGGTCAATAATATTATGTTTCTTGAGTTCTGGTGATCTGACTGGTTCAAAAGCTGAAATCACAGAGCTAAGAGCAGATACACGCGGAATACAAACAAGCTTTCTATGCAGTGATACTCCCACATGGAAGAAGGGGACGTGAGTTTGGATTTTATGTCCACTGGGTTGTGTCTCGGGTTTTCCATTGACTACTTCAAGAGCATACTCCCATAGTATTCTGTCTGCTAATACAAGCAATAGCTGTGCAGACTCCAGTACTTCTACTTGTGTGGCTTTATCGATGGAAAGGATTTTATGGGGTGCTTTCGAACGAGCAGTGTGGCCGACATAGACACCAATGTCAGTGGCAAGAAGGTATTGATGACCGTTATCTATGCATTGAGAAAGAAAGAGTTGATTTCATGAGTGAGCCCATCTTTCTCTCTCTTTCTTTTGCACCAAGAAGCTTACTAAATGTAATCATATGATTTATCTTTGTATCGACATAAAACTCTCGTTCACGAATAGAAGACACAAGTTCAACCACTGGATTTCTTTGTGTCTTATCCATCTGCTGCTTATGAATCTTTTCTATCCAGGGTTTTCGTGTGGCCATGGAGGAAGCATAAAGAATAAAGCTTTCAGTTAACTTTTGGCTGATATGGTGGAATACAATGGGGTATCCCGTCTTCTTGGGTGCTATAAGACCTGAGCTCACGGACTGGCTGGTGGGTATACCCAATGTAGCAGAATCTGTGGACATCCGCATCATCTGAAGACTTGGACCCAAATTACCATAAGGACCACTGTGAATATAAGGTAAAATAGAACTCGAACGTTTTGTTCGACTATCTTCTGGTAAAGAGGCAGATAGAAAGTGTACAGAGATGGGCTAAAGTATAAAGAGACTGTTATGTGTATATTTCAAACTAAAATCTACTTGCCCGTTTCTGTACAGTATAATACTCTATTGCATTGACAAGCTTGACTTTGGCTACAACGAAGTAATGGTCAAAAAGAATAGCCTGATACTCGGTAGAATCCAGGTTTGGGCTTTTACGTAGAGTGCTTTGTTTGATAATAGAGCGTTCTTCTGCTAGTAATTGCAGATCCTATGGATGACAGAATGAGTAACTCCTCTCTATCATTTATCACTTACCACTTCATCTCCCTTGTGCTTAAATGTCAAATGGTTGTGTATGCGCTCCAGATCAAATCTGTTCTTTGCCTTTCCTGCTTCTGTATTGACACGGGTCAGGATCTTTTTGATATTGGTTATCGCCTGTACAATATCAACTGCATCAACATGTCCTTCAGGTGTATATTTCAGAATCTCATTAAACAACAGGGTATACCGACCCAGCCGTGTTGTTGGCTTTGTCAAATACCCATTGAGCTCTAGCTTATGGGATCTTGAATGCCTTTCTGTTTTCTAACCAAGTATTATTCATATAATTCCACGTGCTTTATGTAGTCTCGTGCTTTCTTACCTGGGCAAACCTTTCAAACTCTGGATTTATAATACGTTCATGTTCCAATTCGAATTTTGCCTCGTGCTGTCGAGTCCCGTACTTGATGAATGGCTCAAAATCAGCAATAAACTCAAGGAGAAGATCGCCTATATGTGATATAACGGGTTGTTCTTTTTGCCGTGTTCGCATGACCGTAACAAGCTGTGCATTGATGTCTCGAATGGTTAGGATGTTGCTGAATACTTTCCGAACAAAGGCACTGCGAATCGATGCTTCAATGATAGAGGATGTCATTAATGGTTGTATCCACATCTAAAAGAGAGAGAAAGAAAGAAAAGATACACATATATATTCATGCATCCATAAAAGAAAGAAGCTTTAGTAAAGACAAGAATAAGAAATCTCCTCAGTGGCAAAGGTTTGTTTATTTCTACCTCTTCTACATAATTCAAGTCTTCAACAAAATTTGCTTCTGTGTAAATCAATTCAAAGATGGCTTCTTGTCGCTTTCTTTCTGTAGTTGAGACTGAGGTGTAGATGTCTTCTGGTACTGTATTAGCCCATAATTCCTGTACTGGTTGTCGAAAGGATGCACTGCTACTGGAACGAGTAGCACTGTGGATAGTATAATCCGAGCTCCTGCGCTAATGAAGAGGTGAGTCTCTTTTATCTACTACTACTACCATTACGAATCCGATCCTAATAGAATCCTAATAGAATCCAATCTACTTACTACAATGGTTCTTTTAGGACATGTGTAGCTGTAACAAGGCTGGCTGCCGTGACATGTGGGGGTGTAGCAATAAGTAAGTTGTGTAAATAGACCATTGGGCAGTCCATCCCGGGGAGGCATGGTGCTGTGCTGTGAAGTAGTAGCAGTAGTAGCTGAGGCCACTTCAATAAAATCACTAACACTGCTGCTACTGGTGGTGGCTGTACCAGGGAATTCTCCTGGATGTTGTGTTGTCCCATAATACAACACACGCTCATCTAACTGATAAATCTCAATAGTAGAATCCAGAAGTCTGGTTTCGTAGTGAACATCATGGAAGAAGCGCTGTGCACCCAAGGCTCGTCCAAAGCGGAGTGCTGTCCACCGATCTGTAGTGCGAAGGAGCAAAGCAATTTTATCCTAAAGTGGTAGCACACATAAGAAAGAAAAGAAAAGTTCAGTGGTGAGGATATCTATCTAATGGTATTGACTTACCACCATTTCTTCTCCATCAAATGCGTTCTTGTACTCGATTCCATTCTTAACGAGATCCTTGAATGTAATGCACTGTCTTAGTTCCTTAGCCACATGGGAGAGAAGGGCACAATATACAGTGGGAGATTGCTGTGAAGAAGATGAATAGTGTTGGTGGCGCTGGGGAGGGTGGGAGAGCGAGGCATTTCTTTGGCTTGGTTTGTTAAAGGAGTGGTGGTGGTGGTGGTGACGGCGGTGTTGGTGAGAAGTAACCTGGGACCCATAAGCAAAACTACGGGAGCGTTGGGCTTGGGCTGGGTTAGATGTAAATGTCAGCTTCTCTTCATGCACACTGGAGTGTTCTACTGAGCGAGAACCTAAAATATTAAGATAGGCATGGATTCTTTTTATTTTATTTTATCTACCTGACATGGAAAGGGAGTCATCAAAATAAGAGACAGAAATCCCCACTGATGGATGAGGCAGAGGCATAGTCTCTGATGCTGTCTCTTGGTGAGATGACTCCGAGGCCATTAACCCTGCCATGACAGCCTTCTCTGATGTGCTGCTCTCTCTCGGTTGCTGGAAGTAAGAGTCTCTGATGGTGTAGGCAGTGGTTGGCATGGCGGTGGTTGGTACTTTTGTGAAGTTACTGGACTTTTTTGTAGACTGCTCCCAGTCATTGGACCGAGAAGAAGTACTTTCTTCATGTGTAAGCTGGAGAGAAGGACTGGCAGAAAAGGAGAAGGAGAGCCAAGGAAGAGTGTTCTCAGTGTCTTTTCTATCTTCACTGCTATTGTAGGCTTTATTTTTGGTTGGAGTGTCGCTAGTGTTGTAGCTATGAGGTAATGGGGAAGGTAGTGACGAGGCTTGTTGAACACTCATATAGGAGTTCGTTGGACTGTAGCAGAACCGATGATACAGGTTTTTATCCTAAAATTAGACGATTAGAAATTTAGTTTGAGCGAATTCGAATCTGAAAATTAGACAATGCAAGAGAAAATACCAGACAAATCAAGTGTCATTTATGGGCTAATTTGTTTGAATTGTCCATAAATGACACTTGATTGCATCAATAAAACAAAACATATACCGTCATCTTTTTGGAGGCAGGAGTTGGTATGTCTGTAGTTAATAGCAAGATAGTATTGCATTCATATAGGATGCTATACTGATATGTATGTGTCTATGTATGGATAAACTAACTTTGGAGGCAGTGCACTCAATGAATGCAGTCTTGGTGAGTGCTATCTATGCTTCAATTCCTTCTACGTTAAGCTGTTTCCTGCAGTCCAGTTCAGCCCAGTCCAGCCCAGTCTATTTTGTTAACGGTTGACATCCCCATCCATGCTGTAGTATTCTACCAATGACAGGCGTCTTATGTTGTTCCTACATTGATAAGAGACAAAGAGATCTTTTTTATTAGAATCAGCAACACAGGGCCAGAAGTGGATTTTCGCCTCTTCACTGCCAAAGTCACCCAGTTCTAGAGAAACATTATTAGCAGACAAAGCTACTTGGATTTCCCGAAAGAATAAAACCCTTACAGGCATGCTCATCTACGTGCATACCATTCAGGAATATTTCTCTTTCATTCAGCACCTTTATTAAGAATAGAGTTAGCATTGACTGATGGTAAATGAATTCTAATATATTAATATATAAAGAATAGAGATACTTGAATACATCTACAACAAAGTATATTTTATTTACATATTTGTAGCAGCACTTCTACTGCTGTTTCTTATTGTAACGCTAGTCTTTCACAAGGTTATCCATGAACGTAGATCAAAAACATCTTTATGGCATGTAATACTGTACTGTACTGCACACTTTAATTTCACAATAGCCATGTCGTATTTGAGGATGCCTGACTAGCAAGCACGTGGAATAGTACATAACACAACATAGGCTGAAACAAGATACATGTAACCAAAAAGAAAGAGGCAGAATAACATTTACAGAATGCATTCTGGTGATAAGTTAACATAGTGTACGAAGATAAGACCACCTTAAGATTTGAGATTTGTTACTGTGAAAGTAGTAGATGATCTGTACATAGACTTTTATACTTAAATCCAATACTAAGAAAGCCTCTACACAACCACATTTTGGATACTTTTTTAATGAAAACCTTTTCCATTGTATTTGTTATCTTAGTATGGAGAAAGACATTAAAACATCCATAAATGAACTTTGGTGTATCTAATATTTCTTTTCTTTTTTATTTCTCTTTCTCTTTCATTTTAGTAGATCACTGTAATGACTGGCTATCTTGTCTGTGTTTCTCTCAACAGAAGTACTGGATTACTACCGCCGGCGTGTTGTTCTTTTGAGGCCTCCTATTCTTTCTTGTAAAGTATGGATGGAGAGAACAGCATCTCGGTGTCAGACTATTTGGCTGACCTTGCACTCCCTTGCTTCATGGGTTTGGACAAATGCTTGTAACTCTACCGGCCTTTTTAACAAAGGTCTTGTCGCTGGCAGGTTGGTTAGATGAGATTTCCCATGGTAGCAGG
The DNA here is from genome assembly GCA_025094145.1 of Spinellus fusiger. Classification (NCBI taxonomy): domain Eukaryota; kingdom Fungi; phylum Mucoromycota; class Mucoromycetes; order Mucorales; family Phycomycetaceae; genus Spinellus; species Spinellus fusiger. The sequence continues at coordinate 435,093 of JALLLS010000019.1, read as the reverse complement.
TCTTCAAGTCTTAAAAAGATATATTCAAAAGATGAGAATATATAATATTAATAACCAAGTTGCAAGTGATTGCGAGACAAAAAGAAAAGGTCAAGCAAGCAAATGAATCGAAGCAATCTTTGCCTTTGGAGTCTGGTCCAAAAAGGACCCCCATCAAATGTAAGAACTTCTGTAAATTAGATAATACGAATTGGAAGCCAATAAAGAGAGCTGGTGATAGCAACGAGACGGCGACCCTTGGTGTTAAGTGAAGTGAATGGAGGATAGGGATGCAAGTTAAAGAATGCATTGTAGTATCCAATGTGCACACTAACACATCGTCTATCTGTAAAAGTATTAAAAGAGGGTCGACTATGCCCAAGACTGGTACCACAACAGGCCATTACATGAGATCCGTTGTCAAGACTCTCGACATCATTGACAAGAGTGAAAGATGTGGAAGAATTCTACTTTATAATGGACAATGCACCTATACACATTTCCAAGAAAATAGAGGCCATGATCAAGGAATGAAACAGAAACTATAAATGTGTCCATCTTCCCCCCCTCATGTTCATCAGAACTCGATCCAGTTGAGCAAATTCTGGGCAATGATCAAGGGAAAAGTCAGACACCATAAGCTGGAGGATGGTGGGAGACTCCTGAAGAAAAGATATCAATGATCTTTCTTCTGCAATCTCAATCGTCCGCCTCAAGAACATTATTCATCATACAAAGAATTAGTTCGACAACTGGTTGAATAGTCCTCCCATCTAAGGTTGTAGCTACTAGTCAAAGAGTGAATAAACAATTCCCTTGTGTTTTTTTTTAAGTCAAGTTCTGTTTGACTTGAGAGGTTCGCTACGTAGACACTTTTGGAATTTATTTACAGAATGCTGTGTTATGTTTGTAAAAGTAGCTACTTTGACATAACCACAAGACTCAACCATTCTTGATCCAATATCCTCAGTATCACTTGCACTTGGCACGCTGGACTTTTCCCTTTAATACAGACTAAAATTGCTCAATTCGGTTAAGTTCAGGTGGGAATGGATGGTGAAAGGTATATGCATTTGTAACCTCTACTGATCATCATCTCAATCTCATTGGAAGTATGAATTGGTGCATTGTCCATAATTATATAAAACCCTTTCATAGTAGGGAACTTATCCATTCTGATCCTTGTTTTGTGAATAAAACGCATGTAGTGCCCTGTCACAGTTCCCTTTCTCTTTCTAGGCTCTGTTTTCTTTCTCTTTCCGAGTCCCATCAACAAAGACGCAATTCTTTAGATAATTCATATCCGTCTTCATCCACTTTTCGACCCATAGACGGCACTCATCAATATGTTTGGGAGTGTTTCTACTTTGCGGATGAAGAGTTATTCGTTTTACTGTTAGGTTGCATTTGTAAAGAATAAAGAAATAGAGACGCCTGATTGTTTGAATCAACATTATACTTTCTAGGGGACTCCTTACACCTTGCAGTATTATTATTTTTTGTTTTTTTTGTTCTGCATCTTCCATCACTGTATCGAGTTGTGGGTCTACAGGGCCAAGATCATGCATTATTCGTGTCTTTTTGAATAGTGTGCTAAAGTCATGAGTGTTTCAATGTTCAATGGATTGCCTCGGCTCCAATTTCATCTAAAATCCCGCCTTGACCATCTTCTCAATAGATAGTTGTGTGGTACTCAATTGAGAGTAGCTCATTTGTTGTTTGTTCTTTAAACTATTTTTTTTTTAAAAATAATAATAATAATACAAAATGAGTATTAGATTCTTTTATGGAGGCAATGTCTGCCTTTTGATAATTGAAACATAGCAACTCCATTTTAGAAACCAGGCATTTAGAAGCACTGCCCAACAACATAGAATCCATAGTATGGATACAACTTAAATCGCCACTTAAAATGCATAGCAACAGACAGATCAACCCATAAGTATAGTTTATGTAGTCTCTACTCATAGGAGTATTTCTTTTTTTTATTGTTCACCACCGAGAGCAGCCTTCTTTTCTTCAGCCTTGACTCTGCGACGCTCACGGAGAGCCTTGTTCTTGGCACGGAGAGCCTCGGACTGTTCGCTCAAGGTCTTGTTTCTAAGCTTCTCAGCCTTGGCCTTGTGGATGTACTCCATTAAGACACGCTTGTTCTTGAAACCGTTACCCTTGGACTTGAGGTAAAGGACGTGGTAAAGGTGCTTGTCAATCTTGCCAGCCTCACGGTACTTGACCAACAAACGACGGAGGACACGCATACGGCGCATCCAGATCACTTGGCTGGACATACGGGCATCGGCAGTACCCTTGCGCTTACCGTAACCCATGTGGCGACCAAGACGCTTGGCAGCAGCATGGACACGGACACGGTAACGAGAGTGGCTGACTTCAGGCTTGCGGATAATAAGACCATCCTTGACGAGCTTACGGATGTTGGCGCCTAGTAGGTGATGTCAGTGACTTTTCTTCCCTTTTTTTTTCTAGGTACAGATACTTACGGGAGTTGGCGTTGGAGATCTCGGTGATCTCATTGGGATCAAGCCAGATCTTGCGTTCACCGCACTTGAGGACGGAGGAAGCGAGGCGTTTTTGGATGCTCAAACTGACCCTGTGTAGAATGCGAAATAGGTCAGATATAGTGTTTTCAGTGTGTTTGTTGGTAGTGTCGTGGGATTAAAAGAAGAAACTGTCAAAAAGAGTGACTATTGGCTGGTGTGGTGGTGGGTTTGTCGAGTGTATCTTTCAATTTGTAGTGGTCACATAGTATAGAATAGAAAGATAGTAGAAGAGTAGAAGAGGAGTAGAAGAAGAGTACAGTAGGAAAACAGTACAGTAGGAAAACAACAAAAAGAAGAAAGACAAAGTAAGTCTATTTGCAGTTCTCAACTCACATAGTGAAAGTGTCTAGAACGGTAAAAGTCCAGATGAAAAAGAGAGAGAGCCTGTATTTGCTCAAATGTCCAATATCATAAAAAAATTTGTCCGTGACGTAGAAATAAGCCACGAAAATCATCCATTTGATTCTCCGCTAATGAGCAAGATAAAAAAAGGGAGGGGGGATAGACCTGTGCCTATCTTTTACTGTTTGCATGGTAGTTTAGTCATGATTATCCTATACAAGTGGCTGTGCAGGGATAGAGAATCAACACCAAAAAATTATGTTAGGGTTGTATGGATTGTTTTTATCTTATTATCAAGTGAATAGAGTGTTGGAAGGTATCCTGAGATAGATATAGGTCTTTTTTTTATATATCTTTTATTATTATTTTACCAAAAGCTAGATGCTTCAAGTAATTAAGTTGAATTGTAAGATAATAATTAGATACAAGTCAATATTCTATTAATATAAGCTATGGTGATGTGAACAATCAACAGATATTTACCTATTTTACTTGACTTGTGGGTGTCCTACAGCAATAAATAATAAAGAAGAGTGTTTAGTATTATGAAATAGTAGTTTTATTTGTCAGTTATAAATGTCGAATGAGTTGCTCACTTGAATCTATTTATCTCTTGTGTGTCAGAGATAACCTCTCTTGTACATAATGTTTATGTTTATGTTTATGCAGTTTACTCTAGTGAGTCCTCATTGGAACTAAAGCTGTCTCTGTCTCTACCTTCCAACATTAACTTAAGTAAAAAAAAATTCGTTTCTGATTGATTTGTTCTATGAAGGTGTATCACCTATTTCTACCTATCAGAAGTGTTTCAAATATCTTCACATAGGAAGAGGTGATCTACTGAATAAGTTATTATTATCAGACATGCTAAGAGAATAGGGTTGAATGCCAATGCTATGTCTGAAAAATACAGGTCCTATGAAGTATAGCCTTGCATAAAGGAAATTTATCAATGCATTGTACTCAACTGAGCACTGTCAACATTAGAATGACTATAGAGTAGACAAGTACATCTATCATAAGAACACACTATTGTACTTCTAGGCTGCTTTTATCTACACATCATTATGGCCTATATCAGCAGTAGAATTACATTGTCTAATTATACGACCGACATTTGTCTACAAAATACTGACTTATCTAATGATTATCTTGCAATCCAACTTAATTACTCGAAGCATCTAACTTTTGGTAAAAAAGACCTGCAATCGAAGGAAGATTGGATATCTATACTAATAATAATAAAAACATTGAAAGAACAGTACAAACAAACCATGGACTCATTCAACAGAAATATGAAAAAGTCAAATACAATACTATCTGTCAGTCATAGCATGGCATGTGCAACCATTCTTTCTTGTGTAAGGAGGGTGGGAAAATAATGAGAAATAGCAACTCCGAGAGACACAAACATTGTCTTTTATCATTGACTCAAGTAGAACACTCCAAGATAGTATAGTCAGGGCATTCGTCCTAGTGAATAGAAATACATATGATTTTATTTTGATTAGAAATATTAACAAAAAGATACACTGTAAAATAGAAAGAGAAAGAAAAGAAAAACTGTTCAAGTTGTAAATGGTTGAAAGATAGAGACAAATACTACTTTATGAGTTTCTAATACAATCCATTCTCACCCCATACACTTCATGTCACTCAATAGAAACGACTGTCTGTGGTTCAATTGTATGGATAATAATAGTATCTATGCCTTATAACTGAATTTATTCTATACTAAAAAGAGGGAATGCATATGGACTCATGTGGAGTCCATCAAGTCCCATGTTATTCAGTGACACTCAATAACTAAGAGTGACAATCGAAAATAGAAAATAGAAAATAGAAAATAAAACCTTTGTCCTGAAGAGACAGTACCTAGAATGAATCAAGAATACAGTACAACATGTGCAGATGTATCCATGTATATGCGTGTGTGCGAAGAAAGAAGCACTCTTTTTACTGTAGACTACTAGTATCATTTGACATAAGGTGCATTTCAGCTACACTATATGTTTCAAGTTATAAAAATAAAGGAAAAGGATTCATTATCAACTGAATACAATGTAATGACAGAGCTCATTTGCATACTTGTGGTCAAAATGACGTGATTGTAGAAAGTATTCAACTTATTTGTAAGCATCGGAAATAATAGAAAGAGAGAGAAAGAGAAAAGGTAAAAGAGGAGCAGTAAATTCTATTACAAATATAGCCTTCCTGTAGAAAACATCAGTATAAAATGGAAGCAACGAGTATGTTTCTTTCATTTTCAATTCATCTTTAAGAGATAATACTACTATCAACATGCCTCTTCAACAACCAAGAACATCGTTGCCCATTCTGGATCTCTCTCAGTACACTATGAATGAGCCAGATTCGCCCTCTTCTCTTCAATTCTTGAAAGATCTGGAGTATGCTATGTGTAATATTGGGTTTTTTTATATTTCAAATCATGGTGTTCTTCAAGAGCTGCAAGAAAAGGCATTTCAAGTGATGGAGGACTTTTTCAAATTACCATTGGAAGACAAGCTAAATGTTGGATTTGAAAAGTCACCTCACTTTCGAGGCTATGCAAAAATGAGTAAGTGGGGGGCCTCACCATAGAAATGTATTCATCGGTTTTCCCTTTCACCTTTACTTATCATCTAATGTATTCAACGATAATAATAATAATAATAATAATAGAATCCGAGACTACGAATTTCAGACAAGACAATAGGTATAATTGCACCTATAAAAGTACGGGATCTAACCTGGACCAAGAGAACAATTTGATCTAGGAAGAGAATCCCCAGCAGAAGACATTGAAGGCCGTCCTGCTTATGTCAACCTAAGGGGTCCTAACCAATGGCCAGAAGGTGTACCTGAGTTCAAAGAAACTATCACTGAGCTGCGAGAGTCTATGTCTCATGTGGGACTTGTCTTATTAACAGCCATGGTGCGCATTCTTAATCTGGAGGGTGATACTTTTACAAGCATATTCAATGATAATTACAATGCAAGAATGAAACTACTAAGATACCCAGCCATGGGTAACACATCAGATGCTCCACTGGATCATGGTCTTGGAGTAGGAGCTCACAAGGTAAACTTTACAGAAAGAAATGTGAGCCATGGACAGATAGCTTATGACTTTATAGGATCCTGGCTACCTGACGGTTCTTCTACAGGGTAAACTCGGTGGACTTCAAGTACAAGTCGATGATGGTTCATGGATTGTAAGTTTCCTGCTTCTTTTCACCGTCTCATCTTTATTTATAGGATGCAGAGCCAATTCCAAACACATTTATTGTGAACATTGGTGAGATTCTCGAGAGACTGACTCGAAAACACTTTATAGCAACAACCCACCGTGTACTCAATCCAACAACAACAACAGAAGACCGATTCTCTATTCCCTTATTTCTCTCACCTGCATTTGAGACAAGAATTCCTCAATTAGATATACCAAAGACTGTAGTAAAGACTGTCATATCAGATGTTCCAAGTGACCAACTGCTACAAAATGAAGTTTATGGTGAAAATGAATTCAATGCCTATTGTCGAAGTCATAAGCAGGTGGCGCAGAAATGGTACGCCTTTAATGAGGACAAGAAAGAGTGGCATCTTCGTAAAGGAGTAGAAATTCAATAATGTTGTAAACTGTGTATATGTTGTGATAATAATAATAATAATAATAACATAATATAATGGAGACCTCTTTAAACCTTAAGAAGAATGTATTTGTTATCCAACCTAAACCCTCATCTGGTTTCTCACTTGAAGAGTTGAATCAAAATATAGACTAGCAATGAAATCTCTTGCATAAGGTCAGAAGATGGCCAAGAACATCCCTAATGGACTGTCTATCTGACCCTTCAAAATAAACAATATCTATAATCTGGAGGTTTTTGGTCAAACCTTTGAACTTTTCTATTTCATTAATGTTGTGGAATCAGTTTCCATATAAAGGGAGTGTGTTTGACACAGACTATTTACCTTTTTCTTTTCTTTTTATTTTATAGGAGATGACTTTACAAAAAGTTTATGATGATTTATTCTTTTGATTCAAATGGACTGTCCGTTGGGAGATTTAACTTTTGGAGACTGTTCATTCTACAATTCAGGTCTATTTGAAGAGTCAGAATAGACAGTCCATTGGGGATGTTCTTAAGTATAATAGCATCATATATAAGCAAATATATCTTCAAGAGCAAAATCATTTCGATTTATTCACTTGGGCATCAAGCCGTCAATATTGATAGATAAGCTACTATTCTATTTGAACAATCTATTCTTTAGGTTCTAATTCATTTCATTGTTGTTCATTGTTGAGCTGATCTGTCCAGAATACGTCTAATACCAGGATTTGACTTAATTTTATAGTAAGTTCATACACAATGATAAAATAAATTTCTAGTATATTATAATAACTCTTATCAGGTCATTTGATAAATCCACTCAAACTGGCAGGTAGTGTAGACAATATATATTGATATGAGTATAAAGGAAAGGTAAAGTGTATTAGTAATTATGAATACATATTTATTAACTAAAAAGGCAGCCTGAAGTTCAAAACATTCAACTGCTTTGCACGGATCACTTTATCCATACAAGCCATTCCATATAAAGTAAAAGCTTAACTCACTCTTTCTTTGATCCCAAGAAAGAAATGAGTTACACTCGAGTATTTAACAATCTGACACAGTTTCTCACTCAGGATCCTATTTTACATTCTACAGACATACAGTTACATTGATATTTATAATCAAAGACGGTGTATTATAGACACACCCAAAGATTTTCTGGCCCTTAAGCAGTGATACCTCCTTCCTTTTACATCCGCAAAAAAACGCACCTTATATGGCTCTGTGTTTAAAACCAAAAGGCTTGTGGATATCCAAATTATTATTTCTTTTTATGGATACCTCAATATCAAATTGTATTATCAATAAAATATATTGTTTATGAATAAAATTGTTTATTATAATAGTATAGCTAATACTATAGTATAGCTATAGCTACTGCCCAAGTATATTCCCTTCATAGAAATAGAACCCACACCCTAAAGGCCTTGTGATTTATCCTTGGGAGATAGATATTTATGATCAAGAGTATACCCTAGACACCCTAGATAGTATAGAAGGAAGAATAGACCACCTGAGACTGACTTGAAAGGAGTCTTTACTTGCCTAATAATAATACAATGAGTGTGTTGTGGATTACAATGAGCTCAAGCTCAGATAAAGACACTGCTTACCTTTTTATCACTAGAATAGTCCTTTGTAGTGTCTAAAAATTATTTCTATTGTTTCTCTTTGTTAATAATGGCACATTACCTTGCTTATTTATGCTCATCTTGACGAGTACTTAAATATTAAGTTGTATGTGCAGTGTGGGAAATAACAAAAGGACGGGATTATCAAAACAAATAATCTTTCATCTATTATTCTAGTGACATATATACTATAGCCTCCACTCATAAAATTCACAAGTCAGAATTCACAAGTCAAACAATTAACACTATTTGCCTTGGACCTAAAGGACAGTATTAGAACCAATACTTAGTTCTCACTAAGTACTGTTGTTGAAAACAGTTACAATAAGATAATTGAGGTGATTGTGGATAGAGTCAATGAATGGCTATAATGCTCTTAATATAAGTGATTTTGGTTCTATTTTATGGACAATGATGACTAAATTTAATTCAGTGTGTGTTCTATAATACATTTTTCTTAAGCAGTGTCATGCTGCAAATACTGTAGGCTTAAGGATAACACATTATGTTAAGAAAGGAATAGTAGTGTCGTCTTTGGGTTTTTAGGCCAAAGGTATACGGAACAGTAGAACGTGTAGTTAAACTCTGTTGTTTATTAAATGGAATTAATACGTCTTTTATACTTTTCTAATGCTATAGATTCAGGGGCTAACTATCGAAAATACTGTGAACTATCGACATCCCTTGATATTCGATAGAGTCTTCTTCTTAGTTTGGTAATAAATCAATCCTAATTCCCAAAAGAGTGATTCTTCCAATTATGGGAAAAGTCTTTATGACAAGTGACTGAGTTGTAATACTTGTCTTTGCAATTAAAAAGCATAGAATTAGCTGTAAAGTCAATAGTTATTGCTAGAATAAGCAAGTAGAGTTTGAAATAGCCCATTTAGACAGCGAGAAAAGCCTTTTCAAACACATTAGCCAATCACAATAATATTACGATTTTATTCTCAAGATAATTCCTTATATATTCCAAAAATCTCCTAGTGTGTATGCTAAAACTTTAAGTTAATACTTTATGACTTCTTGTTAATGATAAGCTTGTTGATTGCGCTGCAAATACTGTAGAGCAACTCGAGACGAGGAACCTGGAGTCCGGCTTCCTTGGCACGACGCAAAGGGACACCCAGAATAGCCTCTACCTCCATGGGATTTCCATTCTCACAATCCAATAACCTATGGGATGTGAAAGCAAAATGAGCTTCAGGCAAAACAACACAGCAGACGTATTGAGTTAACTTACATGGAAGGCTTATAGCCAGGAACAACCGCACGTGTAGTTTTAATCATTTGCTCAATCTCTGCTTCCGAATCAAATTCATAGTTCATGGCATTAGCAGCACCTATCACCTCTTTCATCAGGTCCACCACTGAGTTGAAAGTCTCTTCTTTATCCAATATTTGGTCTATTGTCATACGAGTGGCTGTACATAAGGATGAAAACGCAATATTCCTAATATGACAACTATTTTAGCTGACTGGTTTTTTTTATGGGAGACAAAGGAATGTTGACTTACCAAAACAGTTTCTGCCAGCGGAAATGCTCAATGTCACCCACTCTTTTAACCACACTATAATCACTCTTCACGAGTTCTGAGAATTCGTTGCATTTCTCACCAGAACTAGCATGAGCACCCTTGTAAGAACCAACCAATAGGTTATCAACGTCTGCCATTTGAATAACTCCAGGATTCACTTGAGAAGCTGCAATGTAAGCGACACATGATACAAGGGGGTTATCAGGAAACTTCTGAACAATACACTCCTCAACACCTAGCAGAATGTAAATGATTGGTGACATGTTATATAGATGTAAATGCATATAAATGCATATAAAGCAAAAGCTAATAGGCTACGACTTTCTTACCAAGACCATTTTGAATAAGAACAATAGCTGTTTTCCCTTTAGTAACAAGGGGTGATATCATTTCAGCTACATTATAGACTTCAGAAAGTGCCTTAAGTCCAACAATAATATAGTCATAAGAATCCTCGGACACAGCTTCAGAGATGGTACGAACAACTGGATCACAACAATCATAGGTACAATATCAGAATAGGGAGTGAGTTAAAAGAAAAAAAAGAACTTGCCTCTGTCAGGTTTAAATAATAGACTGCCAAATTTTGGTGAATTAATCTGGATACCATTTGTGCTAGCAACATCATAGTTGGAGCGACAAACAGTAGTAGTGTGGCAACTTGCTGCAAGACGTGATGTATAAACAGATCCTAGGGCACCAGTGCCAACTATACATCACAGTGGTGGCGCACAGAATGCAGTTGAATAGTTGCTCTATTAAAAGTGCCTGTTTATTTACCAGTAACAACTCTCAGGGTTTTCTGTGCCATTTAAGAAATTAAAAATTGACTGATTTTTTAATGAATAAATGAACAAGAAATTGAATAGAGTTTCATCACATATAAATAAGAAACTGAATATTGTTTTTTTTTTCTTTCTATTTTCTCTCAATATTCTTGGGTGAACTTTGCTGACATTCACCTATTTCCACTTAATTGCAATAAAATATGTTCCCAGACGTAGACACTCAAAATTATTTCTTTTCCTGTAGTCTATTACACTGTTTTCGGAAATTAGTGAGACACTTTTTGAAATAGGTTTAGGACAAAATAGGTTTAAAGATTTGAGTACAGATCAAAGAATGATTGGGACAGAAATTAAAAAAAGATGAACACATGAAATATAAAATAAAATTTGAGACATTTTTAGGATCTAAATTTTACAATGAACATCCAATAAGTAAAATATAATAAAACAGTTCTGATTAATTACAAAAAGTTAGTTAAAGAGTGAGATTCCTTTAATAAAAGAAACTTTATATTGAGTGATCCGATGTATGTTTTTGGTTACTATGTATTAAGATGGGATGCTTGTCTAAATCATAGATCTTATTTAATAAAGAATTTATTTTGAGATAGTTGGTACAGTGGGATTTTGCTTTCATCTTTCTTTTTTTTTGTCTTAATCATTTTTCAAACTGTGTTTAAATCATTAAGTTTATTCTGTCCCAAACCTTTTTCAAAAAATGTTCTAATATTTTCGGAAAATAGTGTATGCTATCAATATGAGGTATTTCTACTATAGACATAAAGTGACCAAAAGAAAGAATTAGAATGTATTAAAGAATAAATCTATTGCTAGAGATACAAATAGTTTATATCATTAGAGATACTTCCTATAAATTGATTATCACCTTACTTTTAAATAAAATTAAATAATAAATAGTAGTGGTTAACTGGAAACATATCCTTGGACTGAATGTGAAACGATTGAATCAAGACAAGTCGTTGGCTTATATTTAGAATGGTATAAGCCCAGGCTCTACAGTTTACAAAAAAAAAAGTCAAGCATTAGAAAATGATTGGCCATAAATTACTCTTTTTCTGGCAATTGCTGCTGTTACTATTTGAGTCCTTTTGGGTATAGCTTTGTCATAGAGTCCTTACAATATATTATGATAAATTGGGAATAGCATATACTGAAAAGACGGAAAATATTCCAAGTCATTATAAAGCAACATGTGAAGGTACCTGTGCATTTCAAATCCTATGGAAATTCTTCCTATTTGCATTCTATTTCTCTATAATGATAGCCATTAGCTTCCTAAGTAAAGCCTCAAATTTCAATAGATAAATAAAAGGGTGTTTTATCATAAGAGAGAGGGTTTTGATAAAAAGATAACCTGTATACTTTGTATTTTCAAGCTCGGTTTCTAATACTGCCTTTCCTCTCTGCCCTATGCTGGCAATGAAGGTAACTGTAATCTCTTTGAGCACGCTACTCTATTCAAACACCAGAATAGGCTACCGATACTGTTTACTGGTGTGGATCACTCTACAATTGTAGATAATACAATAAAAATACAGATTCTTAGAGATACGTTAAATCTATACCATGATTATTATTATTTTGTTAGACATTGTTCATTTATTGCTGTTCCATCCTAATGTCTACCTCATCGAATAGCACTAAACAAACCATGAGGCCTTTTGGAAACAAAAGAAAAAATATTGATGACTTTACTCATTGTCTCATTGCTTACAAAGCCACCCTAAATGGTACCACTCATGTTGCCATTTCTGCTAGGTTTGGGGTTAGTGTACAGTCAATTTCTCGTATTGTAAGGAAATACGATAAAAATAGATGCTTCAAGGCTGAAAGAGGCACTGGGCTTATTCCTATTCTTAATGAGAGGGACAAGAGAGAGGTTGTATGCAAAGTGGCAGGCGATTCATTCCAAACAATGGGTCATCTTTGCAGACTGATGACCATCCAAGTGTTTATGAACACTTTTAGAAAAATGAAGAAGCTTGGGCTGTCTTCTTGCAAGGTAACCAGAAAGCCTTCTTTGAATAGAAAACATACAAAGAAGAGAGAGTCACTTAGTCCATGACCCACCTTCACTGGGCAGAAGAAGACTGACATACAGTCATAGGGTTTGCTGCCCCAAACTGGCTTTTCTTAATGCACTTGATCTATAGGTTGATTATGTATTTCAGTAAGACAATACTGGCTGTCATAGAAACAAAGAATAGAGACACTCAATTATGAAGGGCTTCATCCAATAAACTTGTATTTACTATTATATCAACCTTTATATTAATATATATATTTATTTAATTTGTAAGTCTCTACTATATGTTTTATGTGTTTTTTATAACAAAAATATTTCCTGGTACAAGAATTATATTGTCATGTAAAAAAAACGACCTAGGATTTTGGATCTCACTGTAAACATATCATGTATCTTCTCAGTAGCGACTATTTGCTCGGTGGTTGGTGAAGTAAATATTGATTATTATGTCCAGTAAGAATGCAAGAATCAACAAACGAAAACTATGACTCAGATAAAATATTATTCAGATGACAATGCATTGAGACTGGAAAACACTTTTTTAATTCTGCAAACTCGATGAGACTTAGAATCTGTGTAGTGCTGGGTGAATGTAGATCGTTAAGGCTTGTAGATCTCTTGTAAGAATGATTATAGACATAAATAACTCACAAACATAAATGAAACAAGACTGGCATTTAACAAGTTCAAGTTTTATTAGTGTAGAATTAACAATGACTTGGAGATGTACCTGGATAGATATACCGAAAAGACCAGTACAATGAGTACGGAAAGAGTCAAACGGAGAGCCAAAGTAAAATGAGCAGATTGCAAGAGTTGGATGACAGATCAAGCCTCACTTTCTCAATACAATTCATCTTGTTAGAGAACCTAATAATTCTAACCAAGCAACCAGAGATATGAGTAAAAGAAAATGCCTTTTTATTTATTATTAGAGAAGTACATCGTCTAATACTAATCTTCAAGGCTTAACTTTATGACCTCAGGGATGGGATGGTTGCTGCAACTTCTAAAGAGATGACATTTGGTTCAGCCAGTTGGTAGTCTCACTGTTCTACATCACATATATATGGTATTCATTGTTATAAATGTAACTATAAATCACTTAGAGACATGGAAGTTTAGTACACGAAGAAAGGTATTAATAAAAATAAAAATAGTCTTATTGTTAAGTAACCAGTATTTAGTATGAATATTTCTAACATCAACCACAGTCTGTTATCCATGTCTCATCCTTTTAATGAGGTCATCCGTATATCCCTCGGGAGTTACCTTTCACTCTAGTACATTGGTAGCCCTCAGCCCTATATTGTTCTTTGGCTTATAATCTCTTTCATATCTAAGCTCTTATATATTTATTTGACACAAAATACGGAATCGAGATGAGGCCCACGTTTAACATACAATAAATGTCAAAAGTTGATATGTTGTTTATTAATTGTTTGTGAATAATATTAAGGTAATGATGGAGGCTGTCTATTTTACAGTTGATCTGTAAGTGTCTTTGAAATATGCAGATGTTTTCATATGAGAGACTTGACTAAAACAAAAGTTATAAACACAAACACTCACCACCATAAGATCATTCATTAATAGAAAGATCAATCACATTATATAAACTAACTTTTTTTATTCCATGAATGGGTTAAAGACAGTAATACATACATATATGGCCTGTATCTCACTATATCTAAGTATGTGTATCAAGACATGATTTATCTTTTATATGCATAGGAAGATTGGCAGTGTCTATTAAAGAACATACTCACGTATCTATAGTCATGGCAGTGTTATGTAATTTGTTATCAAACCAAGGCATTGTTGATGAAGATCTAACTGAGCTATTGTATTATGAGATGATTATGTACACACATGATTCTATACAAATATGTAAGTAAACTGAGGATAAACAGGACTATCTATATATTCAAAATAAAAATAATTTTGTTTATATGATGCAGATACACTATACCCTTCCAATATCTATCCATGATGAAGCACAACCAGCCCCCGATACATTGGCATGACCTTTTATCACTTGAACAGGATCTATAACTATGTCTGCCTCAGAGGTGCAGTTTCCATGCTCATTCCAGCCCCATGCGATAACATTATCTCCCTGTCTTGCTAGTGTATGTTCTGATCCACATACAATTTGGTTGATGTTTGATAAGCCATGCTGAAGTTGATGATGATCTTTGCGTCCCCACATGAAAAGATTTCCATTTTTATCAAGTGCAGCACTATGATGCCATCCAGCAGAAATAGAAACAGCAGATATACGACTTACACACACATTGCACTTGTCTGTATTTTCCATTCCAAGTTGTCCGTACTTGTCAGAACCAAATCCATAGACACATCCGCTATGACCAAGAAATAGTGTATGTACATGCCCACAAGCTATTTGAACAATCTTTTCTTTGGTACCCATCTTTGATGGTATCCGGACGTCTTTCTTTAAAGTGTATTCTGGGGATATTTCTCCTAGCTGTCCATGGCGACCCCACCCCCACCCATAGACAGACCCTGATGCATCCAATGCAACCACATGGCGCCATCCACACGCTACAGATATAATAGACTGTATCTGGCTGTGTATTTCTACAAGACCCATGAAAGAGGATGTATTTGATGTCCCCATCTCTCCAAATTTAGCAGTTCCATAACCATAAACACGACCTTCCTGACTAACAAGCAGAGTGAATGTCCAGCCACAAGCCACATCAGACCACTGGTGCTCACGAAATGCATCTGGTTCGTGGTAGTGGTACCATAAGTCTGGTACTAATAAAGGATTCTTTTCCATCTCATTCTGTCTTGCCTCTCCTTGCTGACCAACCCCTGATAATAAGACACGACCTGTACTGAGTAAAACAGCCGAGTGGTTGCCACCGCCTGATACTTTTATTACTTGCTCGTTTTCTCCTATGCCTATGCATTTCCCCGGATTAATTATATCCTCATTATGACCCAGGCCAAGTTGTCCACTACTGTTGGATCCAAAAGCATACAATGTCATGAGGTAAGGATGTAGTGAGGAATGACCTTGCAAAAGAAAGGATCTTTGATATGTCGGATTCTCAATAAAGCAATGCTCAAACACTCTAACAGAGGGAACTGTTGAGAGAATGCCTAGTGTGTTATAGCTGCTTCTTCTGATTGGTTGGAATACTAGAAAAGTGACTCTTGAAAGGCATCCTACTAAGTGTACCTCGGTGTAGTTGACTCAACAGTCATAGAAGTCGACAGTAATCATCACTGATCAGGTATTAGAATTATATAATTACTTATAAGAGTGCATATTGAATAAGAATAGCCTATAGTATAGTATAGTATAGTATCATTTCATGTGTTTTCTCTTCTTCTTCCAATAGTCTATCCATATTGAATTGTCTTGATAAAGGATAATATACATTGATGGTTACTTGAGAAATAAAAAGAAAAAGGTATGACTCCATAAGCACTATGTATTATGTATAGATTTGTTAATGAATTTCACAACCTTTTATTTCAGAGTAATATAAAGAAAAAAAACCAAGTCAATAATATTGCAGAAGAAAGAGAAAAACTATTTCCCTTGGCCATTCTTCACCTGTTATCCTTCTTTGTCTCTTTATCCTTCTAATAGCACAGTTATAGGCGCAAGCAGAAACAAAACCAGAAAAAATAGAGAAAGAAAAGAAGCTTAAAACTTGAATTCCTTCTTCTTGCCATCTTTCTTGCTCTCTTGTGTCTTCATCTTCTTGGCCTGTCTGCTGGCATGTTCTGCATACATATCAGAAAGATCCTCACTACCAGCACCAACAGGCAACTTAGCCTTCATCTGTGCATCGTATTTGGCTCTCAAAGTGGACTCATCCAAACCACTTTCCAGTTCACTAGGATCAATAGCAATATCCACATTCTCTCCCATTTTACGTTTTGATGACCGGATAACTGTGCTGGGTGCCATTTGAGGCTTCTCAACAGTAGACAAATCATAACCATGCTGAGATCCCATAAAGCCCTGAATACTCTTTGAGGTTTCTGGGATGACCTTGTAAAGCTGTTTTGGACCCGTATCCTCTTCTTGTCTTCTGATATCTTTACGAAGTTCAATGAAGTCTGGTGTCTCCAATCCAGAGGCAACAGAGGCCATTCCAGAGGGTGTCTCTAAGCCCTCCTTTATTGTGTCATCATGAGGAGCTGCTTCTGTGGATTCTTCTTCTTGAGCCTCCTCCTCCTCCTCCTCCTCTTCTTCCTCTTCTTCATCGAATTCTATAGAAGGAGTAAATGCCTGTTCTTTACACTCTTATTATGTTCACTGTACCATCATCTGATTCCAATTCACCCCACAGTTTTCTATCCACAGGCACAACCACCTATTATCCATAGCTTATGAATACAATCCATAATGACAGTGATGATAGTATTACCTCTGGTGGTAAGTCATCTTGTTGGGCAACACCAAAGACATCGCCGTAAAGAGGTCTGTTGTACTGTCCACAAAAGAAATGGGTGTTTAAATACCCTTTTCATTCTCTTCTGTTCTATAGTTACCTCATCTACAGGAGGTCGACCCCAACCACCTGGATGATATCCCCACTGTCCACCTTCTGGAATAGGTGCATTGAGACCAGCAATCTTCAGACTGGGATAGCTAGGAGGTGGTCCATACCGTTGCATATTCACAAGCCATGGTGGAGGTGCTAAGGGTGGCATATTCAGTGCTGCCTTAAGTTCTTCTGAGAGTTGTCCAGGCTTCTTCTCCTTGAGCTTTGTTTCAAATTCTTTTCCTTCATAATACCTTATCACATAGATATCAACAAGACTCTTAGAGAAAACAACAAAAAGAGAGACAATACACTTACAGTTCACCATGCATAGAGAACTTTGGCTTGGTTTGATATCGGAAGAAAGCATCATGTAGCTTTTGATAATCAATATCAAGCTTGCCCATTCTTGGTGCAACACGTTCTCTCATTTTACTCTTTAGTTTGGCTGCATCTTCTTTCTCCTTTACAGCCTCACGCATCTCCATAATACCAGTGTCCTTAATAAAATCTTATTGTTTTTTGTTTTTTTAGTGAGCTGTATAAGGTGATCAAAAAGAATAAAAATATCAATGACTTACCGGGCAATTCCCATGGTGGCTTCTCAATACCTCTTTTTCCTTGCAAGTATTTTCTCTTTTGACTCCAATGAGCAGGAACAGGAACAGTATTGCGGTATGCTTTTAGGTTGACTAATAGCTTTGGGTCGGAAGCAGTAACATCCCACCACTAAAGAAACCTTTGCTTAGTATATCTCATGGGCTCATCCACAAACTTGCCTCTACTGCCTCGGGTTTCTTTACAAGCTGCTTCAATTCAGCGACCGTCAAACGTTGAAGCTTCTTCATCTTCTTCTTGGATAAGGCTGGCTCATTCTCCTTGATCTCATTACCATTAAAATCATACGTATGAAAATCTTCTTCTTTTGCACTGTCTTCATCCTCCCGCTTAGTCTTTTCATTGGTACTCTCCTAAAGATATTTACCATTAGCTCTGTGCTCATAATAGAAGAGACCATAGATACACAATTGCTCAGTCATGTATCGGCTATACCTCATCTATCTTCTCTTTCCCAGTCTGAAAGTGTTTGAAAACATCGGTCAAGTGTTGCAATGTATCATCATCCACAACATCCATACCAGACATAGTTCTTAGCTCTGAATAGTCTACAGGCTGAACCACATACTCAATCTCTACATCGTCAAGGCCGTCTTCTTCCGACTGGATTTTGTTATTCTAAATGAACACTCTTGATCAGTCACTCATTCAAGATCTATTGACCTTGTCTCTTTATGAAAAGAAAGAAAGAACAAAGCTATTCACAATAGCCTATTTCCATAAAAAGACTATTCTTTCTCACTTACTGCCAATCTCTTAGCCTCTTCTTCGCGCTGTTTTCTTGACTTCTTTTTTGTTCTTTTTTTCAACTTGAAATCTTTTTTCTTCGCGTCGATAGTGGTGAGGGTAGAGTTGAGTTCAGTTACAGTGTCTGGACTTGTGGTAGGCTGATCAACCGCACTGTCTATCTGACTTGGTGATACCATATTGAAGCCGGCTAAGATAGACTATGGAAGCAGAAAGTGCTGTTTTTGGAAGATGAGGTAGTTTAAGCTGACAGTCAAGGCTTGAATGACCACTGTTAGTGTTGGAGCATGGTCACTACCAAAATGACGCAGAATCGCAGTCACCTTCCTTTCTGATACAGTCCATAAATACTGTGCACTGTTCAAGACACTTTCCACTATAAAAAATCAGGAACTGTTTGTTATATGGGTAGTCTCACAATAGCCTCTTATACTGAAGCCTGTGTATTATGATATACGATATAATACAATACAATACAATACAATACAATACAATAAAACAGGAAAGAAAATAGCTGTTCTTATGGAAGCGTCTTCTTTGACAATTCAACCTATCCAGAGACACAGCTTCAACAAGTAAAGCTTGTTATTGATCACTAACCACAAATATAGAAAAAAAACTGCGACAAATTGGCCCATGGACGCCAATAACAGAAACACATATACATCCACTCTGATTCTGTGGGTATTACTCTGTTACTTGTCCACACCCAAAGATCTTCTGGTTTTTAAGTGGTATCACCTCTTTCCCTTTACATCCGGAAGAAAGATTCCCTTTTATGAAAAGATGTTTTAAAAATCAAAAGGTTTGCAAGTATCTGTGATATAGCTTCGGCTATAGTATGGATAGTTGACGTTTTGCTATGCATGCACAGTGTTGGAGGTGTATAAGATAAAATTAGGTATAGCTAACAACACAAGGAAAAAATTGTATAAAAACCATATTGTTTGAACATTCAATAAACAAGAGACCTTTTTGTTAATGTTAAGTATTGTTGGAACTATTGAAAGAAGCAAGGATTGCTTAAAGAATAGTTGCCTAGTTACCCGTTGTACTCAAATCGTGTGTTGTGTCTCCGCTCCCGTACCCCTTGGATTCCCTTTTGCCAGCCTTTGTGTCAAAACTCTATTTCGTCGTCCCTGCTAGAGACCGAACTAATACCAATTCATCTCTCTAGTAGTCCTGTTGATAACCTTAGTGCCCTTTATTACACAAGTATCTAAATATTTTTTTCTTTTTGTAGATACCTTAATATCAAATTGTATTATCAATAGAATATAGTATTGATAGATGGGATTATTTATTATAACATTACAGATAACTATGCTCAGGAGTATACCTTAGACATTGTTGATAGTATAAAAGACCACCTGAGACTGACTTGAAAGGAGTCTTTACTTGCCTAATAATAATACAATGAGTGTGTTGTGGATTACAATGAGCTCAAGCTCAGATAAAGACACTGCTTACCTTTTTATCACTAGAATAGTCCTTGGTAGTGTCTATCACTTTCTTCTATTATTTCTCTTTGTTAATAATGGCACATTACCTTGCTTATTTATGCTCATCTTGACGAGTACTTAAATATTAAGTTGTATGTGCAGTGCGGGAAATAACAAAAGGAAGGGATTATCAAAACAAATAATAATCTTTCTTTCTATTCTGGTAATGTATACACTAGCCTCCACTCATAAAATTCACAAGTCAAACAATTCACACTCTATTTGCTTTGGACCTAAAGGATAGTATTAGAACCAATACCTTGTTATCATTAAGTACTATTTTTAATAACAGTTACAATAAGATAATTGAGGTGATTGTTGATATTGAGTCAATGAATGACTATACTGTTCTTAATATAAGTGAGTTTGGTTCTATTTTATGGACAATGTCCCTATCCATAAAAACAGGGACATTCAACTTTACATTGAGGTTAGAGGATATGGCTGTGTCTATCTTCCGCCTTATTCGCCTGAGCTTAATCACATTGAGCAGTTCTGGTCAGTTGTAAAGAGTAGACTCAAAAGAGAAGCTCTTTTGGATGAGGAAATATTATCATCAAAGATATCATATTCTTGTAGTAATGTGCTGCTCAGTGAATTGCAAGGATTCTGTAGATAATCCCAGTCTAGGCTTGACGATTGTTTAGAAAGAATATGTTTATAATAAATTCTTTTTTTTTTGGTGTACCAATAATTTCCGAAAAGAGTGTACTGTCCAATTACTAAGTAGAGAATGTTATACGGAAAATAAACGAGTGTATGATCAGTGACATAGAATAAAGGAGTAGTACTGATGGCAGGGAAAATAGTGTAAATAAAGGAGTGTTCATATTAGGTCATCACAAGGGCCCAAGAGACTTGGAACGGATACTACACTACTTAAGAATAGATGGACAGGCATCCAATGCCAGGATGAACCTTCACAAAACTCACGCCCTTTCTCTCTCTGAATGTCCTCTTCCTGAATGGCAGCCATTGTTCATTGAGGCAGGGATCACAGCTTGGTTTGACAATACATGTCCTACTGCTTTGATCTACCTTGGGTATCCACTTATTTTTTTCCCGACAGCAACGGCAATCTACCTGTGCACAGTTACTTGGAAAGATAAGAGCGGCCACCAACATTCACAGCCAACGCTTTCTTTCAGTTCGTGGCAGAGCCACCATTGTTAATTCTCTCATTCTCTCTACTCTTTGTCATGTCACCCGCATCACACCTCTTTCTCGTACTTTCTTCCTATCACTTTAGTCTATTATTAGCAAGTTTCTCATGAAACGGATGTTTCCTCCTATTGCATTTGCCACCCTTTGTCTTCCTTGGGTCAGTGGTGGTCTTGGAATATTGGATCCTTATGTCCAACAATCTGCCCTTCAACTATGCTGGCTAACACCACTATTACTGTACTCTCCATCACCCTCCTTTCTCGAGAGATTATTGCTGCCTGTACTGGCATACAATATCATCGCCTTTTTTTCTTTCCTCCTCTGAGAACTTAATCTATCAAAGAGCCTCTCTAGTTTTACACTGCTGTTTCATGTCTTTTCCCATCTTACATCTATCACAGATGATGTTCTCTCTCCCTCTACTATTATTTCTTCTTTTATAGCTGTTTTTCTCTTTCTCGGAGAAAGAGACGCTGTTGGCTAAGTATATTTATAATTTAATTCCTAGTTCTACATAGATATTCTCTTTTTACCAGCTTCCCCACGGCAGCACCACTCAGTGTGGCGTGTGTCCGTTACTAAAGATTTAATAAAATTAAATTCTTACAAAAAAAAGTTCTTTTATGTATTATAAACACTACTCTATGTATCTATTGAACATTTCACATCTTTGGCTAATGCATTCATAAAGTTATAACACTATTAAGAAAAGTATGAATACAAAAATCTACATCTGAAAAATCATGGTTGCTTCTGTTGGGTCACTTTATGTTGTAATCACAATGACAACAGTACAGCCACAGACTGATGATTAGGTCGTCTCATTTCTACAATGTAATTCATAGTTAATACACCACATAAAGTCTAATGAACAGGCCATTATTATCAAGCATCTTTAAACAATAACAGATTATTCTTAATGGCACAGTCACCCGTCTATTTAGTATAAAAAGGGTTGTCGAGATTGTTTTAATAAAAGTATCTCGTTGAGTCTATTTTTTTTATTCAACACATAAGCTTTCTTTTATTATTATTATTATTTTATTTACTCTTTATTTTCATTTTTCCTAAAAGATGGTCTCTGACACAAACGAATATATTGACTATTGCAGGGAGAATTTCAGGTCATTTAGTTTGATTGAATTTTTTGATCATTTTGAATTTTTTGATCAAGATAATGCCGAAAGCATTTTCAGAAGTTGCATAGGATCGATCAGACGTTCAGACGACAGATCTTTTGCTGGCTGGGCAAATAATATTTCTAAAGATAATTTTCATGTATGTCAGACACTGCTGCTTATATGGACTATGTAATGTTGTATACTAATCCATTTTTTTTACAGTTGCTCAAGCAAACTGACATAAAAAAATATTGGAGAAAACCTTTAGTTGATAAGACAAAAAGTAATATAGCTAAAGCGTCTGGAAGTAAGGTATTGGATAAAATTGCTTTAAATTTCAAGGTTGTTTATGAAAAATAAGAAATAAATGTATATATTATTAATATTTATTTTCTGTTAGAAAGCTACTAGTACACTAAAAAGAAAAGTAATATTGATTACCAAAAGAGAATTATTTTGTATTCATTGATTGTCCCTATTTAGAAAAATGGAAGCTCTTCATATATTGAAGTAAAAAATTATGAATTTGTTTTACATCCTCCTCGGCCTGAGAATCGTTGGATAATTAATGACAATGACATCTCACAAAGATTTTGTGATCTTCAGACAAAAGCAGCCAAATATGTTAATGGTAATGGCAAGAAAAATCTGGTTTTGGAAGAATGCTTGTTTGAGATAATGTAAGTAAAATGTATTATACAAGCTTAAAGACACTTACTAAACTATAAAAATCAGGTCACTACAAAATATACTCTTGTTGAAGCCATACCAAAACAATCAAGCCATGTTGGACATATTTGGGGCGGAAATGCTAAACACCATGCACACTTCAAGAATTAATATATGGACTGACCAGTGTCCAAGTTTTAGTGTGCAGGAAATAGAATCAATACAAACCCTTATTGATGTAAGATCACATTTGGACTTTTTTTTGTTTATTTATTTGAAATGTTTATTTACTATTAAATGTTTATCTATAGGATTACCAACTTAAAAGAGCATCTCTCAAGCTTACTGTTTCCGAACTATTTAGATTGACAATCGAGATGGATACTATTAAAACAAGTGTAGTCAATAGTATTAGAAGATTGTAAGTAAATAATGCTACATACTATAAGACGTGATATATTTATTAATAGTTTTAAAACTTTACAGAATAGAAAAATTGCCTATGAGAGAACCAATAGAACGATTCACAAGCGAGACGGAAGTCTGGAGTGCTTACGTGGATCCAATATTGGATCCCCTACTTAGTAGTCCAGAAGAGGGAGTTCATCTTAGATGGTAAAGATAATATTATCACAAATGGAAAAGTTATAATTTTTTTAATCAAATGGTGCAGGACAAATCTAAAAGATACTGAAGAAGGTGAACGTCCTGACTGTATGATCTCTATTATGAGTCAGTCTCAATGGTCAAGACGTCTTGGGCATGGTGAAGCCAAAATTGCAGAAGTCACAGAGAACTACTATGCTCTTGCCTGGGACTTATGTCGATTAGGTCATTTTAACAAGAATACTATCAACAAAGACAATTTCAAGTCATGCTTTGCTTTCCAATCAAAAGTTATGGTTGATTTTAAGCAAAGAAAAGGCAGTATTAGTATTTACCTTTTATAAATATAGGCCATAATATAACATGTTATATTACTGAACTCGCATTTGATGGTTTATATGTTATGACTGAATTGAATAGTATCCAGATTCCTAAGTCTGTAGAGACTTTGGAAACATTGGTCACTCGTCGTTCTCTTATTCGTTTAATGCAAGTGGCTCATGCTTTTGATAAAATCAAAAAAGAAGAGAGAAACATATCACAAGAATTCTCAAGCATGAAAAGAGTCGAACCTAGCTTAAAACAGTTAGAAGTGTTAGTTGATGAAAAGAGAAATAGAAGAGGTTCTTCTATACGTTTTTAATAAATTATATGGATATAAGTAAAAAAATTCATGATCAAAGGGCAGCTTTATTAATTATTTAAAGAACTAAGTTGTTAAATGTGATCACCCTTCAAATACTTTTTAAAGCATTTACTAGGTGCTGCAAAAATGCTCAAAGGTGTTCACGAGGAACAGTATTACGGGCTTCCAATATTCTAGTAGCTAAATCTTCAGTCTCATCAATGGCTTGTTAATCTTAAAAAAAATTCTGTCAGTTTAAAAGTAGTTAAACTCTCCTGTTTATTATTTTATAATAACATGTCTTTTCTACTTGTCTATTGCTATTATTTTAGCTTTAGGTGTGAGCTATTGAATACTATGAATTATTATTCCTTATTATTCAATGGCATTTTCTCAGTTTAGTAGTTTGGAGTTGATATTCACAAAAAAAAAGGGCTGTAAAGTCAATTATGATAATGTTTTTACAACAAGTGTTCTAAGATTGGTTACATTTGACCTTAATCTTAACTATAGACCAGAATTGCTTGATTGGATTAAGCTTATAAGAGTAATCTGGAAGGTAAATGCATCTATGCCCTCTTTCTGTTACTATAGCATCTGTTTCTTTGGCAGTATGGATGAGTGCATTATCCATTACTATACAGTAACATTTCATTTCAGGGAAGTGATCCATTTTTTTTCCATATTTCTATCCATATATCAAACTTGATTATACATCTTGTGAAATAACTAGACCTTCTAAACAAAAAGACTCACAGTTAAATCATACAATTGATCTTTTGACCTATAAGCACAATAAAGTGACCGCAAGAGAAAGTTGGACGACAGGGCCCTCAGATGGTTGTGAAGAACAGTTGTGAGCAGTTCCCACCAGACCAAGGAAGCCATTAGGGCAAGCATGGCCATTAAGGTTTAAGAGAATACCTTGAAGAATTAACTCGATGAAATAGGCTTCCATTCATTCACTTCAGTGGTGAATCCTCTCATCACCAAGAAACATATGGATGTAAGACTCCAGTGGGCCTATGAGCACATTGGTTGGACTTATAAGCAGTGGTTTGAGGTCATATAGTCTGATGAGTTCAGAGTGGAACTGATGAGCCATGACAGGGGCATCAAAGTCATCAGGCAGTCTTTCACAGCCGTTGATCCTAATGCTGTCCTAGAAACAAAGAATTTTGGAGGTGGTGGAGTGATGGTACAGTTCTTTATAGTGGGGAATGTGTTGGAAGATAGGTTGTAGTAGAGGGTAGGATAAATCCCAACAAGTATATTGATATCTTGGGAGAAGTCTACTGCCATGAATTCAATTAATTCTCTTTTTTATAAACCCTGGAGTTAGTTACCTTCTACAGAAGGACAATGTTAGACCCTATACAAGCAAGGAAACCTGTCAATGGAAGGCAGGAAAGAGGATGAAAACTCTTCCTTACTGGTCCTCTCAATACTGATATCAATCCACTTGAGCATCTGTGGGCTTACCTCAAAAAGTTCATTAGGAAGGATAGAAAGTTCCACTGTACCAAACAGAAGTTGGAGGTGGCCTTGATGTTGAAACAAGGTGAAATATCGAAGGTAGTGACAGACACCCTCATTATCAGCATGGGACGGAGATACCAGACTGTCATTGATGCCAAAGAATAATAGTATTTACTAAGCAATCTTGTAATAAAACCACTATTATTTATTCTAAACACTACTATATTTATATATTCAAAGTTTCACGTCTTTAGCTTATGAATTCATGAAGTTACAACACTATTAAGAAAAAGTATGAATCTAAAAAAAAGAAATCTGCATTTGAAAAAACTCCATTGCT
Source organism: Spinellus fusiger (assembly GCA_025094145.1). Classification (NCBI taxonomy): domain Eukaryota; kingdom Fungi; phylum Mucoromycota; class Mucoromycetes; order Mucorales; family Phycomycetaceae; genus Spinellus; species Spinellus fusiger. Next base: position 409,181 of record JALLLS010000019.1, on the reverse strand, counting down.
TTCGTCGGGTCACTTTATGACAGCCAGTATTGTCTTACTGAAATACATAATCAACCTATAGATCAAGTGCATTAAGAAAAGCCAGTTTGGGGCAGCAAACCCTATGACTGTATGTCAGTCTTCTTCTGCCCAGTGAAGGTGGGTCATGGACTAAGTAACTCTCTCTTTGTATGTTTTCTATTCAAAGAAGGCTTTCTGGTTACCTTGCAAGAAGACAGCCCAAGCTTCTTCATTTTTCTAAAAGTGTTCATAAACACTTGGATGGTCATCAGTCTGCAAAGATGACCCATTGTTTGGAATGAATCGCCTGCCACTTTGCATACAACCTCTCTCTTGTCCCTCTCATTAAGAATAGGAATAAGCCCAGTGCCTCTTTCAGCCTTGAAGCATCTATTTTTATCGTATTTCCTTACAATACGAGAAATTGACTGTACACTAACCCCAAACCTAGCAGAAATGGCAACATGAGTGGTACCATTTAGGGTGGCTTTGTAAGCAATGAGACAATGAGTAAAGTCATCAATATTTTTTCTTTTGTTTCCAAAAGGCCTCATGGTTTGTTTAGTGCTATTCGATGAGGTAGACATTAGGATGGAACAGCAATAAATGAACAATGTCTAACAAAATAATAATAATCATGGTATAGATTTAACGTATCTCTAAGAATCTGTATTTTTACTTTATATAAATGTTTATTATAAAAAATAATAAAACAGTATAATACTATGAACTTAAAGAGATACTCCTGTTTTCAATGCGCCAATAATGATAAGTGACAGCGATACGATAAAACATGCAATAAAAATAAATCCTTCCTTAACAAATGAGATCTTATACCACTGGATACGACTGGAGTTTGGCTCGAAAACAACATAACACGCATATAATGGAAAAGTCACCGCATATGTAAATTGGAAAATAGCCCACCTAAATGAGCGTTAATATGAATTAAATAGATTTGTTTACTATTAAATAATAACTTACATGATAAAATCATTAGAAATTGTGACAAGTATATTGCCAAACACATGTATAACAGCTGCAATGACAATCAAGAAAATATTATCATGGACAGGTGGCATGAAGTTTGTGATTTTTTTATCTTTCGAATCTCTGGCTTGATCCTCCCTTTCTTGTTCAACCGCAATCGGGGTATAAATCTTGGACTTATTAAATAGATTTCGGTTGTGATAATACAGACGAATTAAACTAATAGAAAGGAAAGTATCGATGATAAGGCCTAAACATAATTTAAATATCAATGAATATTATGTTAATGAATCCATATGGGATAAATTACCAAAGAATTTGAAGAAAACAACATCAAAGGGCCATGGGGGCGCCAAAGAGACAGTGAAAAGTAACAGAAGAAGAATAAATCGTGTAATAGTTTTGAAACGCATTCTAAGTGGGAGTGTGGTAAGTACTAGGTTCCCCGTTCAAGAAGAAGAAAAAACATTTACGTATATTTTTCATTCCTCAATAGCAGACTAAAAAGCACATTCAACTCTGACAGGTTGTGAAAGATGCCCAAAGCTAACCAGATTTTTCCGACAGCTAAAATTAAAAAGCTTCCAACTGCAAGAAAGGTAGCAACAAGATAGAACAAGATACTTCTATTGAAAGTACCAATGTTACGCTTTCCTTCTGGTGCTGAAGGAATATAGATCCAGTATGAATAGTATATAGAGAAGATACAGGATAATAGAACCAATATGGCACTAAACAAAGTAATCGCCAAAAATATATCTTGATTGAAATCTGAAAAACATGTATAGAACGAGTTAACGCTTATTTTATGTTTCAACTTACCTTTGATTGGCATGATCCAGGTAGGGATATCGAATACTTTATTGTGCCAACGTAGAGGTGTATCTTGTGGATCTCCTAGCCACCAATCATCGCTTGCTCCATAGACACCATTGATTCCGAGGAACAAAGCCAAAGTATAAGTAGGATTGAAAAGTTTTTGTCAAAGCAAAGTATCCATGTTGGATTTTCTGATAAAATGAATTTACTTGGGATTGCTCTTATATACTTTATTTAATGTTTTATAGCAGATGGTGTGCATAAAACAACAATGTCTTGGATATACATGTTGCTTCTATATTTAAATGAAGTATAACTATTCATGTGTTGATTTTTCTTCTCGGTGGATTCTATAATGTTTTCAGTAAACTTTAAATAGAAAACTCTCTTATTAAAAAGGAATCATCTTATTGCCATTATTATGAATATCGAGAAATGTGATTTCTGTTGTGTGCCTGTGTCGGGAAAATAAAGATATCTACTTCAGTACTTATCTTTATTTTATTTTATTTTATTTATTTATTTATTTTTAAAAAAAGAAAAAAAGAAAAAAAAGGTGATAGTATATATTATACAGTATTTCTCGAAATTATTCACGCACTTGACGAAAAAAAATTCACACACTTGAAAAAAAAAATTAAGCACAAAATGAATTAAAATTCGTGCATTGATGTTTACTAAATCGGCTTTCTGTTTAAACAATCTTCGAATCTTGGAACCAATTATTTACCAGTGACCTACAAGGTTTTTGCAGATCTTCGGTTCCAAGATTCGAAGATTGTTTAAACAGAAAGCCGATTTAGTAAACATCAATGCACGAATTTTAATTCATTTTGTGCTTAATTTTTTTTTTCAAGTGTGTGAATTTTTTTTCGTCAAGTGCGTGAATAATTTCGAGAAATACTGTACATAAGAGCTTAATGGAGCAATCAGATACAAGTAGTAGGTTGCCACATTTGGATAAATAATATCTTTAATAAACGGTCAATTGTAACACAGAGTTTGTAGAATTTAGTGTGGTGATAAGTATGAATGCCAATCAGAGGCTTGGGTATCAATAAGATGTAGGAAAGCCCGTATTAAACTAGGTGGTCGTAACAAGAATCACATTCTTTTGAGGTCGTGGCGTATATATAGCGTACCATAGACTTCTCTAATAAACATCGAGTTTCCTTGGTATCTTTTGAATCGTATTGTAGAGGCTAAGCTCGCTCTAAATATCGAAAAGAATAGTGCTTCCTATTCTTTCACCCTTTTTCTATTTTATCACTATCTCCTTTCCCGCCCCTGTAACACCGTAGGTTACATACACTATTGGTCTTCTGTCACTATTGTTGGTGAACACTCTATAGTCCCCATCATCACGCTTTCTGAATTAGCAGAAAGACTACTTCATTAAGTACATACCCCAATTCCCTCTTTTGTGTGCGGTCTTTGTGTTGGTAGCCACTCTCTCTCGAGTACTACATACCTCTTAGATCAACCACTCCCTTAAATTACATTAACTAATATATTTTATTTTAGTAAAGTGGACTGTAATAGCGATCGATTGTTTCAAAGTCTGACATGTATTTCTGGCTAGCAATTATGAATAAAGATATTCATCCAGATTTCTAACTTGTTTATGAGTAGCTTTGTCTCTATTGCTTTAAAAATATGCCCCATTACTTTATTAGATGTTTGAAGACTTCATCTAAACAGCTCATAAAGCTGGAGTAAAAAAAATCAATATTAGAAATGATCGGATAGAGTGTACAACTTACTATCTTTTTTCTTATGATATTTGAGTTACCCAGTTTAATAAAAAAGGATAGGAGCTGTCTTATGCAGTCACACATCTCACTGAAAGGCCTGACTGAAGAAAAACATAATGTACAGTTCAAAGTATTTTTTATTTGTGGGTGTTGATTGCTATTCGCGCATTGGGCATGTTAGCCACCCTATGAGAACTTTTGGAAAAAAATAAGAATAAACAAATAAACACTTCAAATACGAAAGTGAAAAAAAGAATGCAAATGAATGGGAAACAGAAAGAAAAGAGAATATAGAACCTCAATGAGGGAAAAATGATGAAAAATGAGAAATGATGGTAAAATGAGAATTATGAATAGACATCCAAAAGGCCATAAAGTCAGCAAGGAAACCAGGACACCAAAAAGATAACCGTCATCCTGTGGCGATTCGAAATCCAACGAGGGATACTTAGAGCAACTCGGACAATCCTGAGGACACAAATACAGCAACTACACTAGCAGCTTCTGGCTTTGCTAAACAGGTTAAGAATGGGTGGTAGAGGAGAGATCGGAGGAGAAGTGAGGATACAGCGTCTGTTGCTGCAGGAGTCTTTGCACTCTATGGCGGCGTTGGCGTTCCCGCTCAACATACCCATCAGCAGCCTCAATGAGCAAGCTACCAGCTGATGGCTCTACCTTAAAGTCTCGAGTAGACGTGGCTCGATCAATGGCTTGCAGCAGTATTAACAAACTGGGCCAAAGGTCTCGCCATTTAACAAAAGACTTAACCGTGCGCGGCAGAAGATTTAGACAATAGTCAATTGGATGAACATCTTGTGGTGGTGCAGGAACTAGGAAGAACAAGAACGTGGAGCGTTCATGGTCAACAAATGTGCAAGTGAGAAAGTGGTCCCGATTGGCAGATGGGTGGCCACATTGGCAAGGAACTGAAGGTGTTGGTGGTAACCAAGCAATCCTCCATTTTAGTAGACGATGTTTTTCTTTGCGCGTGCACGGTAGTAGAAGAATTGGATCCCAAACAGGTCTACATAGTCCACGGGCTACCGTCACCAGCGGATTCTTGCCACGTACTAGACTAGTAATTTCACTTTGAAGATGTTCAAGATAAGCTACTTTTAATGGATATTTAGGAGGGTTGTGAGCCCGTCCTATTCTTTGAGCATTTTGCCAGAGTACATTGCCACGTAGCTTAATCCATCTGGCTTTACTCTGGGGTGCTTCAAGCTGCGGGACAAGGCACCAGAGGAGGGTGTCTTCAGGAAGGGTAGCTGCGCGCTCAACAAATTTGGCTTGCAGATAAAGAAAACGAGAGTATATGTTAGGGAGGGCAGCTAATTGGGCAACCTGGATCGTTCCAAACCTAGCAGTAGCAGATCTAGCAAGACAAAGTCTCAGACAAGCAGACTGACAGATTTGTAGCGGGCGGATACCTAGTCTATTGACATTACAAATAGCCAACCCATACTCAAGGGTAGGCCGAACAAAAACAGTATACGCTCTTAGGGCTGCTGTAATCCCAAAGCCATACATGTTTACACCCATTCCTCTCAGCTTTTGCATTACTGCAATTGCCTTGACTTGTGAGAGTGAGAAAAGTGCGTCTTGGTTAATACCTTGACGTGAAAAGGGGATACCAAGGTACTTGAAAGTATCACAGGTTGGAAGCTCGTTGCCATAGAGGTAAAATGGCACATTGGCCGGGGCATTGAGTACTTCACATTTGGAGGGACTCCATTTGTAACCAAGGAGGGTCGAGTGAATTTCGGCAAGTGCCAGCATTCGATGTATATCTTCTGGGCAGCCCATAAGAGCCACATCATCAGCATACAACAAACAATTCACAGGAGCCCAAGTAACAGTGACATGAGACGGACTGTAAGAGGAATCTGACGACTCAGAAGAGTCATCCGAAACTGTAGAAGTAGGAAAAGGATTGTGAAGGGAATTCTGTAACTCGTCAAGCAATGCGTGAACAGTTGCCTGTGGGGAAGCAAAAGAGAAAGTATTTCGAGCACAGAGATTAATGGACCGTCCTATGGTAGGTGGGTGCATACCAACCAGTATTGGGGATACCGAAGCAAACCTCAAGAAACGTGGAAGAGTATCAATGAAAATAGAATAAAGGAATGGAGAAAGAATACTACCCTGTAAGACTCCTCGTTTAGGTAAAATGTCCCGGGATGCTACATTTTTCAGAATCACATTCACCACAATGTTATCAAAAAAATTCTGTAGTAGCAAGAGCAATGGCTGACACGAAGGGCATCAGCGACTCCCATATGACAGAGCGTTAAACATAATGTACAGTGGGGTAGCAAAAAAATTGGCAATTTGAAAAAGTCCTATTGATTTCATATCATCAATACAGTGTTTTTCCTGTATCAAGAGAAATAAAACTTATTTTCTACTGTAATAAAGCTCATATTATGTTAAAGAAAGGCTATAGAATACGTATATGTAATTTATTTTTACATTTACTTATAAAAAATTATTAAAAATATAGCTTTAATAACGGGTACTCCCGCCCTTGTTCTTGATGACTTCTTGCATTTGTGCTGGCATTGTCTCAATCAAAGGATTCCATGTTTTTGACTCAAAAGGATTCCATGCTTCTTATATTATGGTTTTGAGCTTGTCCATCTTGAAAGAACTGTTGCATTTCTCCTGGACCTTGTCTTTTATTTGTATCCAAAGGTTTTCAATGGGGTTCAGATCGGGTGATTGAGCAGGCCACTCCAAACTATCAATTCCTCTCTCCCTTTTCCAATCACTTGCTACAATACTTTTGTGAGTGGGTGCTCCATCTTCCATCAATATCAAGTGGCACTCTAGACCCCAGAAACGTAGTAATGACTCTTTGTAGACCCTTCTTAACTAAATCAATAGCCTTTTGTTCATCCTTCTCAAGCATCACTAGTTCCGACTTCTCACCGTGACGAATGGCTCCCCAAACCATAACTGAGGATCTTCCACTCTTGAATGTAGGAGAAAAACAATCCTTTTTGTAAGCTTCTCCATCCTTACGCCAAACGTGAACCACTCGACTGTTCTTGCCAATTTCGAAACTACTTTCGTCAGTCTATATAACCTTTTTCTACATATCAACAGTTCAGTGGAGATGCTCTTTGGCAAACTTGAGTCTTCTTTCTTGATGTGTTTCATTCAAAAAAGGTTTCTTTTTTGCCACTCGGCTGAATATACCCTCTTCATGCAGTACACGTCTAACAGTGCGCTTGCTGCATTTTTTGGGTATTGCTGCAACCATCTCACTTAAAGTCAATCGTCTGTTCTTGCCAACAACGTTCAGAAGGTGTCGTATTCCTCTTTCATTGAATATTTTGGGTCTTCCCGAACCTCCTTGGCGTTTGGTGGTTCTTCTTGTCTTTTGTTGATTTAGAACATTGTAGATTGTTTGCAACTTTACTCAAGTTCTTTCAGCTATTTCTTTTACTTTTATATTTGCTTGTCAAAAATTAACAATGGTAAGTTTTTGATCGTCTGTTAGTTAAATTTTAAATTAAATATGGATATACTTTTATTAAGAAGAAAGGAAGAGAGCTGCTACAAGTGTCTCTTATGTAAGATATGAAATATATTGGATCTCTAAACAAAATGCCAATTTTTTGTCTCCTTACTGTACAGTTCCAAGTCGTGTAATCAATATTAACCCAAAAAGACAACAATCCCCATCCCCTCATATAGTACATAATACACATCGGATACAACAACTACAGATTCTGTCCAACCACCAACCATCAAGCAACCTCCTGTACCAGCACCTGTCAGACCCTATGTGTCTGAGGCCACCACTGCCACCACTATTCCTAACTCCGGGAGTAGAAAACCCAGACTACTTACCAAGTGCACTCGTACAAAGACTTACGAGTATCAAATGACTGAGGTAGAAAAGCCTGATACCTTCACCCAGCAGATGATGGCATTTCTGTCAGATATTCAGAGACAAATGGCAACAATCGGACTCCGCATGCAGGAATTGGAAGCACAAGTCAAGGTCAAAGATGACCTTATTACATCTCTCCAGGCTCAGGTCAATGCCAAGAGTGCAAACAATGCATCCAAATCACCCCCGCTCTCACAGTAAAACCCACAGTTGCCATAGATAAGGCTCCTGCCACTTATGCCAATATGGCTAAAAAGAACGCCTCCCCACCAAAGAAGATAGCAAGGGGCACAATTGCACTGCTTGTACACAGCAGCTTCAAGCAAGAACTCAAGGAGAAACTCGAGAAATCAAAGATCAGGCCACAGGCAAGCTTTGATACAGTAGCTGTAACGGTGATTGCAGACCCTAAGCTTCAGCAGGAGCCTGACAGCACCAAGGCTGCAATGGCCCAAGAACTCTTTGAGCAAAGAGTGTCCAACACTTGTCCTCAAGCCCCCACTCATTTAAGGTACAGCATTGCTCGCCACTTTGGCCCAAGCATTGCCACGCCCCGTCTATCCACCATTGCCTTTGAGAAGCTCCTTGAAGACCTCAAGGCCAAGGCCACAGTCACCAGCCCTCCCGCCACCCTTGAAAAAAGAGCTCTCCAGGCATTTGGGTCTGACTCGGCCATGGAAGGAGTCGAGAGAGACAATCAATACGCCCGACAAGACTTATAAATAGACCAATCTTTGGTCTATTGAGAGCTTGTGGAATCAGGCCTAAACTAATGTCTATATCTGCATTGTCAGTTACTATCATCTATCATTTTTCTTCATTTTTTTCCTTATTTCGAGGTTTTATCTACTCATATCTTTCTATTTCTTTTTTCCTTGCATTTATTTTTCCACTTTTGTATTTGAAGTGTTTATATGTATATTTTAATTGTTCAAACGATCTCACAGGGTGACTAATATGCCCATTGCGCGAATAGCAAACCACACCCAAAATATATAAAAAAATACTTTGAGCTGTACAGTCCCATGTAATAAGTGACTAAACAAAAGATGAATTTTTATTTCTTATCCTTCAAAAATAAAATAGAGGTCTTTTTTCTTTTCTTTTATAATTTATTCAATAGATGCCTTTAGTCAATAAAAATCAGCCAACTCTTAGTCAATAACATAAAGAGAGTCTCATCAAAAGAAGAGAGCATGCTATGTTTATTAGAGATCAAATCATAGGACAATGGAAAAAGACATGCTACTTATCAGGAGATTACTGATGATATTGACATCCCAAAGAGCACAGTGGGCAATGTCATCCTATTGTATAGAAACAAAAGCACAATTCAACTCAAAATGCGTATAGAAAGACCTGAAAAGATTTTATCTACTTCAAAACTATCTGTCATTTTGTCTATTCGCAGAAACCCTATGCAAACAATGGCATATCATTTGAAAAATATGAATGATGCAGGCGTAGATATTTGCCATAGGACATTTCTAGAATACATGAATGAACTCGGGGGGCTTTTCATGCTCACCACCAATAGAACCTGGTGTGACATTTACTCACAAGCATAACCAATACAAAACAGCTTGAACGATATTTGCGTAGTGAATGGGAGAAGATCCCAAATGAATTTCTGGAGAATTTAGTGGATAGTATGCCAAGGAGGTGCTCCACTGTGTTTAAGAATAAAGGCCTTTCTATAAGGTACAAAGCAATATCTTTATAATAAAAAATGTAGACAATCATCTAAAGAACAAATATTCCAAATATTGTGTAATTCCATGAACTTTTTATTATGAACATCTTTGACTGATAGATATGCTTTTATTCATCAAGAAAAATAGTCAAAATAATTGATTTTTTGTTTAGCCACATTACTTGGGACTACAAGATTCAGATATAGTTTAACAGCTATGATTGGATGAAAGCTTTTTATATATTTGAAACATTAAAGAACAAACTCATTTGTCATGATTCTCTCCTTGCTTTGTAATCCTTTTAAACAAGACTCATTCTACAATGACTTTTTATTTTCAGAATCTACCTTTTTATGTTTTCAAATATTAAAAAATCATCTTGACCGCCTGAAAGATCCGACTGTTAGCTCCCTACCTAAAAGGTGGCCTGCGCAGCCTTGTCTCAAGGCCTGATAGAGGTCGTGTTTCTTGATAGAACACCATCTTGACCGCCTGAAAGATCCGACTGTTAGCTCCCTACCTAAAAGGTGGCCTGCGCAGTCCTGTCTCAAGGCCTGATAGAGGTCGTGTTTTCTATTTCATCATTCTTGTCATCTTCTCAACCGCCTGTGTTAAATTCCAAGATGAATGATCAGACTTAAAGGCAAGATACCTTTATTAAAACAAATTCGACAAGTCTAATTTTATTAAATAGACAAGTGGCTATGTACTAAGAATATTGGGTGGAGGGTCAGGACTATTTTCTGTTTCTCTGTCCTGGGAAGAGATGTTTTTCGAGTGTTATTCTTTCCTGCTGGTGTCTCTCTTGGTATCTCCAGGATGTCTAGTCCTTGTTCTCTTTTACTAGATGCTGGCCTTGGTGTTCTGGTGGTTGCTTCTTCAGTGGAGACAATTTGGTGTGTCTACTAAGCTTTCCTATTTGATGTTTCTCTATTTCTTTCTGGTGTTTTAGCCACTCATTTATGTGCTTTGGTGGCGTCTCTGCAGTCTACAATGGCTTGAAGTGTGCATTCATTATTTATCTAATTATTTCCTTCTATCTTATGTATTATTTTAACTATACACCCAAAGATTTTCTGGCCTTTAAGCAGTGATATCTTCTTCCTTTTACGTCTAAAAATATTTTGCCCTTTTATGGATCTGTGTTTAAAATTAAAAAGTTTGCAAGTAGCTAAGTTTTATTTCCTTTTGTAGATACCTTAATATCAAATTGTATTATCAATAGAATATAGTGTTGATAGATGGGATTATTTATTATAACATTACAGATAACTATGCTCAGGAGTATAACTTAGACATTGTTGATATTATAAAAGACTACCTGAGACTGACTTGAAAGGAGTCTTTACTTGCCTAATAACAATACAATGAGTGTCTTGTACATTAGAATAAGCCATAGCCCGGATGAAGACACTGCTTACCTTTTTATCACTAGAATTGTCCTTGGTAGTGTCTACAAATTATTTCTATTGTTTCTCTTTGTTAATAATGGCACATTACCTTGCTTATTTATGCTCATCTTGACGAGTACTTAAATATTAAATTGTATGTGCAGTGTGGGAAATAACAAAAGGACGGGATTATTGTGATGACCAAATATGAACACTCCTTTATTTCTCTATTTTCCCCGCCAATCCTTTATTTCGCATCACTTCTATGTCACTGATCATACACTCTTTTATTATTCGTATAGCATATGTCACTTAGCAATTAGATAGTACTATAGAAACATTCATATAAATACTTATCCAATTGTCATAAATAAATCCGCATTCTGATATCTGTTATCAGCTTATACTATCTAATATATCTCATCTTATTCGCACAACACCTAGTACTCTTTTCCTACCTGTTTCCAGTAATCCCTTACAACTATATTCTATTGATAATGTCGTAAAGATAATTTCCATATTTGGATGGATCGCTTCTTTTGGAATGAGCACTCATTTATTACCAAACTAAGAAGAAGACTCTATTGAATATCAAGAGATGTCGATAGTTCACAGTATTTTCGATAGTTAGCCCCTGAATCTATAGCATTAGAAAAGTATAAAAGACGTAGTAATTCCATTTAATAAACAACAGAGTTTAACTACACGTTCTACTGTTCCGTATACCTTTGGCCTAAAAACCCAAAGACGACAATAATACAATTTGATATTAAGGTATCTACAAAAGGAAATAAAACTTAGCTACTTGCAAACTTTTTAATTTTAAACACAGATCCATAAAAGGGCAAAATATTTTTAGACGTAAAAGGAAGAAGATATCACTGCTTAAAGGCCAGAAAATCTTTGGGTGTATAGTTAAAATAATACATAAGATAGAAGGAAATAATTAGATAAATAATGAATGCACACTTCAAGCCATTGTAGACTGCAGAGACGCCACCAAAGCACATAAATGAGTGGCTAAAACACCAGAAAGAAATAGAGAAACATCAAATAGGAAAGCTTAGTAGACACACCAAATTGTCTCCACTGAAGAAGCAACCACCAGAACACCAAGGCCAGCATCTAGTAAAAGAGAACAAGGACTAGACATCCTGGAGATACCAAGAGAGACACCAGCAGGAAAGAATAACACTCGAAAAACATCTCTTCCCAGGACAGAGAAACAGAAAATAGTCCTGACCCTCCACCCAATATTCTTAGTACATAGCCACTTGTCTATTTAATAAAATTAGACTTGTCGAATTTGTTTTAATAAAGGTATCTTGCCTTTAAGTCTGATCATTCATCTTGGAATTTAACACAGGCGGTTGAGAAGATGACAAGAATGATGAAATAGAAAACACGACCTCTATCAGGCCTTGAGACAGGACTGCGCAGGCCACCTTTTAGGTAGGGAGCTAACAGTCGGATCTTTCAGGCGGTCAAGATGGTGTTCTATCAAGAAACACGACCTCTATCAGGCCTTGAGACAAGGCTGCGCAGGCCACCTTTTAGGTAGGGAGCTAACAGTCGGATCTTTCAGGCGGTCAAGATGATTTTTTAATATTTGAAAACATAAAAAGGTAGATTCTGAAAATAAAAAGTCATTGTAGAATGAGTCTTGTTTAAAAGGATTACAAAGCAAGGAGAGAATCATGACAAATGAGTTTGTTCTTTAATGTTTCAAATATATAAAAAGCTTTCATCCAATCATAGCTGTTAAACTATATCTGAATCTTGTAGTCCCAAGTAATGTGGCTAAACAAAAAATCAATTATTTTGACTATTTTTCTTGATGAATAAAAGCATATCTATCAGTCAAAGATGTTCATAATAAAAAGTTCATGGAATTACACAATATTTGGAATATTTGTTCTTTAGATGATTGTCTACATTTTTTATTATAAAGATATTGCTTTGTACCTTATAGAAAGGCCTTTATTCTTAAACACAGTGGAGCACCTCCTTGGCATACTATCCACTAAATTCTCCAGAAATTCATTTGGGATCTTCTCCCATTCACTACGCAAATATCGTTCAAGCTGTTTTGTATTGGTTATGCTTGTGAGTAAATGTCACACCAGGTTCTATTGGTGGTGAGCATGAAAAGCCCCCCGAGTTCATTCATGTATTCTAGAAATGTCCTATGGCAAATATCTACGCCTGCATCATTCATATTTTTCAAATGATATGCCATTGTTTGCATAGGGTTTCTGCGAATAGACAAAATGACAGATAGTTTTGAAGTAGATAAAATCTTTTCAGGTCTTTCTATACGCATTTTGAGTTGAATTGTGCTTTTGTTTCTATACAATAGGATGACATTGCCCACTGTGCTCTTTGGGATGTCAATATCATCAGTAATCTCCTGATAAGTAGCATGTCTTTTTCCATTGTCCTATGATTTGATCTCTAATAAACATAGCATGCTCTCTTCTTTTGATGAGACTCTCTTTATGTTATTGACTAAGAGTTGGCTGATTTTTATTGACTAAAGGCATCTATTGAATAAATTATAAAAGAAAAGAAAAAAGACCTCTATTTTATTTTTGAAGGATAAGAAATAAAAATTCATCTTTTGTTTAGTCACTTATTACATGGGACTGTATATTGCATAAGAAAACATTGTACTGTAAGTAAATTAGCCACAGTGTTTAAAGCTGGCTGATGTTAAACAATATCAGGTTTAGAGCCTTGTTAGATATCCATCAAAGTTTCAATAGGCTTCTTTTTTGTTCATTCTTGTCTGTTTATCTAAGTGAAATGGGTTTTAGGTCACCTAAATTACCCTAAATATAATTATCAATCCACTGTTGTGTCGACAAAAGAGTTTCCTCTGTAGTATCTTTTGTCAGATAACATATCTAACAAGCTAATATTATGAGTGTTGTGCTAATCTCCAACAAAAGGTTAGCGTTGACTCATATAGCTGTCTTTATAAAAAAATATATAAAAAGGACAGTACACCAACAATTCTTTAACCCTCTATGTATACTCTCTTTTGAAAGAAAGAAAAAAGTTATACTTCTCCTTCTTCCAAGCTTTAGATTTATCCATAAATAATAATAGTAATAATAATAACAAATAAGCGAGAGAGGTGGCTCAGATACACGTACATATTTTCCTTGAAAAAGAAGAGACCTTTTTTTTAGTGTAGACTCTATCTACAGAAATTTGTTGTGCTCAAAACAAAACAAACCCTACTATTCAGTGTAGTGATATTGATGAAGAACTTTTTCTTCCACAACGCTCATAGAGTTCATCCTTAAGTAGGTAGGCTGGTTTGAATGTAGAACCAAGCTCATCTTTTAGCTGTGGATTAGGCTGTGTGTTCTCCATACTACCCAACGATGTGTATCTAGTATTGATAGTAAATTATAGGGCCCCGTATTTAAAGTCTTACCCTTGGTCATAGAGGGAGCAGTAAGGGATTCCCAACTTCAGCAAAAAATCCCAGATATCTTTGTAGGTCCAGTCAATGATAGGATGAACACGCATAAATTGAGGCCAGTGCTTGTCCGTCATGTCGAAGTGGGTAAGGGTTTCTATGTTCTGTTTAATTCAAGACTCACACAAAACAAATACAATTACCTGCATATGGGTCGTTGCGTCGAATGCCTACAAACACTGCTTTGGGTCTTGGTATAGAATGATCTAGAAACTCTTGTAATGCCCCTTGCATAGGTCCAGGAATAGCCATACACTCTAACTGATAGCGATGGACACATACTTTAACAAAAGTATCAACATGAGGAAATGGGTTGGGATAGGTGACAAATACTGTTCTCAACGGCTTTCTCTCTTTGTCCAGACGTGAAAGAACAGCAGTAACAAGGTGAAGAAGAACAGTACAGTCTTTGCCACCATTGAACGAGAGACATGTGAAATCTAGACTAGTACAGTGTTGTTGTTATGGTTATGCTTTCATTGAATTAAATAGAGATACTGCCTTATCTCTTTTGTTTACTCATAATAAAAAAGACCATGTTCACTTACCCATGATGAGCATAGGCTTTTTCAATGACTTGTAATGCCTCTTTTACACAGGGACCAAGAGGGTCATTGGAGTCTGCAAGCTCATATACAGTTTTTTCTATATGTTCTATGTCGTATCTTCCCATTGTTTCTAGTTTAGGGTCTACAGGCCGAGTTGTGCAGCCATTGTCTTTGATGAGTATGTCAGTAGAGTGGTAGGCTGTCATGACCCAAAAGATAAGGCACGAGAAAAGAAGTCTCTGGATTTTAATTATGATTTTTTCTTTTCTATTCGAGCCACACTCCTAAAAGAAGAGCAGATTTGATATACAGTCTTTCCACCGTCGATTAGTAGCTTTACCGAAAACAATGGCCACTTTGAAGGTTTTGAATGAAAAAGGAGAAGACTACAATCATCTTTATCCCAAAAAGAAAAACTGTATTTATTACGGCAATTGAGAAAGTTGATTTACTGTTTTCTGTGAATCTAAAGTCGACCTCTTTCATCCTAAACAGAAAGAGAAATAGATAGTATCTTCTTGCAAGAGTTCACATCACATTGCCACAGTGTCTTGAAGATATTAAAAACCAAGACACCGTAAACATTCTAATTTGACATACTTAATAAAGGGTCATGCATACACTTATTGAATAGTTTTTATGTTTTTTATTTATCAATAGTTACAGTAATCAAGTTTCCAGTGGCTTTTGTTCTATTTAGTGCTCGTCAGAAGATATCAGTAACACCACACCTGTTGTTCTTGAGCTTTACTAAATTCTTTCTAAATATCCCGGAACTAAAGACTATAAAAGGCTCTCTCTCAAGTCATTCAAAACTTGGCAGGCTTTCTGTTAAAGGCATGGATGGGAAATTCACATTAATACTTACACATCAACAGTGTAAAGAAGCCTACGGAAAGATGGTGAATAGCCTAAGCAAAGGGAGCTGTCTGACATCGTAGGCATGATGATTTATGTGCTCCTCTTCATATCTTGACAATATATTCAAAAGGCAAGGAAAAAAGGTTCCAGGAGATTTAGATAATTTTATTATTATTATTATTATTATTATTAAAGAAATACTACTTTGTTAATCAGAGTAAAAAGAGACTGGCACATCTCACCAATAGTTGTCTTTATGCTATAATTCGAATGATCCTTTTCAGGTCATTACAGTTCACCTTGACAAGTGAGTTGATAGCAGTATTTCTTTTTTTAGTATTTCTTTTAAGACATCTAAGCTCTCCATGGACTATAAGCGTGCACAATTCATTGGATGAGAGAATAAGTTAGTTTTTTAGAAGAATTTGAGCTTACTATGAGTGTAGAGTGTATTCTCCATAATATCGTTTGTATAAGAGGTTATCATTTGAACATAGGCCTCAGCCAATCGTTGAATAGTTTCACTAGCATTCGTATTTTGGTATATAATAATGGGGTATTTGTTCTGAATGTATCCTGAGGGTGTAACACGTTTTGTATCAGACTATTACTATTTATCATACATTTGCCAATCGCCATTTGGCAAATTAAATACTAAAAGTTTTGAGTATAGATACTGGTTGGACTTTCTTGCTGTAAAAAAACATAATGATTTACAAATTATTGGGCCCCGAAAACAATTCGACGAGCATCTTTGATAGGCAGATATAATTTCTATTTTTAAGGAGTCTTTGTAACTGCTTTGAACATATTAATTCAAAGATATCTTTCTGGTAAGTGCTTGGTATCCTGAACCTATATTTGTTGTAAACACTTCCTTTTTCGATAACAAATAGTTCTTGCATAGGGAAGAATGGGATGATGTGTAGCTTATCTCTTTGCAGTTGGAGCATCTCACATTAGGGTCTTCGCCGACCTTCTATCTCTTAGCCACAATTTTGACTTGCCTCACACTTTTACTTTGCCTTTTTTCTTTCTTTCTTACTAGTGGGTATGCTGAATTTACAAAGGAATTTTAGAAACAATACTATTTCTTTGTACACATATTGTTATACACACTATCACTTGTTGTTGCTTGATGTATTTCTGTTCAATTTTTTTTTCTTAGACTTATTCTTTCTTGGCTTTCATTATCGCATAAATAATTTTTGAAAGATAGAGAAAAGAGTGATTGATTAATTTTCGAAATAAAAAATACATGATTCATCTTTTGTAATAGACATGTATACCTAGTAGATAGATTATGACTTTTAGATGATTGGTACCTTAGTAAATTGTAGGGTATCCAGAAAACCATAGACAACACTATACTTTATTGGACCCAAAGCTATTCTGTCAGTCAACGTGTGGTTAAACTGTGCTATTTTATTCATATTCTTTGTCATTCTCTTATATTTCTATTCTAATCAAATAATTACCAAAACCATGATAGAATACAGGCGTCAATGATAGAATAAGGGTGTCGATGGTAAAATATCTCTTGTGAGTGTCTGACATACATGATAGCCTTCTCCTTTTTGGTTACACTTTTCAGCAACTGTGCAAATAGTTTATGAAAAAAGTATAATATTTTTCTTATGTGGAGAGCTCTTTTAAAATCAAAAGGTTTATGGGTATTCAAGTTATTATTTCTTTTTGTAGAATATCTCATTATCAAATCTTATTACCAATAGAATATAGTGTTGATGAATAGAATTGTTTATTATAGCACTATAGCTACTGTCTAAGTAGATTCCCTCATAACAATAGAATCTATACCCTAAAAGCTTTGTGATTTATCCTTGGGAGATAGATAACTATGCTCAGGAGTATACCCTAGACAGTATTGCCTTTGTAGATGACTACCTGAGACTGACTTGAAAGGAGTCTTTACTTGCCTAATAATAATACATTGAGTGTCTTGTGGAATACAATGAGATCAGGCCCAGATGAAAACACTGCTTACCTTTTTATCACTAGAATAGTCCTTGGTAGTGTCTACAAATTATTTCTATTGTTTCTCTTTGTTAATAATAGTACATTACCTTGATCAGTTATACTCATCTTGACGAGTACTTAAGTGTCACGTTCCATGAACCAGTGAGAGGTGTTGGAATAAGAAGAATGTTGAAGAAAGAAGGGTTCAGAGTGTTCCTTATTGATGAGTTCAAAACATCCAGTCTTTGTCCTTCCTGTGAGAACGGTGAGTTTGAGAAATTCAAGAAAGTGCAAAACCCCAAGACCCTTCAGAAGAAAGAAGAACCGCACAGTGACATGTCATGGTCTTCTCAGGTCATTTCTTCTTAATTTTATATCAAAATAAGACTTATTTTTCTCTTTTCAAACAGGTGTTCAAACCAAAATTGTATGGAAGACAGGACATTGAGGCTTTGGAATCGTGATCTAACTGCTACATTGAACTTTAGACATATTCTAATGTCTCCAAGGGAAAATAGTACCCGCCCAGAGCGCTTTTGTAGATATAAAAAAAGAAAGTATGACTCCAAAGATACACCTAGAACCAAAAAAAGGTCCCAAGCCTTCTGGTTCATCTCCATCCTTCTCCTCCCCAGTTATCGCTGGAGCCTCGGTTGATTAACTGACGGAAACCCATGCTACAGGTAAACTATCTAAAAAAAGTGATATAAGGTGTATCTTATTCGATTTTGTCATGCAAAAAGATATTATAATGTCTAGTAAAAATATATACGCATACTTCGTACTTATTATTTCCATCTGTGGTATGAACAAAGCGTGTGTGACCATTTCTTTTTAATTATTTCTTTTTTTAATTATTTCTTTTTTTAATTATTTACTACAAGAAGAGCGTCTGTGCTTTCCTTAACAGTATTAACTCAGAAAAGGTACTATTATAAAGAGTAATTAATACTTTGATACAAGTATTTAATTAAGATAACCTACTCCACTCAATGGAGCCTTTTATTATTTTTATTATTAATATTCAAGAATTAGAATATACATGTCACAGAAAAGAGTCTTAAAGACTGTTGTTTTAGTTATAACAATTCACCAATTGCATTTTCACAAATATTAATGAGAAAGGTTAAAACCATTCTTAATATTTTTTTTTCTTCTGATTTTAATAATAATAATAATAAACGCTGATGAGAATTACTCTCCCATCTCTCTCTGATAACGACTTATTATTTTGTAACATTAGGCATAAGGAATATATATTTAGAAAGGTGTATATGATAGGAACCAATGTACTGAATTTTAATAGCCTTACTTGAACTTTTTTTAAAAATAAATAAACAATTTAAATGCTTTAAGAAAAACTAATATTCATAGATATGATAAATAAAGACTTACAACAAAGACAATCCCCACAGAATTTTTTACTCCTATGAATGAAATACTTTGCACTTTTTTTTTTTAATTTTAATGGCCTACTATTTCAAATTATTCAAATTTAGTCCAGCTATTTTTGATCTGTCACTAAGACCTAAAAACCAGTTAAGAACAAATAGAAACTAACGGTTACTATATTTATATAAAAAAAATGTATGCTATACTCAGGGCTACTCTTTATTCTATCAGATAGTAATAATCCCCTTTTTTTGTGCCAAATTCTCAGTTAGATAGATACTATATACCAAAGCTCCATATTTTATTTTCACAATATAGTATAGCTACATACAATTTCGATAGTTTGTGTACCACTCGTTTTAGACTCAGGTACTATTTTTGTCAACTTTGTAGATATTATAAACCAATAGACAAGTTGAAATCATAACATATTTCTGAGAAAAATATAAACGTCTGATAGAATTCTTATATTTGTCGTCGTCTTTGGCTTCAACCAAAGGAAATCTGGATAGTTCAAAGAGTAAACAACGTCTGATCTTTATTGATAGGTCTTTCCACTTTTTTCATACTTTTCTAATTGATACTGCTTAATACTTAAAACCATGGAAAGCCCCCTCTTGCTAAAGTATCATCTCTTAGATATACGTCTTGTTATTCATTCTTCTTCTATCGCGTGGTTCTCTTTTGGATGTTTGTGTTTTTGTCGACGGGAATTATCGATGTCTTTATTTATGGCAAGTGATTATCAAACATAGTTAACAGAAGATAAACCTATACCTGTTATTATTTTTATTCAATATTCTTAATATCTTTATAATATAAAATCACTTGGGCCTTTCCAATATCTTTGTAGATGAACTAAATAAGAAACGGCTTAAAGAGTTGCTCTATAATTGTTTATAAGTCACTAATGAGCAACATGCCTATTTTTGACATCTCTTGTATGTTAAATATATTTCTCAATTTAGTTGATCATTTTCGGTCTCGAATAAATAAATAAAAAGCCTGAAATTGATTTTTGTAAGCCAAAGTACAAGTCAAAGTTGAGGACTGTAACTATGCTGCAGTGGGTGATAGTTACCAAGGAGTATATAGATGACCATATTAAAATGATAAGATGGAGATTTCAGGTCGTCATTAACGTCAAAGATACATAAGAAAAATTCCAGTAGTTTTATATAAGTATATGTTTTTTCCCATTAAAACCACTCCTTTATTTATATATTGGAAGTTTCAAGTCTTTATCTAAGAAATTCATAGAGTTAAAGTTATATCAGAGTAGAACATACAGGTTGAAGAATTATTCCGTTATATATATATATGAACTGGGAAAATACATACGCTTTCTCAATTTACTAATAGCTAATCTCTATACTGTTTCATGGTTTAACTCTGAGGAAGATTTATCAGTTAAGAATATAACATTTTATCCATTTTACTAATGTTAGAGTTGATCAGTTTAATTTAGTGCAGCTTTAGAGACTGTTCAATAGCTGCCGTTCATATTCAGATAAAAAAAATTGGCCAGACATAAGATCGAGTTACTCAGTGATCTTTATATTGTAACTGTGCTTATTATTATGTTTCAGTATAATTGAATATCTATTCAGATATAATTATTAACCTAAATTAATTTTGGTTTTCATTTAACAGTTACCTTTTTTAAAAGCATGTGTGTCTCATTTTGACACACGACAGCAGATAGATCGACCACTTTAGTCTCGTTGGTTAGGTCATTCAATGAATTTATCCAGAAAAGATTATCACGCCTTTAAAATGAATGCATAAGGAAAGATCTCAAGTGCTTTAGAAATAAGCAAAAATCTCTGAGTCTGTTTCTTTACGAAAATAAAACATTCATACAATTTAATAATTAAAAAAAGTATCAATAGATGCAAATCAAGTCTATTAGAAAGTATCATTAAATTCTATAAAATTACTATTTCTTTTACCAAAGAACTCATATTCTATATCGGTCAAATGAAAAAATATTCGAGAAAAATAGTAAAGATTCAAACATATTTTAGTACACGGAATCCTGATAGATTTTCTTTTCTTTTCTTACTTAACTTCGGCTTAGTTGTACTGTTTTCAAGCATATAATAAATGAATTTTAAAATTTCCTCGATCAATACAACATATAGATAGTTTTATAATAAAAATTGTTATTAAATCATTTGTCCATAATGGTATTTTTCTACCTTATAATATTAATGAGAGTCTCGGTGAATTATTTAACTATTCATTTCGTTCCAGCATTATGGAGGTCATCATCTCTCTTTGAAGTATACATAAGTATTTTACTAAATTATTTCCTCAGAGTTTCTTAAAAATGTCTATTTAAGATAAAATCATAACCTCCTATTCTCTCGCTATCTTTTGATAGTGAATCATATCATTGCCTTCTCTGAGGTATTAAATAAACCCAAATTTTATGAAAGAGAAACAGTCTTGGCTGTGGAGTTTTGTATATTTCAAGAGCATTTGCTTATTGATAAAACTAAAATTACTTTTCTTTATGTACAAGCGTCCAATACCTTCATGACTGAAACAGGTCAATGCCATGGTACTGCCACTGTCATAATCCTTTATGAAGGGCAGGCGCTCCTTTAGAAGATGCCTTTTGAATTCTATGATGACACAGTTGTTTTCATTACTTCTAAGAATTCTGATCATGACAGTATTCAACCAGATAGTGGGGTACTATTATTCGTATACATATTGTAACTACTTAGAAGTTTATTTGATCATTGATTTCATGCACTATTTGGTTAATATTAGTTTCTTTTTCTTCTTAAGGCTATAATAGTGATACTTTTATTCTTTGTGATTCTATTCACTAGTATAAAAGACATTCTGTTATAACCTTACATAGGTTAGTTTCTTGCCCAAAATATATATATACCATTTCTCTTCTAGATACTCAAGCATCCCTTTCACTAGCTTGATTTTTTGTCAAGGTCTGTATTAGTTGGGGTGCTATTTCTCTCTAGGAAGTGCATTAATACTTTACCTATAGTAGAGTGTTGCATGTAGAGCATATAAGACTTCTCGGCATGTATCATGCATATGATGATGGAAATTTTTACAATAATTGATAGATAAGATATCTTACTAAACCTTTCAACTCCATTAAGGGTCTTGGATAACATGTGAGTAGTGGTAGATTAGATAGAAGTCCGAGAAAAATAGAATAAAAATCAATGACAATGTCAATTATATTCATTACTTAATTGAGAAAGAAAAAGGCCAGATTTTGAAATAGTGAAGGTTCTCTGGTTCTTTAGTATAACTCCAGTTTATTTGCTAGAAACTACCCCTCATAGTGCTTCTTATTAGAAGCTATTATGCCTTCTTAGTTAATTGTCTTCACTATTAATCTACATATGTATTATTTATATACTTTCTTTATTAGTTAATCATATGTTAATCATAATGTCTAATAGAGCATTAGCAGAATCAATGCCTGAAATTAAAATAGTTTAGTCTATGCAGCGTTATAGACCTATTAAAAAATACAATAAACCTTGAACTAACAAACATTTGCTGTGGTAGTTTTATTATCAGTCTGATGTTTTTTATTCATATTGATAATAAAAGTATTAACAAACTCTTTTATACTACTACCAGAATACTCACTGGATTCTACTCATTCCCATACATAGATTTGTTGAGAATGATTATCTTTGTCTTTATCTAAAGATATCCAGCATATATGAGATCTAGACAAAATCTCAACGCCATTCACAGTCTTTTACAGTCTAGTAATTTTTCTGATATGGAATAACACTACTCCACTGCAGGTGATCAATGACTACTTAGTTCAGAAAGAAGAGGTTAGAAAATTCAGGACAATGTCTTTTTTTTTTAAAAAAAAAGACATTAATGGACTTCTCAAAGTTTAGATTGTCTTGGTAACAAGTAAATTCATAAAAATCTCTTCATTGAAGTAAACTCATACAAATAAATACATTTTATTTCATTTTGGATTTTGTTTGTAAGATTTGTGCATCAGGCATTATGACTGCCTAATAGAAGCTTAAGAAAGGAATGGGGTATATGTGTGTATTAACACCTTAGGCTGTGCAGCCCTATACATTAGCAATAAGAAGTAACACATAATTTTTAAATCTCATTCATTGTCTTCAAATGGCTATAACTTTATGAATTTCTTAGATGAAGACCACATCCATCAATCAAATAAAGAAAGTATTTTGTATCAAAAGAGTAAACGTTTTATAAATTAATAGGTACTTAATATGCCTTTCTTTGGTATCAATCACAGTCTAGTATCTCCGACCCGTGCTGGAAATGAAGATGTTGATAAAGTCTTCGAGCATTCCCCCATTCCAGTATCAGGGAGCCTCTAACTGCTGCTTGATCATGTAATAGGACATACTCTCCTTTATATTTTCTTCCAGTGGGCTTAGAGATTCTCACAGAGATATAAGTCGGGGCTTTATGTGACTTGTAGAGTATCATAACAGTATTGTTTTATGTCTTCTATAGCTTGGTCATACTACAGGTAATGACATCTAGTTTTGTCTTTTATTTTTCTTCTGGTAGTGGATAGCTATAAGGTTTAAGGATAGAGTCCTAAATAGCTCAAAGAGATACATTCTTTTAAAAATATAACTGTAATTTTTTAGTCTGTCTTTACTCTATTCATATATTATTAAGACCACTACCACTACCACTACCAAACTTTACGAAGAGAGTTAGTTATTTTAGTAGAAAGTAGATAGCATATTTTCTTCTCATTAAAAATTATATTATCACTGTTTATTCGATAAGATATTGATTTATTGAACTACATAAGAGAGCACCAGCACTCATGTATTCAATGAAGTTTTTCGTGAGTCTAATGAGGCTATGTTTCCATGTGGGTTTTTAGTCCAGAATGGTCTTTTTTTAATAGACTCCTTAGAGAGTACTGTTTTCTTTATATCATATTTTTCGAAAATTATCTTAAAGGTTCCATGGTTTAGTCACCGTAATCAGTTCCACACAAGGCATTTGAGCAATGTACTTGCTATTTACAAGAATTTTTTATACAAAGATAGTTCAAGTATGGAGTCTGATTCTATCGTCCTTGATAATAGAAACCTCAATAAATAAATGGGTATTTACAGTTCTGGAATAATTTTTACCTTACTAGCAATAGGTACACTGTACTTTGTTAAATATGCGGCAAAAAACATTGATTACGTAACTGATCTATGAGTTACATATCTTAAATGATTCTTTTTGCCTTTCTGCATTTTTATTTATCTATCATAATAAAATAGTAGGAGAGCACTAATATAAATATCAGTATGAATATTAATACTATTCTATATTTTTTCTTTAAATATATATATAAAAAAAGGTCATTAGTTCTTAGGATACCTCAAAAAAAAAGGAGATCTTGAGTGCTAGTTTAATAGTATCTTTAATTATTACGAAAGCAACTTACCTAAATTATACAAACTTATAAGATATCTCTAGAAACATAAGGAAATACCACTTAATGAAATGAATACAACTTTTTTTCTCTCTTTACAACTGTATTCTTTAGTCTATAAGGAGAAGAATATGACAATTACATTCAAAAGAGGATACTTTAGCATGTTTATCAACACAAGTGGTCTGTGCTTTGAGTAAGTAAGAACGAGACATTCTATATGAATATAAAATTATTGAGTAGTGGTTATAATGCTGTTGTTATTGCCTATACTGTTTTTAACGATTGCTGAGCATAGGTGCGGAGCATAGCTTGTATTTCTGTTGCTGCTGTTGCTGCTGTTGTTGTTTTTATTACTGCTACTGGTGTCGTAGCAACACAGTACTCCACACTAATGAGTAATGTTGAATTTAAATAGAGAAAATATAAATCTCTAAACAGCGTCGTCAATAAGGAGTGTTATAATGAAATGTATATCAATTATAATATATCATATAAACGTCAGAGATACTAGAAGGTACAATACATCGGCTACCAAGTCCCGATGGTGGGTAGGTTTGAAATTCCTTAATAAAATTCAATGCGTGGAGAGTATCAAGCCTATAGAACATTACACTACTAATATGCAGAATACTCTCCTTTTTACTCATAATGGAAGTCAAAGTAAGGATCAACACCTGAATATCCCCATGACTAACCAAATGATAATTGTCCCACCTGATTTACCCATCTGTTTTGGTAAGAAGCTATCAGTCTGGTATTGTTCCAAACCTGCCGTAGAGATTAAAGGTACTTCTACTCCTTTGAAGGAAATGCTGCCCTCCAGTTTAACTAAGATATTATATCAGGGATATCCATTTACTTTAAGCATACTTATGTTAGTTTGTGAAACAATGCTTAAACACAGACCCTCGCATAGTAGTTCTTCATTAAACCCAGGTATACTATTTTATACCTAACTTACTATAGTAAAAAGTCCACTACTTAGTGTTGTCTCTGTATTACTTTCTCCTGTTTATCAAGAAAATGAATAAAGAACGTAATAATGCTATACATGTGGCAAACCTTTCTTAGACAATTCAAGGGTTTATCATCGTTTGTATCACTTTCGGATACTAAACAAGATCTATGAATTTTGATACTCATTTTTTTTGTGAGCATTTACCAAATATCTTATCCATATTTGTAACAGTTCCCCCAAAGTCAATGTAACTTGATAGACAAACAAGTAGATCAATCTACAGGACATCTTCATGGATTGTTTGATATAAATCATCTGATAATCATGCTTGTGATGATGCTAATACTAGCACTGATATAGGCAATTAAGTCGGATGTTGATGATCATTCTAGTTAAAATTAGTCACTTATTTTTTATTTTTATTTTTTTTATATAGGTATGACTGTATTTATTTATTGATTTGTTTGCTTGTTTGATTTGATATAGTCTACTTGGCACAGAAAAAAAAACAATCGAGCTCTATTATTTCCCTTAATTATACTATATCTCTAAGCCATTATGTCAATATCCACATACATATCTTTCTATCTTTTCACTTTAATTACTTTGAATGTTTGAAAGTCAAAAGTGTATATTTTGAATAAGTTAAGGTGGACTGTATTGATATTTTATACATCTATATGTCTTTTCACACCTCTCTACATAGACTATTATATCTTAAGTCAATTAAAAAGAATATGCAAGAAATATATATGTACATAGGTATATGTACATTGTGTATATCTATGTTATGCAGAGTATGTAAAATAAAGGTAGCATTGTAACAAGATGCATCTGCTGTATAATGAAGGCTGAGAGTTACATAATGAACAATAATGGCAAGGTCATTGCATAAAATATCCTTGGTAACTCTAGTGCCTCGATTAAGTAGCACCTTTCTTGTTTATGCTTACTTGGTTTGAATTAGGATGATTCAAGAGGATCAGGCTACATCCTCAACCCTTGTTTTGTTTATTAGATATGAGATCGGCTGCCTTATTGATAGGGTCGGCTATAGGTTAGAGGGAATGCGGGAGAAATGGTAACTTTGCAATACTGGACTCCTCTTTTTGTAATTAGTATAGTAGTATTCTAATTTCTACCTATGATTTTAATAGCTGTAAACAGTTTGAATTAGGCTTGAGTCTCTTATATGCCCTATGCAGAATTTTCGGATAAACCTCTCCAGACATACTAAAGGCACTATAACACTGCTTCAAAAACTGTGACCAACTCATTCCTTGTACCTTACCGCAGGAAATCTTCATGCATACTCAACGCGTTCATATTTTGCTATTAATTGAATGGCATTGTTGTAGTTTCAAGCTTTCATTCTTTTACTTTTACATTTTCTTTCTCCTAGTTCTTTTACTGTTATTAGCCTAGAGATGAAGTGCTCGCTTAATATCTATCAACAAAATTACTACCCTTATACTGAATATGCCTACGACGAAAGAGGCCTTCATTCTCAGCAACTGTCATATCTAAACGATTTTTTGGAAAATGAGAATCAATTACCTACTCACGCAGAGTTTTTGACGATTATTGAAGACTATCTAAACAACCTTAGCCCAAAGAAAAGAGACAAAGCCTTAGTCGATGAAAATCGATACTTTTTGATTCAGCAAGTCCTAAAAGATCCTCGAAATACGTCTGTGTCCACCGCTCAATTCAGATTCTGGGTCAAGAAAATGTTCACAATAAAAGAGGGAACAACGGATATTGTATGTCATGACAATAAGCCTGTGGCTGTAAAAGAAAACATTTATGGTATACTCGTCAAGGCTCATCAAAATGCACATCACGGTGGCCGAGACAAAACTTCAGCATTGGTAAGAATTGAAATAATCAGATGATGTGACAGTAAAGTGTCTCACAATACTATTAGGTAAGAAAACAATATTCCTGGATCCCAAAAGAGCTAGTTGCACGGTTTGTGCGTCAATGTCCCTTCTGTATTGTTCGAAGAAATGGTGGTCATAGTCCGGGTACTTGTGCACCAAAAACACCCAGTCCTCATACCGGCTATTCTACTCAAAGCAACATCGGGTTCGATCCTTTGAATTCAAATATGTTTTCACTACCTGAAGGAAGCAGAAGAGAAGTCTACAGCGATGCTTCATCATCATGTAAAACCACTTATACCTCTTCACCTACTTTTCCAACAACACCTAACTCCTCAACATTACTTCGGCCGTTCTATGAGAGTTTTAATTATAACTCAAACAATGATGGATATCTACAGAATTACCAATATGGGCTTCCTGTTCAGCAAACAGCTCAGCCTCACTACCTTCCTACAGATTACATTGGAAGTTTGAATTACCATAATCAAAACGAGAATATTCAGCACCCACCTCAGAATGAACAGAAGAAGCAGTTCCAATTTGATCGCTACCTTCACATGCAACAGCCTATACAAGAATGGTATCATTCATAGGTTATAATTGTACACAATTCCCTTTTTAATCCCTAGATGGATTTTGTAAATCACTATTATAATTAAACTTATCTACAAAAAAAGTAAAAAAAAAAAAGAATTCAAAAAGTTATGATCAAGTGCAGGAAATCTTATAGATCAGTCAGTAAAGGCTATAAATAATGAGATATATTGATTATCCTCTCATTGATACTATTGATCCATTTGGTATGACAGCTTTATTATTATTATTATTATTCTACTACTCAAAAATATATTCTTACATTCCAACATCCGTTAGTGTATCTTAATAGTTTGTTCTATTTGGTGTAAATAGCTGCTAATGTAGTTTGCCAGAATATTAAAACTAGATATACTTCTTGTAATCTACTACCAATGCTTTATAATGTGCTATTCAATTCAATGATGCTAATTTAAACTAAAGTCATCTATATTTATACAATACCTTAATTCTTTATAATGATCTCAGTTAACATGATCCATATTATGACTTAATTTCTCGACATTACTCATTAAAAGGTTAATAGAATATCATAGAAGCAACTAAAAAGGTTATTCACAAGGAAATAATTTCGAAAATAGCGTTTACTACAGGGATGCATTTTGGTAAGCCTTATGGTCATGAGTTACAGATCTAAATAAGCCTGTTTAATATTCCAAGTCTGGCAAAAGACTTATTTTCTAAACATTGTACAGTAAACTAAGGCATAGGGTCACTGGATGTGCACTACGCGTCAAATTATGACACTAAAATAAGCATAGTTTATATAGTTCAACACGTGCTTTAATTTTTAATAGAAAGAGATCGTATTAATCCATCTGATCATTGTATTATCCAGACTTATTTTATCCATATAGCAATCACTGTGGGAAGTTGAATCTACTTTTAAAATTAATGGCTTATGTAGTGAAGAACATTCGATATAGTTCAGCTTTCTCATTAGTCATGGATAAATTGTTTAAACTGTATATGTGCTACTCCTAGAATTTTTCCTCTACAATCATAGTATGAACCTCAAAACAAACAGAGATATAAGGAGAGATAGCTAACTAACATGGGCAGGTTAATTAGATGCAGAGCATGAGTACCTAGTGCTATCACTCTTGCTTTACATGAATCTTAATCTCAGGCACATGTGGCAAATTACTATCATTGACCAGACTGAATTCTAAGAGTTATAGCATGATGTTTTTTCTTCTTCTTTTTCATCTTCGCTATCAGGTATGGTACTATTTGAAAAAGAAAAAGAAAATAAGCTCATAAGGCCATGAAGTTTTTATTTTATTTTATATGTTTAATATCATGCAGTCATGGATTCGGCACAGGATAAATGAGACATTGACCTAGACTTCCTTGGAACCACTAATAATTATTCTGTACATAATGAAGCTTGACTAATTTTTAACATTTCTATTATTCATTAGTAAAAGCAATGCATATAAGAACATCCCTTCAAATAATCAGTAGTGTTCCTAGAATCACATATTATTGCATATCTATATAATCATTTCAGTAGTATAACATCTTTTTATAGAACACAGTCGAGAGAAAGAAACACTTATTTCTTGGAACATATCAACTGAAATTGAGATGACATTAAACTATGTAATAATATCAATAAAATTGCATATGGTGATAATGATAAAATGATGAGATATATATTACATATATCTCTTTAAGAAAAGTTTTATTCTTCAAACAAACATTCATTTTTTTCTCCTGATCTAAACCCCCGGATTATATGTCTGGAGCTGTACTGTGAGAAAAACAAATTATCTAAAGTAATGGTTGACAAAAGATGTCAAACATCAAAGAGAACACTCCCAAAATTGTGCCCGACTTTTATTTACACGAATGTAAAATAATAATAATACACATAGTGAGTCGATAGTAGAAGCATAAACACAGATAAGAGTACATACACAAACGGATAAGTTTAAGTTAATGTTCGCATTGATACTATTTCCAGTGATTTTGAATAAAAGATTGTAAATATAAGGTGTGAGATGTCCACAAGGAGACTTTTGTGATAAAGAAATGTTCTTCAGATTTAAAAACTGATAATTATTATGATAATTATAAAAGATAAACATGTTACTACTTATTAGTTGGTATTATAAGTATAGGATCGACTTTAACCTTTAGTTCGATCGACTGTAACTACAATATGCAAAAACAAAAACATGTCATAGTCTTGTATATATTTACCTTAGTTATATTTTTCTTCTCTTTACTTATACTTTTCTTTTATCTAGTATTTTAACTTTCCCCTTTTTTTTTATTTGTATTTTCTGCAAGTGTGCTGCTGTCTGAATTACTAAAGTAATTCAGACTAAACAAGTGACTCGCCTAGAATTCGTTTTGTTCTTTTTTGCCTGTGTATAAAAACCTGACAATCACACTATCTGTGGTTCGTCGTACTTTCTACCACTATTTTGTTTGCCTTTGTCTGGCTTTGTAACCAACAGTTGTGATCTGTTTAGTATTTGTGTTGATTTATTGTAGCTGACGTAGCAGCTGTTTTTATTTTATTTCATTACTTTTATTTAATAAACTCGGTGAATCCATTACAAGTGCTTTGTATCCACTATGTTTTTTTGTAAGAATTTAATTTTATTAAATCTTTAGTAACGGACACACGCCACACTGAGTGGTGCTGCCGTGAGGAAGCTGGTAAAAGGATAATATCTATGTAGAACTAGGAATTAAATTATAAATATACTTAGCCAACAGCGTCTCTTTCTCTGAGGAAGAGAGAAGTAGCCACAAAAAAAAAGAAATAATAGTCGAGAGAGAGAAAGGAATGTCATCAAAAATCGATCGTCAATGTGCACACCACAGTTCACCAAGCACATGTCTACTATGTTTTCCTAGTCACGCCTCTCAGTGCGATGTATGGCTGTGTAGAGACACCTATAATAAAAAGTGTCTTATACAAAAAAAAAGTGTAGCTACAAGCAATTTTTATTCTCTATACATTCAAATAAAACGGTCTGACCTATGTAAGATAATAATATACATACGCTAAAAGCACTATAGATATCCTCATACTACTAACAATTAGTTCCGAGAGTAATCTACTTATATTAAAATAAGGAATAAATAACAACCCATTTAATTATAATACAAACAACAAGTCAAGCTGGCAGCTGATATTGACATTGGATATACAATTATTATTCAATGTGTTTAATATGTGTTAAGTTTAATCATTTCCATTGATTTACTTTTAGATAATATATTATTCTATTACTAAGTTAGCAAAGAGCTCTTTTTATTCAAAGTACAATCATTCTTTGTATTCTGCATGGCTTGGCTTGTCTATTGTCTTGATAATATTATCTGAGAGTAACAATAGTAATTGGTATCACTGACTAGTCATACTTTAAGTATTTTCATTTAGAATAATCAATATATATCAATCAATAAGTAAATGTAATCTATACAATTATTTTTTAACATATATTTTATAAAAATAAAATAAAACTATCTTTATCTCATATTTTAAGCAAGGTATTTGTTTCACCAATATAGCCTTGACTTCATAAAAAGAGAATAATGATATGTTAAGTCAAAAATGTCTTCTAGTGTATGTATGAGCAATCGGTCAATACGCTGTTTATACCATGTTTCTTCCGAACAGTGTATCGTAAAGTGTAATCTAAACAGAGATTAGGTAGAACTCCATAACACAAAGGCTGGTGTGTCTTATGTTTGCAGGCTGAAGAAATCCAGCAATAGAAAACAACTAGTATTTTTTATTGTCAATATTTTGCTTGGTAGCTGTGCGGTATGTTCCCCGCCTTCAACGTTAGTCCATAATAAAATGAGAATTGCAAATAACTAGCCTCACTGCTCCAAATAATCTGTGTTTGTAAGTCTATTTGAGGCCATCTTCCCTTAACAAAAGATTACAAATGGGCCGACTGAAGGGGCGTGTAGTTATTTTGTTCAACGTTACAAACAACTTGGTAATACATCATTCCTCAATATTTGTAGACATACTTAGTAGTGCATGCGCTCACATAGCAGCCCATAGTAGGTAGATGGACAAAAAAACCATAATTCCATAGTGTCTTCTTTAATAACATAGAGAGAAAATACCTTAATCCTGCAATTATTATTGAGAAGCCATGATAAAATTGTGTCTAACATACATTATAAATTTTACAACATTGTTAGTACCAAAATTATAGTCCATATGAATATAGGTCTCGTCATTGCGATCTACAAAGAGGAAACAGGAGATAGCATTGGGGTGCATAAAATATACATTAGTCTAAAGAATTCTATTCAGAGCTCTTTGTTAGAAGTGATTAGAATATCGATAGTGTTTTTCTCAAAACATGCTTTGTTTTTCCTGGTAATTGTAATATTTTGGATCGGGGTCTCTATATTGAGGAACACAGTAACTGTTTTTGTTTTTTTTTACAAAGAATATTCTTTTCTTGACTATATCTTTTCTTTTTTCTTATATAGAATCAATAGATTAATTTACTTAATAAAATAGCTAAGTAGGTCCGGAACATTCTTTGTTATATGAAAGGGTAGACTCGAGTAGTGTAGGGTATTATAAAAATATTATGCAGTTCAAAATATTTTTTATTTTATTTTATTCTGGGTGTAGGTGCTAATCGCGCATTGGGCCTAATGGCCACCCTATGAGATCTATTGAAATATAAGGATATGCATATCGACACTTTAAATATAAGTGAAAAATAAAAATTCAGAGAAAGAACATGGGAAGATGGAATTCATAAAATCTTGAGATGAGAGGAAAATAATGATAATTAGAAATGATTAAATGATAATTATGAATAGACATTCAAAAAGCCATAAAGTCAACAAGGAAACCAGGACACTAAAAAGATAACTGTCATCCTGTGGTGATTCGAAATCCAAGGAGGGATACTTAGAGCAACTTGGATAATCCTGAGAATATATGTAGCAACTACACTAGCAGCTTCTGGCTTTGCTAAACGGGTTAAGAATGGGTGGTAGAGGAGAGATCGGAGGAGAAGTGGGGATACAGCGTCTATTGCTGAAGGAGTCCTTTGCACTCTATGGCGGCGTTGGCGTTCCCGATCAACACACCCATCACCAGCCTCAATGAGCAAGCTACCAGCTGATGGCTCTACCTTAAAGTCTCGAGTAGACGTAGCTCGATTAATGGCTTGCAGCAGTATTAACAAACTGGGCCAAAGATCTCGCCATTTAACAAAAGGACTTGACCGTGTACGGCAGAAGATTTAGACAATAGTTAATTGGATGAGCGTCTTGAGGTGAGGCAGGAACTAAGAAGAACAAAAATGTAGAGCTTTTGTGATCAATGAATGTGCAAGACAATAGTCCTGGTTGGCAGATGGGTGGCCACATTGGCAAGGGCGATCTCTTTGTACAGTCGCATACAATAAATGAGTAGACGCCAAATCTATTTTTGATTTTTGAAAAATAAAGGTATATTTATCAGTCAAAGATGTTTATAATAAAAGGTTCATGGAATTACACAATATTTGAAATGTTTGTTTTTTAGATGATTATCTACATTTTTTATTATAAAGATATTGCTTTGTACCTTATAGAAAGGCCTTTATTCTTCATCACAGTGGAGCACCTTCTTGGCATACTATCCACTAAATTCTCCAGAAATTCATTTGGGATCTTCTCCCATTCACTACGCAAATATCGTTCAAGCTGTTTTGTATTGGTTATGCTTGTGAGTAAATGTCACACCAGGTTCTATTGGTGGTGAGCATGAAAAGCCCCCCGAGTTCATTCATGTATTCTAGAAATGTCCTATGGCAAATATCCACGCCTGCATCATTCATATTTTTCAAATAATATGCAATTATTTGCATAGGGTTTCTGCGAATAGACAAAATGACAGATAGTTTTGAAGTAGATAAAATCTTTTCAGGTCTTTCTATACGCATTTTGAGTTGAATTGTGCTTTTGTTTTTATACAATAGGATGACATTGCCCACTGTGCTCTTTGGGATGTCAATATCGTCAGTAATCTCCTGATAAGTAGCATGTCTTTTTCCATTGTCCTATGATTTGATCTCTAATAAACATAGCATGCTCTCTTCTTTTGATGAGACTCTCTTTATGTTATTGACTAAGAGTTGGCTGATTTTTATTGACTAAAGGCATCTATTGAATAAGTTATAAAATAGAGATCTATTTTATTTTTGAAGAATAAAAAAATAAAAAATTGATTTGGCGTCCATTCATTTATTGCATAGGACTGTAAATGTCCCATCATCAATATCTTTTGTTTTGTCCTATTCTCTATGGGCATAGGACTCCGAGATTCCATCTGACATGTTGGGCTATTTTAAATGACACACGTAAAGAGCACCTTGTAAATGCGGCCGATCAGAAGCCTGGAATTGTTTTGGATAAAATAGTGAATGGACTAACGAGTCAGTTTGAAAGAGACAGTTCATAAAAGATTGAGGAAAGATATCAATGACTCATGGGGATGGAAGAGACTGATATGGACTATGAGAGTAACCACATGTTTATAGATAAAACAGATTACCATATTAACATAAAACGTTTCATGAAATGACCAAAAACAAGGGCCAAAGTGGTGTCTATGACTGGGGCTATATATCCTTATGGTGTAGTCAATGTAAAAATAAAGACCCCAAAAGTCACAACACTCCTCAAAACAAAAAGAGAAAACAGAGGGTACTTCAGCAGTACAAAATAACAAAGATGGCCCTGTTACTGGCCACTATTTCAATTTTATTGCAATAACACTGGATTTTATGAATAGATATGAGGAGTTCAAAGGACACTATGTTGTGATGGACAATCTACTAATCCGTAAGCATTTAGATAGAAGAAAATACATCAGACGTCGTGGCTATGACTGTATTTATCTTCACCCTATTCTTTTGAATTAAATCCATAGAGCAGTTCTGGACAGTCACAAAAAGCAAACTGAAAAACCCCCTTTTGAAGAAAGAAACTTTGAGCTCTCGTATCCAAGATGATTGTGATGTTTATCTTTAGTAATCTAATAGGCTTATTTCAGGCACTCTGTATCAAGATATGATAATTGTTTAAAGTGTAGACCTCTTTAATAAAGAGTTCCTTGTAGGACATTTGGGATAGTAAGATTCTAACTCAATCTTTCTATTTTATTTTATTTTTGTCCAAAACTTATTCTAGTGTCCTAATATTCTCCGAAAGTAATCTACTCTAAAAAATTAGATGCGTATATTTTTCTGTTTCTATTTCAGACAATACTACTAACTTCATTGGCCTTTAACGCTTTTGTCACCATATCGGAAAATAGTTAGATCCTTTTTGTATACAGAATTTTAACCTAAAATTAGAGGATTGAATTTTTTTTTTCTGGATGATAATAAATTAGTTTGGACCTTTTGTCGTAGGACTATTTTCCAGAAATAGATATTTACTAGTTGTGGTTCAGAATACCCAAAAGGAGAAGATTACCATGTATGCCAGGTACTCACAAGAATGCTCTACCATCGACACCCTCACTCCAGCATTGACACAGTACATTTGAGCTCAAAAAGTCATTAAAGACAATATCATATCAATATATGATATAAATGAATTAAAGAAGATACGATATCATTTTAAAAATAAACCCTGGCTCTTATATGTATTTGTTCTTTATAGGAAACTGTAACAAGTTCTTCAAGTGCCTATCCTACCAGAAGAATGGTAATCAAGACATCTTTACTTGATACTGGTTGGAATTCTGAATATTTAACTGTTTTGAAAGATTTGGCACACATTATCAACACCATTGCCTCTTCTAAGTATTAATTTTCCAAGTATCTCTTGATTCATCCACTCCAAGGTGAAGCTCACTGTCATCGTGTATCTTCTATCCCAATCAAATGATCAAATGCACAGCAAATGTCTCTCTATGAAAGCATAAAGATTTACACATCCTATATCAATAATGTTATGTCTCAGCCTGAGAATCGTTTCTGAAGGAAAATAGTATCTATTCAGAGCACTTTTGTAGATATAACAAAAGAAAATGTGGACTCTAAAGATACAACTATAATCTTTTTAAAAATAAAATAAAAAAAAAGACTAAGCCTACTAGTTCATCCACCCGTATGCTCTCCTGTTATCTCTAGAGCCTCGGTTTACTGAATGACGGAAGCCTATGATACAAGTGAACTATTTACAAATTGGAGGTGAGTTAGTTAGATGTTTATTATTATTATTATTCTGCTGTGAAAATAGATTACAATGTCTAATTTTACTATAGACAATGTTCTAAAGAATATTTGCGATCATCCAATCTCAATTTCTAAATCGTCCAACTAATTCTTCAATCGTCTAGTTTCAGGTTAAAAATATATATTCAGGCTACACACAAAGAGCCTCTGCCTTTTTTTTCGGGTGTGTAGGATACTGAAAAATATAATTTGCATAATAGGTGAATCATTCATGAATAAAATTGTTAAAAGATACTGAATAATCATGCCTATTAGGTTACATATGACTGTTTGAAGTTATCTCATAAAGGTAATAAAATATTTACTTTATTGAATAAACAAGAGCCATAAAACAAACAAAAGATCAGGTGTAATTTGAGCTAAAGAATACTATTAAATTGTCTTGGACCAGAATATTTTATTAGCAATCGAATCTATGGAATTATAACATTTGCCCTGTACTTTATAGACATTGCATTGATAAGAAATAATCAAAAATATGTGCTCTAATAAAGTATCCTTTTGCTCACTAGCAAGGTGGTGATTCGTCCGTGTTAATGATAACAATAATTACTATAATATTAGCGTACTATTAGCTTAATTTTGATTTTATTAAAAATTTCCAATATCTCAAACAATATCCTGAAATGTCTGAAGGGTGAAGACAAAAGTAAACAAGTCAATTGATTTCTATAGTAATAGACCTTATACCGATCTCAATAATTCATTCGATTTAATATTTATTTGATCATTTATTATTATGAAACACCTATTCTTGTTTACCTTGATTCAATGGAATATGGTACTCTTAATGCTCATTGCTAGTAATACACAAACAGTATTTCTAATAAGTTTGTATTCATTTTCCTCTGTTGGTGCTGTAAAAGTCAATCACTCACTTTATCTCCACGCATATTCTATTAGAAAGAAGGGTATTGGTGAGAAAATAGACTTGTACCAAACTATGCTAAATATCAAAGCCAAGATCAAGTTTTTAATAGTGATTAATATCCATTTTTAAAGTTTTCCTTTTCTATTTATTTGCTATAGTATTTCCTCAGGGCCAACTTACCATTTTTTTAAAAAAATAAAAAAAGATACAAGAACTTTTCATCTCCAAATTAGGCTGATGAATTTCTCAATTTGTTCTTTTAAGCGGAAAAATAATATGTCCAATGAAAATTCCATATTATATTTAAGATACGACATTATTCTTGTAGAACACAATAATCTCCGATTTAGGACATGATAATATTAAAGCCATTGACATTCCGAATTTAATATGAGAACAGGTTTGATTCTTTTTTGGTTCCATCGGTTTTTGTTAGTATTTAGTTGATTAGCATTCACTCTTTTAAACAGGGAAATGATAGTGTCGGGATGTCAAATGGTTGCTAACCAAAGAATGACAGAAAACTCTTACTGTTTACTCAGCATTATTCTATCAGCTAGTGGTATGTCAATGGAGAAATATAGCTCTTACATATTCTTTGGATGTCCAGTATCTCACTCTGAATCCATCATTATAGTAATGACTCTTTAATAAACGATTGAGTTTTCTTTTAAATTTAATGAATTGACTTGTCCAATAGGTTTCTGGAAATCAACATTTTACTCTCTTGATAACATGTAAGATGGCACACGCATATGTCGTATAAGGAATTGAAATACAGAGAAGTTATAAGCTGATGAGTTTAGATATCCGCATTTTTTCTCAGTGGCAGAACCACCTTAATAGTTCTGTTTGTGTCTTGTGTTTTCTATTCATTTTCGGTGCCTATCCTCAGCCTGTATTTTGAAGCAAGAGCCAGAAATACGGCCGTTCACGTTTTTAATTAAATAATGGTTCTAATGATAATAATAAATGATGTCTTTGCTGTCATACATCTGTTTGATGTTGTGATGAAATGAACTGCATTAGGTGACACTTGATAGTGATAAATTCTAATCTTGTCGATCTCATCTTTAGCAGAACCGACAATGGCAAGGCTGATCAACATACTCAACTGTGGATAGCTACAGCACATGCCAAGATATGCCAGTATTTCTTAGCCTACAATGAGTGTTGACAAAAAGTGTTTGAATAACTTCTTTTCATTCAATGATAGTATATCTTATTCTATCTTTAATAATGATAATGGATCTACTGATATTTTCATTCTATCCCTCTTTATTATTATTATTATTATATAAGTATATTGTATGAGTAATGCGTCCTCTAAGTTATAAATGTAGCTCTGTGCCTGAAGGGTGTTCTTTGTTATAAAAGTACAGGAGTGCAAAGATGAGCCATTGTTTCATGTTACCAATGACTTGCAAAGTACCATAGAGCCAAACATCTTATCATCCAATGGGTGCAGCTCAGAGCTAGAGCTAGATTGGATTCTGTACAAGAAAGATCAAACTAGAACTATTTAGTCAACTATTTTCATGTGTAGCGCACATGTAGTTTGGATGGCTTAATACTCTGGCTCTCTTTGTTTAATATAACCCTAGTCTAAGAATAGTATTGAGTCAAAGTTAGGCTATGGATCCAGAGTGAAAGACAAACGCACGTTAGACCCAAGTAGGTTGCTAGGTGTCCAGTCTACATGTGTTCAAGTTAAAATAGTTGGCTCCAAAGTCTGGTGTGTTTTTGTCTTTATTCAATAGTATTTATGCTTTACTGTTCTATATAAAATAGCAGCTATTTCCTTATCTCTATACTCTATAGTAGAGTGTACTTGGTCATTGTTCCCTCTGTGGAGTAATTCAAGGCATAGTTTCCATTTCATTTGACTGCTTGAAATAGTAGTGCTTTCTATCCATCTCAAACAAAGATCATCCTTTACTAGACTGGTCGTACTACTAACAATGGCCTGTAATAAAGACTGTACTATGAATAACTTATTTTTGCAGTGTGGATATTACATTGAACTATATTCTTAAATGGAAAATTTATACATTGGTTACTATCATTGGTCATGTGTTCCTACCTATCTGAAGGTGATGCACTACACTATGGTCTACCTGCACAGGTCTTTATCACAGCTTGGCGAGGGAAAAAGGGAAAGAAGGCTGACTATTTTCTTTGTAACTTGAAAAAGGGGGAAAAGGGGAGGAGGGGTGCACGGTGGTAAAAGCTGCACGCTAGTCTTAAAGTGCCATCATTCACTAGGATTACAAAACAAAAAGCATGTGCATAACTAACATGTGATGGGTATATACCCCGATGAGTTTGAGACTCTACTGGTACTATAGACAGCAGCAGCAGCCTTGATGAGTTGTACAGGATGCAAAGTTTTTTTGGTTCTTTGGTATTCAAAATGCACGAGTCCAATCTTCACACAAATAACCCATTGGGTTACTTGTTGCTGTTATTGTTTTTTCTCTCTCTTTCTCTTTCTTATTTCTCTTTCTTATTTCCTATTTCCTATTTCCTATTTATTATTTATTATTTCCTATTTATTATTTCCTATTTATTATTTATTATTTCTCTCTGTTCACTGTGATTCAGCACTCACCTCCTTTATTCCAAACCATAGTCAACTTTACTGCTTTTTTTTCTTTTTTTTTTTTGCTTCTCTCCTATTCTCTCCCTTTTATTTCCAATTCCTTGCAGTTGACCCTAGTAACAATGCCGATAAATCACACTCGAGAGTACAAAAACTCCTACTCAGCCCTTCACCAGTACCCACCCAACCACCCACTCACCATGGATAGTCAACAGGAATTCCAACCAATGATAGAGGATGATAAGAACCATACAAGCAATGAATATACCAACCTTAATAGAGATGAAGCTGAAGCTGGATCTATTCTTATTGCCCTTGCCAACCATTCAGGCCGTTCTGGAGGGTATTCGGGGAATCACATCACACGTCCTGTCTATCCTCCTCCTCCAAAAGTAAAATTAGAGCACCCACAGCACCCACAGCACCCACAGCCACAGGTATTCAAGGTAAATAAAAACAGATTTACTCAGTGACTGGGCTAATTTATGAATTTCTTTTGCTTAGTCCGTTAGTTGTAATTCCATGTCGATTCGTAACTTACTCGGTAAGTTCCACAATTGAATTTCTAGTCTTCCCCCCTTCTCTCTCTTTCTCTCTCTCCTTATGCCTTTTGATACAATACAGGTGATGAAGACCAAATGCCCCTGCCTGCTGCTTCAAATGTAGGTCCTTTGATGCCTATGTAAAAGAAAGCCAAAAGAAACATAAAAGTAATAGGATTCTATAGTATGAGGAGAATACCAAGACCAACAATAATGAATCCACTGTGTCGACAGATATAAAGAAATACTATACATCATCCAGATCAAAGGAACACTCTTTCTCAAAGACATCCAAAGAATCCAATAGTAAGTACACTCCATACCAAAACAGTACTATAGATTAATGGCTATTATGCAATTAGCAGAGTGTACACATACAATGCAAGAAGATAGTGGTATGCATATTTCTTTTCTTTTCCTATTTGAGATACTGCTTATCGATTAGTCTATACAGTCTCATCATAATTGCATAACTAAAGCATTATTATAGATAGGGTTCATAATATGCATCCATATTACTCTGCAACTCCTGCATCCATGGATGTGACTCAGCACAGTACCCGACATCATGGTAGGCAAAAACAGGAAATGGTAATCCAATATGAATTCTTAATCATCTGTTTGGGAATAAAAGATTCTCGGATGGCAATTGACTGCCATAAAGGACATCCCGATCATCAGAAACATGCAGACTCACTACAGTTTACCCATAAAACATATCCAATGAAGAGTGATCGAATTAAGACAGAACATAATACAGTAGAACCCGAGGGGTAAGCCAATGATAGCATCTGCATACATACATATATACATATATACATATCTATCTATCTATATCTCTATTTATCTATATCTCTATATATCTATATACTCATTCTTAAAAGTAGCACACAATCTTTATGGTATTCTAGGCAATCGGATATGCATTCAACCACGTCTAATCTCCCTCAAAACAATCAAACCATTTTGGTACCTGTATGTATTAGCAAAACAAATGAAAGTCTTATTCATTCCATTTTTTATGCAGCCTAATGCACGCATGGAGCCATCAAACGATTATTCTCGACACTTTGTAAGTCTAATGTTTGGCTGTGGTGCTGTTGAGTCTTACTTTGGTATAATTAGAGGCAAAATCCGAGAGCCCGAAGAAATGCTTTGCATGCTTACATCAGTTACATGACATATACGGATCTGGCACGGAAACGTATGGTAATATATTAATCAATAGTCCCATTGATAGCAGTGTTAGTGAGATGAGGAACAGAAAAAGTAATAGAATAGCACTGGTAATCACAACAATAAAACCAACAACTAAATAGTATCTTACCATGTTTGATAGAAGGTCTATAAACAAACACCCAGCAACCCACCCTATCCAACTACCTTCCAGCCATCTGCCTATGGAAACGCACCCATTCAAGACATTAACATGACTGGATCACAGAATAGGCATGGTCGACATGCATCTCAACAGACGCATGAGCATAACCATATTTCAGCAGCAGTAGTTGACAAGGTAGGGATAGAATGCATGCATGCATGCATATGTATTCAATATCACACTTGTTTTTTTTCTTTTTTCTTTTTTGTTTCTGTCTTAATCTGTTTTGACCTACTTTAGCCAGTCAATTCTCCATTATGGCACGCCCACCACCAACATTCACAGTCCATGCCATTCCACCATATACTCAACCAAAATCATCCTCCCAATCACTACTCTGGAATAGATCCTCATCGTCGCAATTCTTTTGGAAATCGTCCTTTCACCACAGAGACAAATTCAACTAAGGCACCAATACACAATCAAGACTATGCCCATCGCCCTGGACTTGAGTCAAGACCCCCAATCACCATGCGGCATAGTGTTCATTCAGTCACTTCCATGCCAAACCCAGAACACATCAGTGTACTTTCCCATTCATCTTCATCATCACCTGCTTATCAAGGAGCAATGTCCATGGCAGCACCTATTTCTCCTACTCTGCACCACTATCAAGCGCAACCACCCCATTCCTTTACTGCTGTTCATCATCCACTGACTGCATTCTTAAGAGACAACACAAACAGTGACCAGCCTATGTCTGTTGAACATGCACATTCCTCTGCTCATCTCCCCTCCCTCTCAAAATCAGCTGTGCCTATGACACCTGGCACAGCTCCAACTAGTAACTTTTATCATGCCTCGTCGTCGTTGTCCCCTTTACAAAGTGTTCGAAACGGAGAGTCATGAACTAAAATCAAAACAAAGCATAAACATATCATAAACATAAACAAATACCGATGAAGCAGACATTCTCTCTATCGCTCCTTACTATCTAACATTTCTTATTGAGCTACGCCTACAGTGGTTAAAGGAAAGATCACTATGACTGTACCTGTATCCTACAGGCACTATTGTTGTATATATTCTCTGCTGATATTATTCTGTGTATCTTTTGTTTCTCTTTGTCCTTAGTCTCGCTCCTTAGTCTCTATCAAATATATATATATAAAGAAAGAAAAAAAGAAAGAAAGAGAAACAGCACTGCTACTACTGATATTTAGTAGATGAGTAAGCTTTTTATACCCTTTCTCTTTTTTTTTATTTAAAAAGATATATTTATTTACATTGAATCTATTATTCTTTTTTTGTTTGTTTGTTTGTTTGTTTGATTGATTGATTGGTTTCATGTTCTTTTTCAAGGTGTGGGCATTTATAAAGCTATTCGAGGATACTGACAGAAACGATCCTTAATACTTGTAATCTAGTCATGGTCAGCAAATGTCTTCTCTACTTATAAGCACTCTTACCTCTATAATTCCTTCTGTTGATGTATTGATGAGATACTGATACTCTTCGATGTCTTGAACAGAGTGGCTCTCAAGAACCTTGCCCTTAAAGTGGCGTTTTCTCTTAGTATCCCACACCACCTCACTTCTCTGCCATACGAAACTAAAAGGAGGGGTGCCCACAAGATCCACTACTGCCTGGACCATATCACCTAAACATACCAATATCAATACTGCCGTTCTTCTTTGATACATCCATCCATCAATAACTACCTTCTCTGATATTCTCAATAATGTCTTTACCACCGCTGACAAGAGAAGTTGGAATCTCATGCACAATCTTTGTCATCTCCTTGGGGAAAGAGCGGCACTGATTACGTTTATCACCCACCGAGATAATCGTCAAATTACCAGCCTTGTCAGCAAGCATGCTCAGCTTGGAAGTGGCAGATCTGATTTCCTCACTACGGCGATCAAACTCATAAGCTAATTCATAACATACTCCGTGTAAGTAAATCTTTATCTTGTTTCTTTTCTCTCAAATGACCTACCAACAGTAAATGGACCAACGCCTGATAAAGTATAGTCAAGCATGTCTCCAACGCAAAGATCGGGACATTGGCCTGCTGGTGTAATAACAGGGCTATCCAATGCCTGAATAGCAATTGAAGTGTCGGCCCCTTCAGCTACAGAGTGACATCCATGGGCATCCTGAACACTCAATACCTCAATTGTATAACGACCGGCTGCCTCTACTTCAAATGGCATATCAAGCCTATACGTATACGCCTGAATATTCTCAATGTTTTCTACTCTGCCTTGAGGAGAAGAGTCATTCTTAAACCGAACTGCAACATGGAAGGGTGCCTGACCCGTCAGTTCAATCCAAAGAGGCTCTGTGGAGTCAGACATCAGATTTTCACCAACACACATCACACGTCTCTTTTCTTGGTGTTTAGTGAAACGAACAGTGGGTGTTTCATAGACATGTTGCATTAGCACCAAGGGCGCGATGGTAAAAGGCTGAGTGTAGCGATGATCTGATATCTTGGTGAACTCGTAAGTGTAAATACCACTCTTTTGTGTCTTCAGGCTAATGTGATTCTTGCGTAATCCTGAGCTAATATCATCTTTGCCTAACAGATGACGGGGGGATGTTTCCGACTCTGCCAAGAACTCATCATAGACGGTGTAGTAAGGTGCATGGCCTAATTTATTTTAATAGACCATAGTATCCATTAGTATCCATCTTTCATGCCTTTACACTCTTCTATTTTACTCCATTTACCTGTAAAAGCAATATCAAAGGCATCACTCTTTCCTCTACATACAGGTGGACGGACATAAACACCACCAGAGTTCAGGGTGGCTTGATCTTCAGGAATCGACAGAGTTGGTCTCTCGGCCCATCGAACAAGATAGTTGGGCAGTAATACATCTCCCTTGCAAATAGAATCTTCAACTTTCAACAGTTCATAGTGACCCTCTTCACGCACCACCAGCGGGTCATTAGGGTTATGCAGTACACTTGTTTGTTCTCTATCCTTGTCTTTTTCTACATTGCGGTAAGTGAGTCT
The DNA here is from genome assembly GCA_025094145.1 of Spinellus fusiger. Classification (NCBI taxonomy): domain Eukaryota; kingdom Fungi; phylum Mucoromycota; class Mucoromycetes; order Mucorales; family Phycomycetaceae; genus Spinellus; species Spinellus fusiger. The sequence goes on along the minus strand of JALLLS010000019.1, from coordinate 364,882 downwards.
CCAAGGACCCTCTCCTGTCAAGCGCAGTGGCAAAGGAACAGAGGTGCCCTCAATCACTTCAATGGTTGTTTCCTTGTCATCCCCCACAGAGAAAAAGGCAGTGGGTCGCTCTCTTCTCACATCAATAATCACATCTCGTGACTCCAATTCCTTAACACATGCATTGGCATCTTGGATCTTAACAAGAGAGACGACATGGCTTCCTGGTTTCTGAAGGGGAGGAATATCAATGGTGTAGCTATTGCCTTCTACTACAGCAGAGTGCAGCTGCTTCCCAAATGTCCAGTAAAGATGGAAGGGACCTGTGCCACTCAGATCTACATTCAATTGAAGACTATCTCCCAGACATGTACGTATGCTTCTCTTTCGTTGCAGCTCTCCACTGAATTTGGCACTGGGTTGTGGACGAACAATCTGTTGGATGGTGGCCAACTGTGGATCGAGTTTCTTGTAATTAGCATCATCTAATGCATAGAATTCGTAAGTGTATTCGCCACTGCTACTGGGTAAATAAGTAAAGATGTGTCTGGACTGTTCACTTCTTTCTCTCTTTTGATCTACAATTCTTGATGTTTTTCCAACATGCTGAATGACCTTGTACTCAAGTTGGAAGGGTGGGACACCTAATGCCACACTTGTTTAGCTCTGTGTATCTCCTCACTCTCCTTTTCCCAACTCACCCTTTAACTCTGCCAAGAATCGCATGCCAATCTCACTATTGCCAGAACACTCCGAGGGAATAGCAGTAAATGACACTTTCACAGATGGGAAGGGAGGTTGCACTACTTGACATGCAGAGGGAAACATAACATTACCACTGCAGTATTGATCATGGACACTCAACAATCTGTATTCACCAGGTGCATAAGCCTCCAGCTCAGACCAAGATGCACTCAATTCCTTGGTGAACTGTTCTTCTCCATCCACATTCTCTTTAGGTGTGAATTGGTAGGTTACATTCCATGCTCCAGATCCTTTCAATTTCAAAGGAATTCTCGCATAGTTTTCACCAATGAAGAGCTGAACAGGATGAGTAGCACCGCACTCGAATTCAGCTGTGGGATGAGAGTGAACATGGAAAAGATACTCCCGTCTATCTTTTACCAGTACACTATTGCCCACACCATCTGTCACTCGTTGCAAGTAAAACCCGTATTTCTCTGCCTTGTCAAATCTCAAATCCAAAGCCACAGACACTTCATGAGATACTGCCCAGTCATAATCTTTGTGGGACTGAGGGAGGAAGAATTCTGGTGCTGCACTCTTTAGTCCATGGCTCATCTTTATCAAGGGAGAGGCAAACGCATCAGGCTGGATGCTGTCCAATCGAACAGGCGTCTTAACATCTCCCACACGACGCACATACTCCACTTTAAATGGAGGAACGCCTTGTACATTCAGGTGCAGTCTCTTTTGCTCTCCTTGACAGTAATCCTGTTCTTGTTCTGATACAAACTGGGCTGTTGGACAAGGCAATACGTAGGCCTGTTTGCTGTAGAGTCGAACATCAGAGCCATCTTTGCTGACAATATTCTCCAACTTGTAGACACCTGGTTTGCTCACTTGGATATAGTAGAGTTCAATGCCTCTCTTTTCTTGTCCAACCTCAGTTGCTCTACGCAGTTCACTTCCATGGTATTCATACACACTCTTTGCCCCGTTATCCACATTGAATCGAGAAACAGTAATACTCTTTGGTATTGTGCTGTTGAGAAGAATAGGAATATGGATTTCCTTTTGGCCAACGGCGTCTGTAGGAATACAGTAGAATTCATCTTGGTGATTGAATTTAGCCGTTCTATCGTACCAGCGATTAGTGTATGTTTCGCATCTAGATGTGCATTGAATTACCCATAAGGAAGAATATGTACAGTGTGTCGACCAAGAATATGAGAGCTATTGAAGATGACTTGGTTTCTATTGACAAGTGTGGCTCTGGAAACACCAATGGGATGACCAAACAGTTCATCTAAAATCCATAGTCAGTGCAAGTCGTTTGAGTGTTTTTCTATAGGTTATGTTCTTACCAAATGTGGCCTTGGTCAAAGCACCTATAATGATAAACTAAACACCGAGTAAGTTACCTTTGAGTGATATACACAATGCATAGAAAGAAGAAGACTTACGGCAGGAATTTCAAAAAGAACAGCATCAAAAACCATCATCAAAAGAGACAAAACAATCGTCTTGAGTCCACTGAACTGAAGCCAAGGAATCTTGACAATCCACAGTGCTGTTAAGAATGCAATGTCCCAAACCCACCACTTTAACATCATGCCACTGTATTGTCCATCATAGGTGGCTCTATGAGAAAGAAGAATGTCGTAGGCCTTGATAGACTGAAGTACTACAAACAGTGCAATGGCATATCCTCTTTGGGTTGGAAATGGAATACGTAAAGGGGATATCAGTGCTCTTTGGTGTGCAATAGGCACCGCAGAACTGGCTGCAGATGGCCTCTGCGTGGATGAAGAAGGCGGCATAAAGAGGTGTGTGACTGTTTTGCCTAGCCTTGCTTTGCCTGGCCTTGTTTGTCTTTTGTCAATTAAAAAAAAGGGCAACAAAGCTTTTTCAACGCGTTATTTATTTTTTCATAAAGACAATGGCCAAATCGGAGAATAAAATAATTCACGTCAATCGATAGCACCCTGCTTCTCTGTATCTATAGTGTGTTATGATGGTCAGCCAATCATTGCTACAGATGAAAATATAGCTCTTTATTGAGAAAGCTATTTCTCTTCTTCATTATCACTCAGTAGAAACTCCTGTATTTGTTCTCTTAGACTGTTTTCTCTTTCCTTGGCATCGATTCTTTCTACTACATAAGGCGGCATCTGCTCAAGTGCTTCTGGTTGGTAGTCCTTGAGATTAATCTGACAGCTATAGCACACATGGCTATAGAAATCCACAGAGGGACTTGAACCCGAACAGCCCCCACCACAGCAAGATTCTTGGTTGGTAGTGCAGGATGAAGTGGGTGTATCTACAGACACCTCTGCCTCATTCTGTCCTTCTACTTCGGAAACAGTAATGCCCTGACGCCATGCAGAAATACCCGCTTGATAAGGCCTAGTATTGTTCATTCATCTCTCCATTGGTTATTCTATCTCGCTTGGAATAACTTACATGAGACACATTGCACATCGTCTGTTCAGATCCACGTTCTTTGGTGGTGTCAATTTAGAGGCAGTACGTGAAATAGTACTGACGGTGGATGGAAAATCTCTGTCCAAAGTAGTAATAAACTCTATTCACAGATATACATGCACATGTTAGCATAGCTACAATGTAGCTTAATGCAGTACACTACACTAACCCTCTGTCAATTTATCAATGGATGTTTTGGCAGGTAGCCCTGTTTCCCAGTGGACAGGGGCTATTGCATAGGCATCTAGACCACAGAAATGGCTATAAAACCCAATCTCCTTTGCTAGCATGTCTTTCATGGGTCGTATAATCACAATGTCCTCGAAGCTTGTAGTATTTTCTACACTGACATCCATTGGGACACTATAACCTCTGCCTTTGCTTGTCATGGCAATCATCTTGATGGCTTGGCGAGTAGAAGAGTCTCCCATAAAGATATAAGAACAACTGTAGTGTTGGGTAGGGAACATGAAGGAATAAGTTAGTTAGTTAGTTGGCCCCTTTTCTGCTGACACAAAGAAAGAGAGATTCACCCTTCACGTCTTGCAATAAATACAAGCATGGCCATCTTCATGTGCCAATGCAAATCTCCTTTGGCTGTGTTCTTGTTGATATGACCAAACAGACGTCTCAATGCATCTACACTGCTCTCTTCTGTCGAGCGTGTACTCTTTTGAATGAGCTGAACATAATGTTCTATTCAGATAATAGTCATGTATCAGCAAACCACAGTAGAAGCAATGTATATATAAATATAAATATACATCTGTGTGAATATGCATTGTATTTATACCATAGTCTGAATTTCTATTATTCGTTGTGGATTTCAATGTCTTCTCAAAGTGAGGGGAGTCTGTAAATTCACTAGCACTCAGTACATCCTCCATACGGTAAGAGACAAATGGAATTTCTGGGTATTTCTCCTTGGCCATCTTTTCAAGACGCTCAGAAGTGTTCTTCATAACCACACAGAGTCATGTATAAGAAAGAGACAGACCAACAAAATATATGAGATGCTTTCTTACCTCTGTGCCAAACAGAGCAGACTCATCCAAGTGACACAGCACAGCAGGACCCAACAGTTGTACTTTTTTCTTCTCATGAGGCTCTACACGTCTAAACTCATGCGTCAAGTGGGTCATGGTTCTATCATGAAAGAATACACAGGCAAGAAGGTAAGAAGCCCTGTTCTTTTTTGTTTCTTGTTTCTTGTTTCTTGTTTCTCACTCACAGTGAAGATAGGCCTCCTGAACAGGCCAGGAGCACCTTGCCCCTGTTACGAGCAATAGACCGGGACTTTGTGATGATGGATCGGTACTTTCCAACAAAGACAAAAATAAAGCATGATCTAGTTATTCATGAGCTGGTTTCTCGGTGCATAGTCTACCTGCAGTAGTAAGCATGTCGAATAAGAACAGCAGCAGACTCTGTTTTGCACTTGCAGCAGACACTATCTGATAACGTCATGACGGGTATGGCTTCATGACCACTGGTTTGACGACATGAGACAGTAGTGCAAGCCACTGTGGCTGTTTATTTCACCAGGAACATTGATCAAGGCCCAGTTCAGTAAAGCATTGATCCCTTGACAAGATTAAGCTTATTTTGTGTGTGTGTTTTTTTTGTTTTTTTTTGTTTTTTTGTCTTTTTGTTTTGTCTTTTTCCGTGGTTATTCTTGGAGAGTCCCTAGATTCCCATTAAAGACCAACTCTTATGAAATGACTATGATACATGATTTTCTTTTGTTATTTATCGGTCTTTGCTGTCAAGAAAAGAGGTGTCTGCCTTACTTTTGGTCTAAAAATTATTATGGTAAAGTTTAGAAAGTAGCTACTTTATCTTATTCGGAGATTCATTTCTATTATATATTGTAACTGAAGATCCATTCTGATCTGATTCCACAGCCTTGTAATTCTATTATCTATTGATTCTATTGATATACTGCTATTGTTCTATCATACGAATATTGATATCGTTCTATTTTTGGCTGGGTTATTGGAGAAAAAGTTAAATACAATCCACAGATGAACATCCAACTATATTCTATTCAAACTGTACTTGAGAGGTGGCAACTTCTTTTGCCATTGGACTCTTACTGGATGAGAAGATGCATTCTGACTAGCAAATCCTGAACTACCAGAATAATTAATTTTTGGTTAACTTGTCATTATATACTTTCTTCATTATAACAAAAACATATAGACTAGAAAATCATATGCAATAAACACTACTCAACTCCTTGCTCTTGAAGAACATTCATACTATATACAGTGTCGGATAATCACATTTCCGTAAACAGAACTATCGATCATCCCAGTCAACAGAAACACAAATTGCCTAAACGGGACCACATGGTAGAAGACGAGTTAGTAGCAAGGCGTATATCTCAGGGATGATACTGTAGCAACAGGGGCCTTTCCATAGCTTTTATTAGTAGACAATATCAATTAGAAAAGTATAAAAGAAGAGAGAAAGACCCATCAATAAAGATCAGACTTTGTTTACTCTTTGAACTGTCCGGATTTCCTTTGGCTAAACCCAAAGACGACAACAGTCACACACAATTGAATTTAATACTTGCCTAAATTTTAATAAAAAAAAACTTTTTTTTTTGCATAAAACTCTTCTTCTTTCTAAATAGTGTTAAACCAACACAACATGTCAGATACATTTTCAGAAACACACACTCGTGGAGAATATGATAAGGCAAAAGATAGAAGATGATGGGGAATTTATTACATGTTGAAGGCTGGATTAAAATTGACTGTCATCTCAACTACGTTTGCGATGAAAAAGTCTACAGTTCAGAATAGTATCAAAGACATCAAAAATCATGGGTCACCATTGCGTTTAAAGAGTCATGGAAAACATAAAAAAAAAAGCCAGTGAGAGGGACCTCAGACACCTAGAAAAGGTCATTAGAAAGGACCTATTTGCCTCATAGAATCAGCTGAAATTAGAAATGTTGAAGATTCAGGTGGATGTATGTAAAAACATCATTATCAGTTACTGCAATCAGTTAGGGTTCGGATATTTTTATGTAGACCACAAGCCAACCTTAACTGAAAAACACAAAGAGAAATGACTTCATTCAGCTAAAGAACATGTCAATTAGATGAGTGATCAGTAAAGAAGTATTATCTGGTCTGATGAGTCCAGGTACACCTTGGAATAGAATGATGAAGCTGCCTGTATCATCAAAAAGATTGGAAAGCATTATGATCCTAATCATAGTGTTCCAACAACGAAGTTTGGTGGCGGTGGGGCCATGCTTTGGAGCTGTTTTTGGGCAGGCGGATTTGGCCCATGAGTCTTTGTTGATGGCACTGTAAACCAAGACGAATATATCAATATTTTGGCTGGTGAGTTTCATCCTTGGTTCATGAGATTGAATTAGAAAAGAAGACAGTGAGTTTCTGTTACAATAAAAGAGTGCTAGTTGTCATACTGGGGCCTATGCCAGAGGGTGGAAAGAGACGCATCAAATTAGGGACTTTGAGTACTGGCCCGCATATGGTTCTGACTTGAACCTAATTGAACACATATGGTGGGCCTTGGAAAGACGAATTGAGGAAAGAAGGGTATCTATTACCAATGTTGAAAGTTTGAAGGCTCTACTTGCAGAAGAGTGGGAGAGGGTTGGTGTTGAACTTGCACAGCGATGAGTTCTGAGTATGACAGATAGATGCCAGGCTGTCATTGATGCCAAAGAAGACCATACAAGCTATTAACTATATTATTATTATTTTATTTTCTATAATTAAAGATATTAAGATTTGGTGTGATTAAGTTTGAAGCTTCTATATCAAATGTGGAGTGTTTTATCTAATGTTGAACATATCCTAAATATTTCGTCCTGAAATTTATTTTCAAAAGTATTAAATTCAATGGTGCGTGACTGTAGAATTAGCTGTAAAGTCAATCATCATTGCTAAAATAGGCAGGAAGAGTTTTAAATAGCTCATTTAGACAGCGAAACCCTCTTTTCAAACAAATTAGCCAATCATAAAAAATTACAATTTTATTCTTAGGTTATTTCTTTATATATTCCAAAAATCTTTGAGTGTGAATAAACCTAAAAAATGAAATAATGGTCCTAAGAAATGTCTAAATTAGTACCAAGAGCGTTGTGTAAGCATGGAGGCTCTCAAAGGAAATGAAGATTGATGACAATACCAAACCAGTGTATATTTTATATTTTATATTGTACTATTGATATATGCATTAATATTAATGAATGCACTCAATAAATATAAATTATCTTTTCTTTAGTATTATCAAAGATGAAGAGAATCAGAAGCTTGAGACTTTTAGAACAACAAAGTATAGATAGCTGTCGTTGTAAGCAGAAATGGTTGGATCAAAGATAAACCTATGCATAAAGTAAAACACAAAAAAAATCACCTTTAATCTTTGTACTTTGATTCCTATACTTAAACTACCTTTATTGGGTCATTAAAATGAATCTTTTGGATTTAGACGTCGAAGTTCAGTGATTTAATAAACAAATTTCTATTACAGTGCTTTATCCTAAGATGAGACGATTTAAAAAGAAGAAAAGAAAAAAAGAAAAAGAAAAGAAATATTAGATACACCAAATTTCATTTATGGATGTTTTAATGTCTTTTTCTAGACTAAAATAACAAATACAATGGAAAAGGTTTTCATTAGAAAAGTATCCAAAATGTGGTTGTGTAGAGGCTTTCTTAGTGTTGGATTTAAGTATAAAAGTCTATGTACAGATCATCTACTACTTTCACAGTAACAAATCTCAAACCTTAAAGTGGTCTTATCTTCGTACACTATGTTAATTTATCACCAGAATGCATTCTGTAAATGTTATTCTGCCTCTTTCTTTTTGGTTACATGTATCTTGTTTCAGCCTATGTTGTGTTGTGTACTATTCCACGTGCTTGCTAGTCAGGCATCCTCAAATACGACATGGCTATTGTGAAATTAAAGTGTGCAGTACAGTACAGTATTACATGCCATAAAGATGTTTTTGATCTACGTTCATGGATAACCTTGTGAAAGACTAGCGTTACAATAAGAAACAGCAGTAGAAGTGCTGCTAAAAATATGTAAATAAAATATACTTTGTTGTAGATGTATTCAAGTATCTCTATTCTTTATATATTAATATATTAGAATTCATTTACCATCAGTCAATGCTAACTCTATTCTTAATAAAGGTGCTGAATGAAAGAGAAATATTCCTGAATGGTATGCACGTAGATGAGCATGCCTGTAAGGGTTTTATTCTTTCGGGAAATCCAAGTAGCTTTGTCTGCTAATAATGTTTCTCTAGAACTGGGTGACTTTGGCAGTGAAGAGGCGAAAATCCACTTCTGGCCCTGTGTTGCTGATTCTAATAAAAAAGATCTCTTTGTCTCTTATCAATGTAGGAACAACATAAGACGCCTGTCATTGGTAGAATACTACAGCATGGATGGGGATGTCAACCGTTAACAAAATGGACTGGGCTGGACTGGGCTGAACTGGACTGCAGGAAACAGCTTAACGTAGAAGGAATTGAAGCATAGATAGCACTCACCAAGACTGCATTCATTGAGTGCACTGCCTCCAAAGTTAGTTTATCCATACATAGACACATACATATCAGTATAGCATCCTATATGAATGCAATACTATCTTTCTATTAACTACAGACATACCAACTCCTGCCTCCAAAAAGATGACGGTATATGTTTTGTTTTATTGATGCAATCAAGTGTCATGTATGGACAATTCAAACAAATTAGCCCATAAATGACACTTAATTTGTCTGGTATTTTCTCTTGAATTGTCTAATTTTAGGATAAAAATCTGTTCCAAAAGCCTAATATTTTGTGTAACTATTTTTAATCATTGTCCCGATTTAGTATCTCCGCTTTATACAGGCAGTAAGATAGTCCACCCATCGATATGTTTTTCTCTATTTCAGTAAAGTGGTTTCTGGCTACTGTTTGTTGATACATAGACTTCTCATGAATTGTTTAATGAATCATTCTCCAATGGTATTCAATTGAGTAGAAATAATTATTTTATTATGATCTGAAGGGCAAGATATTAGTGTTATCATGAGTTACACATTTGCTTAACATTTTGCTAGTGTGGCTCCTGGTGTGGCTCCTGGTGTGGCTGTAAAGGTTTTCCTTCTACAGACACTGTCTAACTGGGGAATTTAAGCAAGAAAAACAACAAAGTTTAAAATGGTATATTATTTTTTCACTAAAGAAATCAATAAATATATTGGAGTTGATTCCATAAATATGTAACAGCTTTATCACTAAAGCAGCCACCTATCATACTATTGACACCATTAGACTTATTGACAAACATTCAATGTTTTATAAAGACTTGTATTATACTTTATCATAATAAAATCATTATTATTGTTATTTATTAGTACATAATAGGGTCTATCAGAGTATAGGATAGAGCCCCACTCTTTGTCTGTTGAATCTATGGACTCATTCAATACTAGAACACCACCTCTCAAATTTGTTTATTAATAAGAATAGACATTTAAACTGGATGGATATGGTATCATGTAACTGTTATGGTTTTAATGGCAGCAATTGAGGTAGGTATTAAGGAAATACAATAATAATACTATCTGTAATTTTAATACTTAGGAAGTAACTCACCATCTAAATTAGCCTGACTCTTTATTGAATCACACTGTAATCTACATTAAATACATACTATATTCATAGAAACATGAAAAGGGCTGTCACAGACTGGTGTATACTGATATATAACATATACAAAGAGATTTGTGATTTTTTTCTTCATTTTTATTATCTCATAGAATACTAATTACATAAGGGGAGAGACTTGATTATCATGTACAGTACATCACAGGCATTGGCTCAGATGTATTCCACTGACGACGACTATGAGAATTGGTGTTATTTTCTTCTGTAATCTCTGTGAGTGGATTGTGGGTGGTGGATTGTCGTGAAAGTGTGTATGTAAGAGCAGTAAGAGAACGGTGGAATCCTCCCGGTGTTAGTGGAGGGGAAGGTGATGAAGATGAAGAAGGACTGTAGAGATCGTCTGATAAAACATCACCGTCTTCGTCACCATCTTCGACCGCTCGGCTGTTTCTATTACTGCGTCTCTTCTTTGATTTTGGTGAGGCTGCACGTAGAGATTTAGTTTTGGGTTGTTGGGGCTGACTTTTTTTCTCCCGCTCATAAATAGCAGACCTTCTTTTATCAGAAAATGCCATTCGTAATTTGTCTATTAGATTGCTACCTCGACGGGCAGGTGGAAGAGAAGTTGAGAGAACTTCTGCATTTGGTATGTCTGTGTTTCTTTGTGATTCTCTTCTTTCTCTCTCTTCTTCATCATCGTTTGATGGACGTGTGTGTCCTGTTACATTGGATGAGGATGCGTCAGATGATGTCGCACGATCAAAAGTAGATAGAAGATGGGGAGGAGGTGGTGTAGGAACAAAAGTAGAGAGTGGATCAGGAAGAGGGAGAGGAGTTGACTCTGGTATTGGCTGTGGTGTCTGTGGTGGTATAACGGTTTCTTGGAGAGTGAGCTCAATGTGCTCATGTGAAGTATCATCAGTTTCGATTTCGGTGGCATTAAGTACAGACTCAGATGATAATTCTGATACAGACACAGGTACATCGTCTACACGGTGCAGCAAAGAGACAGGCACTGGTGAAAGTAACTGTGCATTTAGAGATGGTGTAGGCTCGGCTGCTGAAGGACTGGGTGGTGTACAATACATTTTAACAACCTCATCTGCCTCCACTGCCACACTAGCTTCAAGATCAGAATAGGAACGACAAATGGGACACTGGAATCCAGGATAACTCTCCAGAAGAGGTCGAATACATTTGTAATGATAAGAATGAGCACATGGAGAAATAAACAAAGCCTGAAATGGGGCGAGTGCATAAAGACATATACAACACTCTTCCACATGAACATGGCTGCCTGGGGAAGATGTATCGGCTGATTCTTCCACTATTGGTTGTTGGTGAGTAGTGCATGCAGCCGACGGTTCAGAAATAACAATACTTATGTCTTGCTTTTTTTCGGCTTGTATATTACGCATGCTTTGTACTGGATTGGTTAGATTTCGCAAGTTGTTAAAGGCTGACATGCTGTACGAATTAAGTTGTCCTTGTGAGTGGTTCACCTCAAAGCGCATCTTCACAGACCGATAAATTTCCTCTAATCCGCCTTGATAGTCCACACCAAGCTGTACAATATCCCCATTCTTAATTTCTGTGAGTTTACTTTCTTGATTAGCAGGGCTTAGGCGCGTATGATTAATGAATGTTCCTGAAGAAGATTTTGTATCGCGCAAGTAAAGCTAATTCAGATAAATACACAAGTAAATAAATAGATTACAGGAAAATGGCATAATATTCCATAAGCTATCCCGTGTTACATGCTACCACCTCGAATTTCTATCCCGCCCTCAGATCAGTTCAATCTTTACCTTGCCATCATTCTCCACACGTATTTCACAGTGAGTCCGAGATACAACTTTGCTTTTAAAAGAGACATGATTCTCAGCCAAGACATTGTCTGAAAATCTTCCAAATTTAACAACAGAGTCTACTTCAAGCACACGATCCACAATATCAAAGATCATAGAGCGACTAGGATTTTCGATACTTGGAACAATACGGATATGTAGGGAGGAGATAGGTTTACTGGTAGTTCTTTGAAGTGGAGTCTCTTCAGGCTCTACTGTAGACAAAGGTCTTATGGTAGAAGTGATATTGCTGTTGTTGTTGTTGTTGTTGTTGGCTGTGGTGGTGGTGGTGGTGCTAGCATTGCTATTATTGGTATTAGCAGATCGAGAGAAGCGCCGGGGGATCAAAGAAGTAGCACTCTGGGGAATCTGAAAAGATCGACGCAGGCCAGCGCTAAGAGATGGTGTTGGAACATTGGCTGTATCCAGTGCCTCTGAATACTGTGAGGCCATTGCTAGACAGATAAAGTCAGCCATTTGGTAGGAGGATGCCAGAAAAAGAAAAGGTAAAGAAAAAGAAAAAGAAAAAAGAAGAAAAAAAAGTAAGGTATAAATAAAATAAGATAGAAAAGGACAAAATTTCAAGAAAGTGGTAGTTCAGCCCTACTGATTTTTAACTATAAAAATACGTCACATTTAATCGGAGTGTGCATACTTTGTCTACTAATAAAAAAAGTAAAGCCCATTCCAAGAGTAGAGTGTGAATTATTTTAAAATGGAATTTGCACTGGTGATAGATTTCTGTAGTATAACAGACCTGGAAAAGGTTATCTTTTTTAATGTAGCCATGATTGTCATTTGTTTATTATTGTAGCTAATATTAAGCTATTTTTTTTATGACCATGGCTGCCATAATGAACACTATGATAACTAGTAGTAATTACTATGATAACTAATAATAACTACTATGATAACTAATAATAACGACTATGATAATTGACATATTCTTTTGGTTTCTCGAACTACTGAAGTTTAATAATAGGCGGTGTAATGAATTTTTCTACCATGTTCTTGGCTAATGCTATCAGTTTTTCATCTTAAGCATACATACAAAATTATTCTTATTAAAGAAAGATGTTTGGAAGATATGGATCCATAAATGAAATAAAATATATCGGGGCAAATTAACCGAGTATCCTAACTATTGACTAATATATTGCAATAACAAGAAGAAAAAAGGGGGTGAAATGCACATGTATCCCACCTATTCACAGTATTTCAACATCGTTTATTTCTATAGGTAGTAACCAAAAATTTATTCTCTTAAATGATAACCATATCAGCATCACTTTAAAGACAATATAATACTGAATAAGAAGACAAGCAATGCATTCTTGTATAAAGTGTATTATGACATTTAACACAACATAAACTTCAGCCAATGTGTTTGTATATAAAACTAATCAGCGATATGTTCTATTCTTTGGGGATGTTTATTTTGTTTTTATCACGGACAAAAAAAACTATCTCTATGACTTATTTTACAGAATTTATAAATTTTTTAGAGCTAGAGAGATACATATCTAAACAGCTTATTGTTAATAAGCCATAGAAGACATGCATACAATGTTAGACAACACAAATTATCATCATTTATGTAGGTGCTTCGTAATTATGAATTTTCGTATTAGAATTGCCTGTGTGAACATAATAAAAAAAGGGTTTTAGTATCTATAAAAGTCAATTATCCCCATCTTATTATTGGGACCGGTATTGTTATATATCTTTAGTGGTAATTTTTGCTTGGATTGTAAATAATATGAAAAGTACATTTTCTGCTAATAAAGCAAATTAAAATCACCAGCATATATGATCTTTATTGACAATTTGTAAAAATTTAATAAACTACTAAGATTGTTCGATTTTATGTGAATGCAGTTAAGCGATAAAACAATAAGAACATAAAATAAAGATGACTATTGATTCTGATGGTGTATCTATTAAATATTCTTCTTTATGAACATTTTTTACATGGTATATTGACGGTGTATAGAATGGACGATAATGAGTATGATTTAAGCGCGCTGGATTCTATCGAAAATTAATACTGTCAGATAAGAAATATCATTTATTTGATATACTTGTATTATTATTATTATTATTATTATTTAAAAAAAAAAGGTAGCATATTTCTTTTTCTATTCTATAATAACATTCAATATGTCACAGTGATGCTGAAAAAAGAGAATGATCAAGTTTTCTACTGAAATATGAGAAAATATTGCTGTGTTAATAAGACACGTCATAACTTTCATGCTAAATAATATTATAAAGCATGAGAGAAAACTTTAAATATCTTAATTGTTTTATTCTAAAGTCGATAACTATTTTATATTAGTACAACAAATAATGACTTCATTTCTGAGTAGCCACATCAGTAATAATATACTATTAAAACTGTTGGTCTAATACTTTATAAAACAATAGCTCTAAAACGATTACAATGATATAATCCAACCCTAATAACAAATTTAAACTACGTTATATATTTAATATTATTCAGTTGATGGACAGGATGTCAATTGAAGAATTTGTGGATATGAAAAGGCTATCTATTATTTTCAATGACACAGACAGGATGTTAAGATATGATTATCATCGTAACAAAAGTTGACTATACATATAAAAAATTAAATAAAAAATATTTGCTGTACTAAAGAAGATTACTCAACATAGCCATTTTAATGTGTTTAAAGTATCAAATATATTCCAAGTTTGGTTTTAAAATGCACTGTTGATGACCAAATAAAAGCTATTATACACTATTTAATGATTCTATTTATTCGCCTGCTTATTCCTTTTTTGTGATCTCTAATTAATACCTGTTATTTTATTCTCTAACTCTTTTCATCCCATACATTATTTTTCTTTTTTCCTATCTCCTTCCTTGCATCATTTTTGAAATATTCTCCTTGCATCATTATCACAGATTAATGTTATTCATTTAATTCTTTTCTGTCAGTATATGTTTATAGAGTATATAAACTGAGGAGACAGATGTTTTGAAATTTCAAATTCAAAAATATCATTATTATGAATAAGAATGGTCTATTAGTGTGGTAAACATGTCTTTGTATTAATTAGAGCTTTTAAAACCGATAAATCCTAAATAGAATGTTTGATATCGGCAACCCACATTTGCACTGAACTTATATCTGTCTAGATACGGTCTACATCACTTATTTGTCTCTTCTCTGATCGTGTATACCTATAGAAAATTACACATCTTTTTCTTGTTTCTAGTGGATGGTTCCTGTGGCTAATGGATGGTACTATGATTTATCTTGAGCTTTAACTCATTCATTTTGTGTCTTGTCCAAGTCCTCTACTTAACTGATATTAAGAGTATAAAAAAGCAATTCGAGAACATAAATACGTATATAACAAATAAGTGATAGTAATTTTTCACCAGATACAAGCTTTTTTTCAATAAGACCGTTAAATTGGATAAATGAATGTTAAAGAGATCTTTGGGGGGAAGCTGGTCTATTATTTTATTCAAACAATAAATACCCTTATCCCAATCATGGAAAAAGATGCTAATCCAATCATGTAAAAACACCGAAAGCGACTATACTAAATATCAAACTACCTTGATAATAAACAACTTTTCTTTATTGTATAAATTCTTCATCTATACATTGAAAGTTTGAAATCTATTCAATGCATTCATATTTTTAGTTGTTGAAAATCCAAAATATAGTAACAAAAAAAAACTGCACAAAGTTTGAGATCATTTGATTCTTCTCTCAACTCAATTTTCACAATAGAATATGAAAGTCCACAGCTAATCTTTCTTGGATAATATAACTAAAGGTACTAAACTATAAACGGCTGAATGCATGGTGATAGAGAATAGGTTGATATTATCTGACCAGAAGATCAGAGAAAATATCTAATGCAATGCAAAATAAAATATAACGTATTAAAGAGTCTATTTAATGGATCTAAATATTAATATACCTTTCTCAATAAAGAGAAGACAATGTGAAATACAACATCTACAATATAACAAGTCCATAAATGTAATGTCTAAAGAAAATAAGAAAAATTATAGGAAAACAGGGTTTAAACTATATTAAATAAACCCTAGTATTATTCTTGTTTTGATGATAACTTTGAAAGTTTAAAAGACTACGGCTTATTTAAATATGTATGGTGATGCTGCACTGTTCATTATTAAGACTATTGAATTGAGTTGTATACATCTATATTTTAGAGCTATATATGAATAACTTTATCAACTATTAATAATAGATAGTGAATATAAATACAGAGTTATTTAGGAAGTAAATAATAAATACGAATTTTTATTAAGTTAGCAACAGCATAAGAAAGGTAGATAATAGAGCAGTAGGCTAACTGATTTTTAAGTACTTTTAAGCCTTTGAGTAGTTTGGATGTATTTTTCCTCTTTCAATAGCTTTTATATTATGACTACAGTTTCTAATATAGACCTCATTTGGCACATTTGACATCACCCAAAACAAAATACCTTGAATTGCTGCTTTTGAGAGAAAAATAAAATGAATGATTTCTGACTTTTTGCTTGTTGAGGCAGTCGGAGTTTTAGGGTTTCTGGAAGCATTATTTTCCAAGTAACTAAACTGGGATGTCGATCACTTAAAGGTCCAATTATTCAATAGCCACCTCTTTCAAAAATAATGTTAGGCATTTTATGATACAGATTTTCCTAAAGGTCAATGTTGAGGGGTATCATTCATCATAAAAAGACATAATGATGGAATAGTTGTATCAAATGTCTATAAATATTAATGGCTATGGCAATAACGTCTTATACAACACAAAAAATACACCATATAACTTTACTTCACTATCTTAACTAATATATGCGCCTATGCTTACTAACATCAAGGACAAACCCCAAACTATTTGAATATCAGACTTTTAGACTCTCAGGCTTTAAAAGTATTAAAGAAACCTTAATACTAGAATTTATAAATAGAAATAATCTGATAGTTACACACCCAAAGATGCACGGGATATAAAAAAAAGGACCGATTATTAAATTAATATCTATTCATTGGTTATTGTGTTTGAAAACCTTTCGCTGTCTGAACAAACTATTTTAATCTGTATAATCCCATTTTGGTATTGAAAATGACTTTGCAACTGAAAAATATATATTTGGCTATAAAAGGAAGAAATAAAACTACACACCCAAAGACTTCTCTGGCTTTTAAGCGATCCTACATCTTCCCTTTAAATAATGCAAATGATTCTATTATGTGGAGAGCTCTTTAAAAATCAAAAGGTTTATGGGTATCCAAGTTATTTTTTTTTGTAGAATATCTCATTATCAAATCGTATTACCAATAGAATATAGTGTTGATGAATAGAATTGTTTATTATAATACTATAGCTACTGCCTAAGTAGATTCCCTTCATAGCAATAGAATCTATACCCTAAAAGCCTTGTGCTTTATTCTTGGGAGATAGATAACTATGCTCAGGAGTATACCCTAAACACCCTAGACAGTATAGAAGAATACTTGGTACTGACTTGAAAGGAGTCTTTGCTTATTAATAACAATACAATGAGTGTCTTGTGGGTTGTAATGAGATCAAGCCCAGATGAAAACACTGCTTACCTTTCTATCACTAGAATAGTCCTTGGTAGTGTCTATCACCTCCTTCTATTGTTTCTCTTTGTTAATAATGGTACATTACCTTGCTTATTTATGCTCATATTGACAAGTACTTGGGTGTTAAGTTGTATGTGCAGTGTGGGAAATATCAAAAGGAGGGGATTATCAAAACAAATAATCTTTCATCTATTATTCTGGTGATGTATATACTATAGCCTTCACTTATAAAATTCACAAGTCAAACAATTCACACTCTATTTGCCTTGGACCTAAAGGACAGTATTAGAAACAATACCTTGTTATCACTAAGTACTATTGTTAATACCAGTTACAATAACATGGTTACTGAAGTGATTATGAATATTTAGTCAATAAATACACTGTTCTTAATATATGTAAGTTTGGTTCTATTTTATGGACAATGACCACTAGAGTTAATTCAGTGTGATTCCTATAATACATCTTTCTTAAGCAGTACTATACTTTAAATACTGTGGGCTTATGGATAACACATTATGTTAAACAATAAATGCAGTGACTGAGTTGTAGAATTAGTTTTATTTTTTGTCTTTACAACCAATTCTACAGTGTTTAATTGCAAAGTCAATAGTCATTGCTAGAATAGGCAAGCAGAGTTTGAAATATCTTATTTATACAGCGAAAAGAACTTTTCAAATACATTAGCCAATCAGAATAATACTATGGTTCTATTCTTGAGATATTTCTTTATAAATCCCAAGAATCTTTGGGTGTGTAGCACGACGTGTTACTTTTAAGCTCAAAGTAGGAGTGCATAACACTGTTGAAAGTGTATTGATTAAAATACCTATGGAATTAAGAAAAGTATACCCACTAATAGACTGAAGATCAACTATCTAAAACAAAAACAGTAAAGCCATCCCAACTATGGTGTTCCATGGAAAAAAGGTACTGTTTCTAATACTGTCCTTTAGGCCCAAGACAGAAAGAATGTGAATTGTTTGTCTTGTGAATTTTATAAAAGTGGGGATTAAGAGGTAATAGTGTCTTTATCTAGGTTTGAGCTCAATGCAATCCACAAAACACTCTTCTGTTATTAAGTAGAGAGTCTTGTCAGGTTAGTCTCATCCAGTTTTCTACAAAGCACAAGACCTTTAGGGTGTAGATTTTATTGCTATAATGGAATGCACTTGGTCATTATCTATAGTAATAATATAGTTTGTAAATAGTACACTTTGATAGTGAGAGGTATTCTACAAAAGAAAATGAGAAATTGCATACTCATAAAACTTCTATTTTAACCATCATCCTGTAAAAAGAATATTTTCTCTTTTCTTTAAAAAAGTGGTGCTATCCATTAAAAGTCAAAAAAAAACCTCGGGTGTGAATACAATTGAGTACTGAGAAAAATATCATTGAGGTTGCTTAACCACTCAGATAGTATGTGTAACAGCTACATACGAGATTTAAATACTTTTTTTTTTAGATTTAGAAGCCGGAAAAAATTATCATAGGAGGTAAGTTAGAACATACACACCAGGAGGTCTTTAGGATATAAAAGGAAATAGTCGAAATACAATTGTTTAGAAATGACATAGATTTGAAAAGGAGCAAAAAAAGTGAAATATATTCATGTTAGTTCTTAAATAAAGATTATTATGTAAATTTACCTGTAAATATCTGAATCCCGAAGGAAACCACTTTCGATGTAGCGATATATGATATGAATGCATCAAAGAGTATCTATGCTTCTCGACAGAAAGGAACTGGTTGGTGGAGACCATTCAAAGTCTCTTCTGCAATCGTATAGATATTCTTTGATGCATTCACATCTCTGTTCCAAACAATTCCGCAACTTTGGCAAACGCGGATACTGTTGAAATTCACTAATACCTCGGTGAGGATATTTGTGTTATAAGTGTGGCAGATCTTGAGAGCAACAAAATAAAACAGAGTAACTGTTAGAAGAGCTTTTCATCTGGGCTTGAGCTCATTGTAATCTACAAGACACTCATTGTATTGTTATTAGGCAAGTAAAGACTCCTTTCAAGTCAGTCTTAGGTGTTCTTCTATACTATCTAGGGTCTCTAAGGTATACTCCTGAGCATAGCTATCTATCTCCCAAGAATAAAACACAAGGCCTTTAGGTTGTGGATTCTATGGCTATGAAGGAATACGCCTAGAGCAGCAGTAGCTATAGTAATAGTATGTTATTAGCTACAGTATTACAATAAACAATTTTATTCATAAACAATATATTTTATTGATAATACAATTTGATATTGAGGTATCCACAAAAGGAATGAAAGATTTAGATACTTGCAAACCTTTGATTTTAAACACAGTTCCATAAAAGGCAGGATATTTTTTACGTAAAGGGGATAGCGTGTATCTGGTTAAAAGCCAGAAAATCTCCTAGTGTGTAGGATACAGCTCAAAGTATTTTTTATTTTGGGTGTAAGTGCTATTTGCCTAATGCACAAATTAGCCACTCTATGAGAGCTTTTGAACAATTAAGATATAAATATAAGCACTTCAAATATAAAATCGAAAAAAAAATACAGAGGAATGAGAAACAAAAGGATAGAAGAGTACATAAATCCTCAAAAGAAGAGAAAAATGATAGATGATAGTAACTGACAATGCAGATATAGACATTAGTTTAGGCCTGATTCCACAAGCTCTCAATAGACCAAAGATTGGTCTATTTATAAGTCTTGTCGGGCGTATTGATTGTCTCCCTCGACTCCTTCCATGGCCGAGTCAGACCCAAATGCCTGGAGAGCTCTTTTTTCAAGGGTGGCGGGAGGGCTGGTGACTGTGGCCTTGGCCTTGAGGTCTTCAAGGAGCTTCTCAAAGGCAATGGTGGATAGACGGGGCGTGGCAATGCTTGGGCCAAAGTGGCGAGCAATGCTGTACCTTAAATGAGTGGGGGCTTGAGGACAAGTGTTGGACACTCTTTGCTCAAAGAGTTCTTGGGCCATTGCAGCCTTGGTGCTGTCAGACTCCTGCTGAAGCTTAGGGTCTGCGATCACCGTTACAGCTACTGTATCAAAGCTTACCTGTGGCCTGATCTTTGATTTCTCGAGTTTCTCCTTGAGTTCTTGCTTGAAGCTGCTGTGTACAAGCAGTGCAATTGTGCCCCTTGCTATCTTCTTTGGTGGGGAGGCGTTCTTTTTAGCCATGTTGGCATAAGTGGCAGGAGCCTTATCTATGGCAACTGTAGGTTTTACTGTGAGAGCGGGGGTGATTTGGATGCATTGTTTGCACTCTTGGCATTGACCTGAGCCTGGAGAGATGTAATAAGGTCATCTTTGACCTTGACGTGCTTCCAATTCCTGCATGCGGAGTCCGATTGTTGCCATTTGTCTCTGAATATCTGACAGAAATGCCATCATCTGCTGGGTGAAGGTATCAGGCTTTTCTACCTCAGTCATTTGATACTCGTAAGTCTTTGCACGAGTGCGCTTGGTAAGTAGTCTGGGTTTTCTACTCCCGGAGTTAGGAATGGTGGTGGCAGTGGTGGCCTCAGACACAGAGGGTCTAACAGGTGCTGGTACAGGAGGTTGCTTGATGGTTGGTGGTTGGACAGAATCTGTAGTTAGTGTATCCAATGTGTATTATGTTGAGCTTTGCAATTTATATTTTTACTCTTTCGGGTAATATTGATTACACTAAAGAGCTGTAATACACAGGATATACTTCCAACTGTTTGTTCTCTTATGTAGATATCACTCCGCCCTCTGACTGTGCACTAGAATGATTTACTTCTCTCAGTAGTAAACTATTGCATTGTAAGGGCCAGGTTTCTTTTCAAAGGTGTAGGCAACATGTAGTGTATAATCAGTGAAGGCTTATCAATAATGAAAATGTGGAGGTTTCATCTAATTTTCAAACTAGTGAAAGCTCTTTCTATCTTTAGAGGCTCCACACCAGCACAGATTATACTGAATAAACAAGGTTGCTTTAGTGTCTCTTTATAGGCTCTTGATTAATTCAAGTAATAAAGACTTTGTTATCTCATCAAACTTATAGTTCCCACAAATAAAAATGATAGTAAATGAATTATTATACTGGTAATTTTTTATTTATGTGTCTTCATGGAAAGAATATCTTTACAGTATAAATTATATTCTTTTATCTCTAGCTGTGAGAAACATCATATTACTCAATTAGATGATATAATAATAATTTTAAGATGAAGTGTGCTTGTATGAAGAGAGTGTTATTAGTACTTATACAAGTGATAAATAAACTAACACCCTGATTGATATTTTTATATTTAAATGGTGATATGAAATCGTAGAAGCAACATCTAAGCGTTTTCTTTTTAAATCCTTCTCAACCTTTATCGACCATTAGTGCTTTTATCTAATTATCTTTATCAACTATGTTTAAATACTCTCTATACATATCTTTTAACTCTTAATTGAAGATAGTTATAAACACATTTCATTATAAACTACTAAGTTTATTTGTATTGTGTTGTGTTGTGTTGTGTTGTGTTGTATTGTGTTGTATTGTATTGTATTGTATTGTATTGCGGTTACTGCACTCAAAATAATACATTTATTAAAGGTGTTTTTATTATCAATTATATTTTCTTGCAGTATTAGAATAGATAAATCCACACTAAAAAGTAGCACTGAGATGATGTTTGATTGAAATGGATCATTGCCACATTAATAAGACTTGATATTATATCCTTTGTATCAATACTGAATAAGATCTCTCTCTCTGTGCTGTAGTTAATACATTAATATCGCTTCATACAAGCCCATGACATACAAAAATCCTCAAGGGCAGTAGTGTTTAAGAAGAAATATTCGGATTGGATGATAGCTCTTTTATTACTATAATAACGTAACATGTGTCTTTACCTTTCAGGCCCTGGCACAGAACAGTGGACTATTGACTTCTTGGCTATGGGCGGGACTTGACGATTTGTTTGAGAAAGAAAGAACCGTATTGAAAAGACTTGCATTAATATAAAATTGTAGAAGTTTATCACACTGTCTCAACCAATCTAAAAAAAACTATAACACACACTCACATATTATATGACATTAAAGGGATTATTATTCTACTTACACTCCTATAGAGTTGCGTACTGAAGGACCTCACGTAGACTCGTAGGACCTTGGAAGGCTTGAATGCTGACGCGGTGTTGTGCGAGATATAGGGTAATGGGCGTGGTGTGTAATTCCACTAAAATGTAAATAAAGTGGAGTGTGTGTAGGGTACTGAGGGGATGAAGATGAGAGGAAGGAACATACAGCAAAAACATGACAAATGCGAATACTAGCCTTCACCCTCTACTTGGAGTCTATATTGTTTAATCGTGGCTTACTAGTTCACTGAGAAGAAGAAATTCTTCTTCTTGTAGACAATTACAACTTATAGTCTCGTTATAGTCTCGTTTTCTAGTTCTATATCCATGACATTGCTAAATTACTATTTGCTACTGATTAATAGACAGCTTACTACTAATAAACAGACATCTTTTAGGACATCCAGGCAGATTGGGTTTCAATAGATTGAATAGCCATCATAGATTGAAAAGACACTATCAAATAATTATCTTCAGTGGATCTTTGAGATTACTAATAAAATAAAGCCAATGATTTAGCAAGATTTGGTCAACTCATTGGAAGTGATATAAGGAAAATAAAAATGTAAAGAAGCTTATGAGATAGTGGAAGAAATAGAACTATTTCTAAACTATAAGGACCAGACTAAAATCTACATTTTCTACTTAATACTGCACTAGAGAAAAGATAATTTGGTTTTTCACCATGTTTATCATAATATCAAAAACTAAAATAAAAAAGAGTAAAGATGAAGTAATATCGCCATCGACAAAGCAGTTTACCATAGAATAGGCAAACACCGGTCGCTACAGGCTAAATATTGGATACTAAGGTGCCGAGGCTTTTTCTGTGGTATGAGCAGAGATGATAGAGCAAACAGACAAACAAGCTTGTAAATAAAAAGAGAGTCTTTTCATAAAAATAGGAATCATCTACATAATTAAACAGCCCAACACTATATCAACACTGACTACGTTCTTTCTTTGTTTAAAATAGTCGCTAGTTGTTGGAAAATCCAACTATAATGTCGTCTCAAGTGAGTACGACGAAAATGACGAATTGATCCTAAAGAGACTTGTAACAATTCTCTCTGTTTCCGATAGAGGTCGTCCAAATTGGGATCAAAATAGAAAACGAAATGAACAAGTAGTTTACAGTGGCCAGACAAGTCTCCAAAGAGCTCTTTATCAGCTTGATAAATGATTACTACAATAGAAAGAGGATGTATGATTATATCAGTCAAATTATTCATGGCCTTGAGGGATACAACGACTGAGCTAAGCCCTTTTTGAAAGGGAAACAGGCATGATGGAGTAAAGAAAGGTGGGACAATGATTTCCAGCACAGAATAAAAAGTCAGGCATGTCTAATATAGACAGTGGCGAAAGAATGATGGTCCACGTTCCTGGTTCATACTTCCCCCTGAATGAATCCAGACAAAATAAAATAAAAAAGTTATAGACTAGAGACAAAGGAAAAACAAGAAAATAACTCTTTTTCATAGTTAGTGTGGTCTATACAACATAAATATAATTATAATACTATCTCTAATGTCTTCAAAAGCAGGAAAGAGTGGGTAAAGAGTGGGTTGAATGTACTCAGGCTTGTGGGGAAGAGGAGATCACTAACTAAAGCCATCAAAAAAAAGAAATAGAAAGAAAAAAAGATGGGAACAAAAGTTACCCAATGGATATGCCTGCCCTCATTAAAAAAATAGTATGCTAAAGACAGTGGTCCTTCTCAGAACAGATATTTGGTGTTGTAAGTAGATTTGACACGTCGTACTGATGTAAAATCCAGCCTCTGTGTACAGAAATATCTTCGGAAGCAGAAAGATAGAGAATGAATCATGATAGATTATTGGGTGGAGGTAATATCTATCATACCAACCAGTAGTACCGTGTCCTTAAAGAGTAATTTACCATGAAGGTAAAAATGTACCTTTGAGGAAAAATACCTGTGTTTCAGAAAAGTTAGTCTGCATCGATCAACGAGATAGGTCGCCAGTTACGAAAAGGCAAAGAACCACCTTTTCTGAGAAGAATAGTCATGATGATATCATATCAGCTAGAAAGATGGAAATCAAGTACTAATGTATTTTTTGCCTATGTTACTCACTGGCTTGGCATTCAAAGGGTGTAGAAAAACATAAACAATAACCTCATAGAGGACTCTATCTAAACCAAGGCCAATCCAATATAGTGTATGAGGATGAATCATGAAACTTATTCTGGAAATTATTCAGTATAATACTTCTTCAGTAACAGTATTCATAACAGCCATCGAGGTTGATTTATTGAAAGGTTGTCGATTGTATAGTTGCTTAGATAGGCAGTAAGTATAGTGTGCCTTTTTACTTGAAGTAATATATAACTTGTCAGTATCGATGTAGCAAAAGCTAAAAAAAAATAACAGTGGCTATTATCTAGAAGCTACAGTACACCTCAAATATTCTATGGAAAGTTTTTTTTTAGACTAATAGACATCCTCCTGATTTTATATACTTCAACACTCTTTTAACAATGTATTAAATAGAGCATCATAAGCAAACTAATTTCAAATCATTTACTTGACTAATCTATAAAACGTTTGATAATATATGTAAGAAAGTAAGAGTCTGCCTTTTAGCTTACTAGGCACTTTGTATTTGCTCATTCAGAACTCATTGTGTGGCATATCTATTGTTATTTGATTATAATTTTCAAAAGATAATTTGTCCATTATTGTGTTCTAAACAACTATTTAAATGTAAACCCGTTATTTTATTTACATTAAAGATAAACACTAAGTATTATTTCATATAACATACTCATAGAAATATTTGGGCCATTAGAGTCTGTCACTGTACATTGTTGCCTAATATACCATTACTCATATTTTTTTTTATCTCTGTTCACTGGTACTTTATATTTTATGTTTTTTTTCCCATCATAGCCAACAATAATTGTTTTTATTTAACTTTTGTTTAGCTGGACACACCTCTCGATTACTATCTTATGCAAAAGCTATAGCTAATGTTCTCAAGTTTTATTTACCATCATAACAATTAAATTGTACTTTTTAGTATTCCTTCCTATTTTATGTTTAAAGCATAATACTGTTCGAAAACCCAATAACAGAGTGTATTCTAAGTAAGTAATAAAGATATTTCTCAAAGACCTCATTCTATAAATCTAAAAACTATTCATTTGCATCCTCTTCCAAGACATAACTAACACAAGACTAATCATTCAATAACATTATCTTCTAAAATGCACAGGCTATATTCCTCCCTTAAAGAGTCCACTGGAACAGGATGTTCCTTCATTTGTAACAATACTATGTCCAATAAATAATAAACCCTAAACAAAAACGCCTGTTTGTTTGTGTATGTACATGTCTGTATATTCTAATAAATTAGTTACATAATAAATTATTATTTCTATTAAGTTATATTATTTCTCATTATTATTCTTATCATACTATGCTAAAGATATTAATTTGTAGACAGGTATACTTTTATCAATACTCAGTACTATGATTCCAAATGCTGATATGCTTGACAAAAAATGATATTTGTATGTCTACTAATATCATATATGTATACATAAAGCTAAATAAAATAGTTTAAGAGAGTCAACCTAACCAAGTGTATCATGGACAAACATAAGAACAATATTTTGTGTATAGACCTTTCGTTACCTCCATGAATATTGATGTTTTTGAACAGTAGATAATTAAATATATTCAGTGTCCCGATACATTTTTTCTTCCTCGTTTATCAAGATAAATCTATTGAAGAGTTATGACTAAAGAATAATAATAATGAAACCTAACTTTATGACAGTTAGAATATAGAATCTATGTTATTATTATTATTCATAGTTAATGACATATATGCATTGTTTTTTAGTATCATTTTCTAGATCTTCTGCATAATGGTATCCAAAAACAAGTACTCAAAAGATAAAATAGAATAGTTCATTAGAAAGTTAATGGTAATGAGATTATCTAAGTATACAGTGTAGTTTATCACAAGAATCTTTGTATATTAGTCAAACTGTCTCTATTTATTAGCATAGCTTGAATAGGGTTTCAGGTATCTATTTGTTTGTTTACTTAACATTTTCTGTCAACTTTATATATATCCATATTATTTATAAACTAAGCTTTTAATTTTAAATAAACATTATAATTTGATGTGCCATACTAATATATATCTATATTATTAGAAATACATATAGACAAATATAACTTTTATCACATAAAACTCGCTTTGGTTATTAAAAATTGATTTTTTTAGCCTAAGCATAAAGTAAACGCTTCTTTTTTTTTAAAGATAAAAATAAAAAATAAAAAATAAAAAGTATTAGTTGTACAAAATAAATTAATGTGCTCTGTCTGCAAGATGGTCTGCTTGAAACCTCAATAGAACGAATGTCTACTGCTATACATTTTTATATTTTAGTAATTTCTTTTGACTAATATAGACTAGCTTTCAGCAAATGCGTGAGTGATAGGTTAGAAACAACAGGATAATGTAGAATATGCCTTTCTTATCATGTATATTTACACAAATGCATCGATTTAGCACCAAATAGATTCACCATTATCTAGAAACTATAATTAGGGACCAAGGCACTATCAATGTAAAATTAGATGTACACATAACTAATAAGTAAACCTGACATTACTCTACACCTATTATTAACATTATGTCTATCACCAACATCCAATGATATTTATTATAAGAAACCACTCGGGTTAGGTATTTTACTACTGGAGATCAAGTATTTGTTTTCAAACCCGCTAGCTTAAAATACCATTTTCTTTAGTTTTGCAGAAGTCTTGAATCAAAAGCATAGGATGAAACTAAAGTATACAACTGTCAAAGTTGATAGAAAATTAGAGTCAGTAGATGTATGAAACATATATCATAAAAATAATTTAAGATAATAGCTCATTCGATATATATTTCAAGATACTTGTGTGAGTGAATAGATTATATCTACAAAAAGTAACCTTCTAAGCACTAGAATCTTTATGAGCATTCGATGTATTCCTTTTCTTTACATAAGTAATCGATTAGACACCTGCTTCTCATTCACCAATCATTCTGAATAATAAGTGACAAGATCTGTTTTAGTAAATAGAATCAACCTAACAAAGAAGTCTGTATCATCCTTTGAGTTGAGTACCACAAATGAAAATAGTCTAAAGCAAAGCAGTTTTATTCTTATTTTGTCAGTAGCAAATTTTCTATATCTATTGTTTATTTCCAGGTGAATGAATGGAGTCATCTTTCTGATTTCTAGCACAATTTGCAATAGTTCTAACAGACTGATTAGTCAGGGACGTTGTCGTGAGGCACATATGTCTATGAATACACTTGAAAAGCTGCAGGTCACTTTGTTCCAATATCCAATTTAAAACAAATTATTTGCATGAAACCTTAAATACCTACTGTTATTGGTCGCTTTGCTTTCTGGTTCAGACCCATGGCAAATGCATTTTTTTAATTAATGCTGCTATCTGTCAAGGATTCAACTGTTCTTTCTGTAAGCTAATGAATAACTAAAGAGGCATAAAAAGGTATTAATGTATTTCAGGAAAAGAAAATGGTCTCTATCTCCACATAGACATTGAAATAAAAAGCTAGCTGCTGAATTGAAAATGTCCATCAAGTCGACTACTGATCTTTCTCTATGTTAGTGCTTATAGTATGCATTCTATGCACCATTTACATTATAATCTGTAGATCAACAAACATTTCTAAATGTTTTTAATACAATTTGTGGTATATTAAATAAAATATAGATGCGTTGCTTAATACACCCCAAGTTTCATGTGCACACAAGAAAACAACTGCCATAAAACACTGCAGCTACTATTTAATTGCTACACAAAACGTAAAGAATCACTCGATTCCGACATTTCCGTGTATGTGCTCTGAGTAGCGATGATCGCTGCCTTAATTCCTGGTTACTTCCTGTGGTGGCATATTTAAACTAATCTACAGACCTTTACCTGGGAAAGCTACAAGGATGCTTGGTTTTGCTATTATACATAGAGTTTTGTTGAATGACTTAGTTTTTATTATAAACTATATCATTATCAAATTGAACACAAGAAGAACCCACAACAACAATAAAACAAAACATAAAGAGAATAGACTTAAAGCACAGATTATTTTGAGAATACTAATATTTTACAGTTTAGTTGGAGATTCCGTCGATTGATCTACCCTGAGTGACCAAGATCAAAAAGAGTACACAGATGTTTGTACAACAAGTACTAAGCATGAACTGAAAACAATAGGGTTCTGTTTTTTTTTTAAAAAAAAAACAAACAATGATTATGGATTTATGGCCTTAGTCGTGGAGTTCTGCTTATTTAAACATAATATACATATTCTAGCAGTATGTTGTATATAGGTGAAGAGTGGGAAGAGATATTGATAAATTCACTAGAGATAAAGCATATACAAGATACATGATAGCATACTCTAGCCATTCTCATATATGATACCTTACACTATCTTGCTAATACTTGTATTTGTGTTTCAAAAAGAAAGAATTCAAATTCTATCAATTGAGACTTACCAGTTACAATCTTTTGTCGATGAACATTTTCTTATAACCTGGGATCTTATTCTCATTTCATTGCTACTTGGCCTTCAACAACAATAGTGCATTTCCTCTACTTTTTTCCATAAGCATTAAGATGTGTTTTAATCAATGACCTTTTAGCACTAGTGGTCTACTGCTAATAAGCTTACGCATTCTATCTAAGCTTATGAGTAGACTTAATTTTTAGTACTGACAAACACCATGTTTCTGATAATCATGTTTCTCCATAAGGCCAGTTTTGTAATAGGTTCATCCCCGCTTATTAGATACAGAATGTTTATTGTAAGAATCATGCAAAGAG
Source organism: Spinellus fusiger (assembly GCA_025094145.1). Lineage (NCBI taxonomy): Eukaryota > Fungi > Mucoromycota > Mucoromycetes > Mucorales > Phycomycetaceae > Spinellus > Spinellus fusiger. The sequence goes on along the minus strand of JALLLS010000019.1, from coordinate 335,639 downwards.
ATATTTGGTCAACGGTCAATGAATATTTTCAAAGTTCACTCCGTCTGAACTAGTTCTGTCACATGGAGAAAAGGTCGAATAGAAGAAATGGTAAGTGAAGAGGGCGCAATGCAATTCATTTCACTTCGTATCATTGTTTACATCATTGCACTCAGTGTGATATCTTTCATCTTTCTTCATCTTTCATCTTTCTTCTGTTTTTATATTTCAATTTAAATACTAATTGGATAGCATTATTTTTATTACTTATTTTAATGAATTTTAGTTCATAAATAAGGATATCTCAACTGTCTATTGAATAACTACACATATCTATGAGATGATACATAGATGATTCTAACTATGGTGTGCCCATTAAGGCGCTATACTTTCCGCTCAAAAACGTCTTCCTAATATGAAGAAGATAAACGACAAAAGAATAATATTTCCAGTACAAGAGGCAATGATAAGGTTGTACTAGCCATGCACAGTTATATTAATTTTGATAGTCCGTTGGATGGAAACTGCGAAATCTGTGCGCTTTCATAGTATATTATTTCTTTTTTAGATATTGCTCTTTTTTTAGTTGGCCAAGCATTGAGAGCTGTGACTGTTATCTCCTACCCTAAATGGAGTTGGAAGAAGAAAAACGGCAACAATTGCAACGTTTAGGAATGACTTGCCCCGAATAAGCAAAGCCGTCGTCAAATCCCAACATTGGGAACAGGTCGTTGCTATGCCTATTTTTAAATATCGGTCTATGGATTGGTTGGTCCATACTCCTACTGCTACTGTGCCTTAACTTACTTCCCACTAATAGCAAAGGGATTTTCATCGTGATAATACCATTGCTCCATTTGATCGCTCTATTTGTTCTTGACACAGGCATCTTGCTTCCAAACAGAGCTAGGTGTTTTCTAGTTTGCAGAGTAAGATTACTTTAGGCAGATTTTGAGAACAGGTTCTAGTTAATAAACACATGTCTATACATGCACGTTTTCTCTTAACATACACTCCAAGATGTACACTTTGTCTTTGTTTTTCATGTTATTCAAAATAGACAATTGTATGGACTGAATTGGTGTGATTTTATGAAATAAATAATCATAGTGAATAATATATTATATGCCTTGACTTGGTCTACCAAAATAACAGGCAAAGAATGTGAAATACATTAAGCGAGATTCTGTCTACTGCTTAAATTAGTAAGTGTGTCACTTGATAAACAAAAGTCAGTAAGATGCTCTTACTATAATGTATCCAATGCCTGTGTCTGTATCTGTAGCGAAGCGTGACGAATGCATCACCAAGTAAGACAAAAATAGTCAGTGTCCTACCTGGGGTAGAAATCATCTCTTGTCTAAATGAGCTGCATACAATTGTGCTGCTACTCTATGTCCGCCTGCTTTTCTGTGCAATGTGGTTACAGAAAATTACTATGAAGAGAGTGCATTGAAGATCATTGAGTCTGGGGCACAGCCGCCACATCCGTCTTTACTCAACTACACCCGCAAGTTCGTCGAGTATATAAAGGACGGGAATGGGCCTCTCCAAGAACGATATTCAATTCACCTTCTCTTATCAATCATGAAGTTCTCCCTCTCTTCCGCCTTCCTCTTCGGTGCCACTCTTTTCTCCTGCGCTTCTGCCGCTCCCCTCAATGCTGGTCCCCTTAACCTCGACAGCCCCAACCTCCCTGCCCTCCCTGCCATCCCCTCCCTCCTTTCTGGCACTCCCGTCGGTTCTCTCCTCTCTGGCTTGAACAAGCGCACCACCTTCCCCACCATTGGTACCGAGAACCTTGCTGTCCAGATCATGGCCTCTATCAAGGCCAAGGTCCACGCTCACGTCCTTGCTCAGATCTCTGTCCAGGTCGCTGCCCACGTCCACGCTGGTGTTGAGGCTCACGCCACTCTCCTCGGTGGTATTATCAGCGTCAAGAAGGTCAAGATTGATGCCCAGATCAAGGCCGCCATCGACCGTCTCCGCATCCAGGTTGATGCTGATGTCCAGGCCCTCGTTGAGCCCCAGGTTTATGCTGAGCCCCAGGTCTTCCTCGTCAAGGCCATCCTCGGTAAGGAAGTCGCTGAGAAGGAACTCCTCCTCCTCGTTGCCCACGTCATTGCCGATGTCCAAGCCAGACTCCAGGTTGAGCTCAAGAAGATCCACGTCAAGCTCGCTGCCCTTATCCACCCCCATATCAAGGCCATGATTGATGAGCTCCACGTCAACTTGCCCGTTGCCCAGGTCACCGTCACTGTTAACGTCAACGTTGAAGCCATTGTCCACCCTTGTGTCGATGTTGCCATCAAGGCTTGTGCCACCCTTAAGGCTCACGTCAGCCCCGAGGCCATTGTCCGTGCCCTCTAATTTTTTAGACTTTATAGCTACTAATTTATCTACTAGTTAATATAATATTGACATTAGCTATATACGAGATTTATATATCTCTTTAGATTCTCTAAGAATAAAACACTCATAATCACTCTAATTGCTTGTCTATTTCAATATGCTTGTTCTATGTTCTATTCTCTTGATTATTGGATTGCTATAATTAGTGTTTTTCTCTCTTTATTTTTTAATACATAAATCTAAAGATAAATTATGTCAAGAGAATGATACACACTCAGTTGAAGCATTTTAGAATCAAAGCAATGGCAATATCATTCACTAACATCACAATAATAAGGGTCTTTATTACTATTCGATTTTTGTTTGTTTTTTTTGTTTTGTTTCAATGATCTATCTTTCAAGTCTAATCACATATTTCTTAGATATCATAAGAATATACAAACACGATTTGCATAATAAACAAGTCATTGAATGAATTCAATCTTGATATGTATTTCTATGAGTCCTCAAAATGAAGTACTAATCACTGTTATTTATTTATTATCCGACCTATCTGTTTAAGAAGATTGATGCAGCTGCTATTGCTTCCTAATATTAGTTCCATTCTGCCGCTGAAAAGTATGCCCCGCCATGTCGTTTTCTTTGAAACAAAGATGTAGGCCTACGTCAGACACTCTTTTACTGTACTTATGATAATGTCAAGAATACTATTTAACCGATATAGACTCTCTCTCTCTCTTTTAGCATTGATTTCATGATAGCTTCTCTTATCCTATCCTATCCTATCCTGAAGAGATATAATGAGACGAACATGTTAATAAAGGTAAAAAGACAAGAGAGAGAGAAAGAGAGAGCCTTGTATAATTACATATAGTTCATACAAAGCCATGAACCCTACTTACTTGTGAATAAACATACAAGCACCAAGACCCTTGTCTTGTAGCTGAATAAAGATACACGGATTGTATTCTTACAGAAGCATAGACCAAAACTAATCTCACTAATTACCACTAGAGGAAGAGGGTTGCTTACACACAACCTCATATCGACTGCGCTAATAGACAACGACATTCTGGTATCTATTCTCGGGAATTGAAATTCCATTTCATCACCGCCAACAGCCATTTCAACAGATTAATCCTAAAGAAATACTAAGACGTTCTACTTGAGTAGCTCAATGTAGACAACAGGTGGGATAGTGGTAGGGTGCCTTCTTTATATCTATATCTATATTCAAGATACAGATCTAGACATATAAAAGGGGTGAAGTGTTCTCTAGGCTACATTTTTCAAGTGGACTGAAGAATATAAAATATAAAATATAAAGACTAGCACCCCACTCAGTTGAATATCCTTGGAATGAATTCAACAATCACCAGTGTACAGTGGATGAGATGATATGTATTTTTTTTGAGGTCTTTTGAATTGTGCATTGCATATTATATAAAAGTGTAGTTTTCTTTTGGCACTTTTATTATTTGAATTATACCATCAGTTATTCTAATAAGAAAAAGACGATACTTGTGTGTTTCTAACAGCAGTCTACATTTCTAATGGCTGTACTACAGAGATAAATGGATTATTCTAAAGCAAAAGTGTACACTTCTCTTAGTATAAGTTAGAATCAGAGGATGGGTATATTTTATTAATGACAGTTATAGTTTAATACAAAAGAAGCAAACTATTTGTCTTTATTGCTTATGATCAATACATGCAATGCCATTTTAGACCAAGAGAGCCTGGATTGTACGCCCAAAGCCAACAGATATCCACATTGGCATACTTTTACTCCAGCTTACTGCATGTATTTCCGAAGCAGCACTGTAGGCTAATACAGGATCCATAATAGTACGTGACTGTAGTGTTGAATCATCATAAGAAAGTATTGGCTGTGTATCCCACACCAAGACCTGAGAATCATCTCCTATTGCTCAGAGTCAGTATTCTTTCCTTTCCTTGCATTACTACTGTTACTGCTATTCTGACTATGACTATGGAGCCTACCTCCTGTACACATATGTTTGGCATCACGCGGCGCCCAATTCAAACAATTCACACTGCCTGCCTGTCTACGTGTCAATTCTGATATAGGTACCAGAGGGTAGCGAATGTCCATGACTTGAACTGCATTAGAATCCATCCGGAGGGTCGCAAGTAGGTCTTGTTGGACTCTATTGAACTGGAGTCTTAGCAGTGGTTGTGTGACTTCACAAGGAGAACCAAGACTCCCTTTCTGTGAACTTGAGACAGCACACGGTGTTTTATAAAGGATGGTCGATTGATGAAGTGCTCTAATGAATACCCGATGAGTTATAGTCTGCCGATACTGCCATGTTACCTTGTATCAAACAACCGCAGGCTCCCATCGGCACCCACTGTCACAAACACATCTGTGGTTCCATGCTTAAAGGCAACATCGTAGACATCCTTTTCATGAGCCACCAGCTGGGATTTTGCCTGTCCTGTCTCAACGTCCCATAGAGTACACGTTGTATCAATGCTAGATGTGATCAGTAAATTGGGATCTACTTCATTCCAGTCAAAAGAAGTGATGGGTGCATCGAATTCAGTATACTTTAGTTTGCTTAATAACCGGTATTTATTTTTTGTTATTTATTTCTCTTGCAGTACTTACACTTGTAAATCTGTGTTTTCTATAGAGTCTCTTTTGTGTTTGGACAGTGGTCTTTTTCCCACTCACAGTATTTCCCGCGACCTGTTCATAGGCAGGGTTCTCCTTCAAGTGCCATAGCCTCAGATAATCTGAAGAGGTGACTAATATGTCAGGCGTCCTTGAAGTGTTTCCCTTTTGATACACTTTCCAGTATCAGTCATCTCTTTCCCGTTGTTTCTATTGTCACTTAGCCATTTGACTCCTCTTACCTTCCACGGCTCCCACATGACTTTTGTTACTGGGTACTGTGAGTCAGCCTCAGCAAGGGGAAAGAAGTCTTTGCCCTCACTCTCTTTTAAAGTATCTTGGTCGTCTTCGCTGAACAAGTCTGTTCTTCCAATGATTTGGAACTAATCCAGCCTGTGCTTCAGTTCAAGCCAATGTATTTACCACCCACACCCACGTCTCTACCAAAATAATAGAATAGAATAGAATAGAATAGACTGTGCTTACCTTATTGATTTGATCTTCTATAAAACTACCTACAGCTAACTGGAAGCCTCCCTTTTCTGTAGGCACATTGCACCAGTCGAGAGCATAAACATGCCATGGTGCGTTGTAGGTGTATATTTTCTTTTGGGATGGGCGTCGGTCTTCGCTATGGACAGGGACAGGTGTTGGTCTACTCCATGGTGTTGGACTAGAGTGGGTCATTAATGAGCAGTTGTAGTTCTGTCTTTGAGGTGGAAACAAAGGGGAAGAAGAATCAAGGGAAAAATAGATGTTTAAAAATTTAACCGAAAACACAGGCAATAAAAAATAAAAAATATTAAGTCGAAACACGCACAAATAAAACAACGGTTGGGTGGGTGAAATGTGATTAGATGGGCGACATCGGAACACGAGAGAAGAGAGAAGAGGGTCTATAGAACAACCTCTAGATGATAGTAGGATGATAATGATGCTATAGACTGGTCTCTACTACAGATCAATACTGACTGACTATTCACAGTCTGTCTAATATATCTTGTTCCAACGAATAGATCAAGTAGATGTGTTCTTTGGTTGTATCAGGGCAGATGTACAAGGTCATGAAGAATAGATGACTGGATTGTAAGCCCGAAATAGACTGAACATTGCAGAGAGGGATTTTGCTGTGTGTGACTTGTTTTTATAGGATGTTCTATCTTATACATAAAAAGAGTGGTTTCTATGTGTAATGAAAATCCATCTTTCCTAGTGATAAGGTTGTACAAAGACAAAAGGAGAATATTATTTATTTTCTCTTCCAGCAGCTACTAGCCTTGTTCTGCATAAAGCAAGTCACTTGTCACTGTTTCTTCTTTTGTTGTAGAATAAGCAGCAGAACCCACTCCCTGTTCTTCTTCCTTAACATTCAAGGGAGATTCAACCAATGGCTTTAGTAGTAGTGGGACAAGAAGATTCAAGGGCCAATGATGAATAAGATGGAGAAACAGTCTTCTTTATCCTCTCTCTCTCTTCACACTACTCAGCAGTAGATTGAGAATGCCTTTGTTTCATCTACATATAGTATCCTAGGGTCTATTCAGAGTACTAGTGGTATTTGTCCAATTGATGGAAGCATGACTTTGATAGGAGACTGGTCTACGCACCTAAAGGTTTTTGGGATATAAAAGTAAATACACGAACAATAAAATAACACTATCTTCATACAGTATTGGTGCATCTTTGGGAAATAAAATAGTGTAGAAATGTAGTATGGTTCAAAAGAGACTTATGTGTATCTTGGTTTAGTGCAGCGATAACTACACCGGATTCTTTCTTTGATGTTTTGATGTTTTGGTGGATTAGTTACTACTAGCTAGATGTTTGTTTGATTGCTGTTGATTAATAAGACCCAAAGGCTTTATTCTACGAAATGAGATTAAGCTATTGACATTCTGGTTTTCCACAGCAGGAGTACCTTTATATGAATAATTATTTATGCAACAACGGGGTAACTATGGCTCTCTCCTCGAGGTATCTTGCAAACCTTTCACAATTGACTATTGAAGATGTATGTCCTGATAGAGATAACTCAGCTTCCATTCAATACCAGTGATTGAGCTTTTTACTGCTACAATCTTCAGAGCAGTCTCCATGAAGAAAAGAAAATAAAGACGAGTTGACCTTTCTCTTATACTATTTCTGTTTGATAATTGGTTTTCACATATCATTGATTCAATCCGTGATTTGAAAACCAAGAAGTTGTGCTAAAGCATAAAACTTATATATCTATCAATGGAAACTGTGAATCCCATGGGTTTTCTATGCACATATACAGTCCCATACAATAAGTGAATTGACAGAATTCTTTTTATTTTATTTTGAAAAATAAAGGTACATATATCAGTCAAAGATATTCATAAGAAAAGATTCATGGAATAATACAATATTTGGAATAGTTGTTCTTTAACTAATTGTCTACATTCTTATTATAAAGATATTGCTCAGTGCTTTGTAACAAAGTCTTTATTTTTAATCACTCTAGTCCCTTTATCATCTCCCATAACTGTCAAACAGGATTCTTCAGACCAAACAACCTTGTTTTTATACAATAGGACGATCTTGTCTATTGTAGTCTTTGTGAGGTCGACATCGTCAGCAATCTCTTGATAGGTAACATGTATTTTCTATTGTCCTATAATTTGACCTCTAATAAAGATATCATGCTCTCTTCTTTTGATGGGACTATCTTCATGTTCTTGGCCAAGAGATGGCTGTTTTTCATTGCTTGAATAAGTTGTAAAATAAAAATAGAAAATTGATTTGCTGTCTACTCATTTTTGCATGGAACTGTATACTTCACCAGAATAAGAATATTTTTTATTCTTTGGCCTTGTTATTATCTTGTTATTTCCCACACTGCACATACAATTTAATATTTAAGTACTCGTCAAGATGAGCATAAATAAGCAAGGTAATGTGCCATTATTAACAAAGAGAAACAATAGAAATAATTTGTAGACACTACCAAGGACTATTCTAGTGATAAAAAGGTAAGCAGTGTCTTCATCCAGGCTATGGCTTATTCTAATGTACAAGACACTCATTGTATTGTTATTAGGCAAGTAAAGACTCCTTTCAAGTCAGTCTCAGGTAGTCTTTTATAATATCAACAATGTCTGTTATACTCCTGAGCATATTTATCTGTAATGTTATAATAAATAATCCCATCTATCAACACTATATTCTATTGATAATACAATTTGATATTGAGATATACTACAAAAAGAAACAAATATTTAGATACTTGCAAACTTTTTTTATTTTAATCGTTTTTCCATAAAAGGCAATATCTTTTATGTCTAGAAAGGAAGGATATATCACCGCTTAAAGGCCAGAAAATCTTTGGGTGTGTAGTAAATATTCAGTTTAAGACTTACTCTACTCTCCTTTATTTATTTATTTATATAATAGAAAGAAGGAATAAAAGAGTGAAAAAAGGTATATCAGACAGATACAGCCTTTGATTTTGTTAGCATAAACGTCAGTCACATAGTGTCCATAGACACCCTGCACACAACACTAGCCAATAGTAAATGTCTTGCTTCTGCCTACACACCAGGAGATTTTTCTAGCTTTAAATCAGTGACACGACCTTCCCTTTACGCCCATCCCGATTTTTTCTCTTTTATGGGACTGTGTTTAAAAACAAAGGTTTGCAGGTATCTGTAATAAAGGGCACTGTGGTTATCAACAGGACCACTAGAGAGATGAATCTGTAGTAGTTTGGTCTATAGCAGAGACTACGAAATAGAGTATTAGTACAAAGGCTGGTCTAGAGAAATCAAAGAGGGTACATGAACAAGAACACAACACACGATTTGAGCACAATGGGTAACTAGGCAACTGTTCTTTAAGCAATTCTTTTCTTTTCTAAAATGTTGTTGTAGTCTGCATTACTTTGACAGTTCTGATTAAGCAAATGATTTGTGAAAATTCGTTTTGTTCTCAAGATCTGCCACACTTATAACACAAATAACCTCACTGAGGTATTAGTAAATTTCAACAATATCCGCGCTTGCCAAAGTTGCGGAATTGTTTGGAACAGAGATGTGAATGTATCAAAGAATATCTATACAATTGCAGAAGAAGGATTAAAGGGTTACCACAGACCAGTTCCTTTCTGTCGAGAAGAATAGATATTTGTATTCATATTATATATCACCACATCGAAAGTGGTTTCCTCCAGGATTCATATATTTACAGGTAAATCTACATAATCTTTATTTATTTAAAAACTAACATGAATACATAATTTATTTTCCCTCTTTAAATCGATGTGTTATTTCTTAAACAATTGTAGTTTGACTATTTCCTTTTATATCCTAAAGATCTCCTGGTGTGTAGCAGTAGTATCATACTTTTATCAATGTATTGGACAGATGGAGTAAATCAAGACAGCATTCACAGTCAAAAGCGATGTCACATTTGTTGTATTTTGTTGCTCTGTGTTTATAGGACTGATTTGAACCCTCCTTCCACCTGCCTACCATCACTACTAACTTCTCTCTGTTAAACAGGTGCCTCCCCCTTTAGTATAGCAAAGGACTCGTCTCACTGCCTCAGGAACACAGACATTCGGAAGGCAATACAATAGAGTCACGCGACTTGAATTTATTTTATTAGCAAGACCATGCCCTTTTGCCCCTCTCAACCCATGTCATGGCTTCAAAAGACGCTGCTTGTTATGAAAACAGTCGATTCCTATATGCCCTCCAATTCAGAAAAAGACGAGAGAGTATAGGAGAGGTGACTGTAAAGCGACAGTCATCTCATCCTATTGCTCCGAGACTCACTCGTTCATCCCATGCCATTGTTCGAAGGCCAAAGCAGACAATCACTTCTACATTTAGTATGACTCGACAAAGAAAAGAAGAAGTAGAGTTGGATAAATCCTCCTATCCCTCCTGGGACTCTCCTATTGATGCATTTGAGGTGCTTCGTGCTACTATTACTGGCATTACACGGAATATGCAGGCATTTCATGTTCAAGAGATATTGAATACCGAATTATGCGAGACACACCACTATGATGAAGAAATAGCAGGCTCCATGCGTAGACTCAGCTCAACTTCCGGCAGAGTTACCTTTACTGATGATCCTGTGCACTACCACCAAAACCACAACCAAAACCACAGCCATTACCGTCGAAGGATATCCCACAGTTCTAGTTCTATAGACACAAAACCCAGCCTTCCATCAGTCGACACTGGAGAATCCTTCTTATGGACCTACCCAAAAGAAGGCAATTCTCCTAGCCTGCCCACTAGCCCCCATCTTACTTCTCTTTTCCTTACTACTAATATTCTTATTCATTCTCGTCTCGATGAACTCTCTGAAACTGCGTCTATTGCTTCTTCTGCCTCTCATGAGACTACAGATCTTCTTACAGTAGAATGGAGATCCGGGTTCCTGGATCTACTCTCCCGTTTTATTACACAGTCAGAAGAACTCGAGACATTTTCAACAGAAGTATTGAGTTCTGAGAGGCGTGTTCGTGAACTCATGGTGGTCAACACGGGGCTTGAAGAACAGTTTGAACAGCGTTTTAAGAGTTATTCAGATCGAATTATTGAATGTGAACAGGTCGCAAGTCAGCAGCTGTATATGATCGAGAGCCTGGGTGAATTAATAACGGATCTAGAGACACATATCATCCAACAACAGGAAGAGGCACAGGCCGTTGAAAAGGAAGAAGAGGGAGAAAGACAGGAAGAAGGAGAAGAAAGACAGGAAGAAGAAGGAGAGAGTGGGCCCAACAGTACACGGTGGGATTTCAGTCGAGCAGTTGTAGATCTACTAAGCCTGGAAGAGAAGAAGGATGCCATTGATAAGATGCGATGGGATGTTGGGATGTGTGTAGGAGGAGGCGTAGGAACAGGCCATGTTATTCATAGCTTCCAAGGTCGTCTGTATGGTATTGAAATGATGATTGGTGGATCAGGTATAACTCAACATACAGAAAGTACAGCAGAGGTAAAGTAAACAAGATAGAAAGATGAGTCACTTACTTTAAATAGACAGTGCATACATCAACACATTTACAGCACATTACATTACAACACCACCAATACCTTTTTCATTTGTCACCCAAAGACCGTAGGGACAGGTTCCTTATGCTTCCTAGGCATGAGTGGATTCCTGATGCTGGAGCATATCAGTGCCAGTTTATATACGTCCGTTCTACACAGACATTACAATGTAGTGCTGAGTTTTCTTTTTTCCAACGAAGGCATCACTGTCGCAAGTGTGGAAAACTTGTGTGTCAGCGGCATAGTGGGAATCAACTTCCACTCTTCTCTTCTGGATCATGCCATGCCCAATGGAGTCGAGTATGTGATTCTTGTTTTCATGATATTATCGCCCGCTCTTCTAAATAGCCCACTGTCTCTCTGTTTGTTTGTTTGTTTGTTTGTTTGTTTGCAGTCTAGAGAAAGACAAAAGGTGCCTCCTTCTATTGTTCTATTATTTTCTTTATTGAATCTTACTCTTGGATCCTATTCCTACTCTTTTCTGTTCATTTTGTATACACACTGCTATAGTAGCATAGCCAAGGATAAGAGTTGTTTTGTATATGTTTTGTATTTTATAAATGAAAAACCAAATAAAAAAATGAAAAAGAAGCTGTCATGTAGAATAGAATGTATGTAGAGAAAAAGAATTCATGAGCAAGTAAAGTGCGTATATAATATGTTCTTTTTATAAATAAGAAGGGGAAAAGGAAGGGAAGGGAAATAGACAGGTATATACGGATTATTGTTGAGAATCATAGACAATAAGATGGATGTGTGTATGTGCGTGAGTGTGCGTGTGTCTATGCAAGAAAGAAAGAGGGAAAGAAAAAGATAAGAAGAATAAAAGAATAAAAGAATGGAGTTCTCTCTTGTTGTATGGGTTGGGAGATGTAATAGGAGAAAGAGAGAAACCGAATAAACATAGAAGGCTCTTTAGCAATCCATGCTGATACCTTCCATCAAGTCCATGCCTCGACCAATGCCAAACTTCTCATTTGTAGCAGCATCTCCTATGGCACTCATATCAATCGTACCATGGCCTCTTTCAAACTCATAAATCATAGATAGTAAGTTGGGTCGGCTTCTTGCTGCAACACCTGCACTGTTCTCTGGAGAGGCCAGGTTCTCTACCAAAGAAGGATCCATTGTACCCGGTGCCGTGCTATTGTACTTTGTCTCGATGTCTTCAAACACCTGTAGAAAATAAAAATAAAAGGTGAATCATTATTACAGCCTTATACTTTGTAAAACAAAACTTACTTGAACAATACACAGGTTCTGAATAGCAATATCCACCTCATTCCATGACTGAAGGGACCGGATCCCCTTCATAAAGGCATCAAAGAATTGGTTCACATAAACAAAGCTATACATGTATCTGTCTTCATTCAACCAAAGAGCCTGTTGAATTTCTTTCGACTCCAACACCACATTTCCAAACGAATAGATGGTCGTGGTGCACTCAATCGTACGTCGATCACGCGCCTCAAAGAAAAAAGTATTATTGAACACGAAATCCGAAATATTAAGATTAAGATCAAGCTTCATCTTGGCAAGCAGCACGACATTGGTAGGATGAAATGTCAAGGTTTCTACCAATGGACATTTGTCGCGTGAAACAGTCGTGGTCTTCACTGTGGAAAGACAGTTTGGATAGCAATGAGGCAATTGAGCAAGGTTATGAGAGACTGTCATGGAAGTATCATAGGGAAGTGCGTATTCAAGAAACAAGCACAAGTAGTTGGGCCAAAGAGCAAATGTAGGACCTTGAATGTCTTTCATGCATGATTTGCGTCGTATGGCATTTGCTTTTTGAAGTGTAGTGGTGTAAGAAGAACCAGTGGCTGATAAGCATGGTTCAGAGTGGGAAGAAGCACAGGTACTTTTAATCTGCTGCTGAGGCTTGCTGATGTCTAATAAGCAAGAGGAGGTGATGTCTTCCATAGAGAGAAGAGAGACAGTATTGGTTGTATTAAGATCAGCACTAGCACCAGCACTAATATTCGTTGAGGTTGTAGTATTACCACTGACTGTCATAACAATATCTTCTGTTGCTTCTGATGTAGCTGGGTTATTAGTGTTGTTGTTATCATTAGGTGTTATAATAGTATCATTAGTTTTAGTAGTAGTGTTGGTATTGTTAGTGATGCTGATATCATTATCACTAGAAAGTGCAGTGTTTGAAAACATCCCAGTATTTGCACTTGTATAAGGGTTGATGCCATGAAAGGTGTAAGCAGAAGATAAACCTGTAGGACTAGAGAATGCGCTCATGCCATAATTAGCAGTGTCTGTGCCAAAGAATGGGGTATTGCCTGTGGACATGGTCTGCTGAAGTAACTGCTGCTGCTGTTGTTGCTGCTGATGCTGATGTGTAGCCAACGGATCAACAATACCAAATAAGTTCTGCTGCTGAAGTGGACTGTAAAGATCTTTGATATCCAACAAAGAAAGAGGATTCTGAGAGAGAGAAGGATCCGCACCATACATAAGATCAAACACATAGTCAGCAGGAGAAGGTGAAGATCCAGTAGAAGACTCGTCTGAAGAAGTGGAGGAAGAGGAAGAAGAAGAGATGGCAGTATTAATACTAATATTAGTGTTAGTGGGGGCACTGTTAAGATTTAATTCAGAGGCAGAAAACATAGTAGGATGATGAAGACTAGCAACTGTGTTGGCAGGCAATCCCTTGAGAAATACATTGGGATGGTGCAGAACAGGCATCTTCTTTTGCAAGAACCCTTCTCTTGGCTTCATATCTGTCGAGTCAGTCAAAAGACGCATGACTAGAGGAAAATAAATGGTTTTACTATAAAAAGTCAACAACAGGATTCTAAGCCCGTAAGACTTACAGTGAGGGTCTCCTTTACGAGTGTTCTTGAGGACTTGAATGTGTGAGGACACTTGTTTGCGAGTACGGATTTTACTTGTTTTGCGAAAGATAAAGTCAGAAATGAGTTCGTTGCGACCTATAAAGAAAAAAGAAAAGTAAGTATAAAGAGAGAAAGATAAATGTCTGGTTTTTTTCTTTTTTCTTTTTTTTCTTTCTTTCATGTAAAGCTACTCTCTTTCATTCTAGTTATTTACCACAAGGTTTTCCATTGACAAGTATCTTTCTTCTTCCTAGCTTTGGGATTGTTTCTAAAGCTGCTTGAGAGTCAATTGAAAATTTTCCATTTTTTCCATTTATATTATACTATGTTGGGTGTAGTGTTTGTGTGGTGTTGGTGTATGTATGGCTTACCCTCGATAAATGCAGATTCCACATCTACTGGCCAGACTTGCTGCCAATGAAAAAAGAAGCAATGCTGAATTGAGATGGAGTATTAAAATAAATGTGAAAATTTGTACTGACCTCTTCTTTGTCTTTTCCATTTGACAAAGATGGGTTATGGGACATTAAATAATCTTTCTGTGGCTGCTTGGGATATTTCTCTTTTGAGTGGTATTCATTAGAATAATACCCTGAAATTGATGACATGGTAGATGACTTGTGGATAGATCCAAACGCCATGACATCACGCGAAGAAGGTTGGTGTTGCGACACATCATTTTTGAAGAACATATCTTGAGAGCAAGTAAGCATGGGACTAGAGATAAAAAGAAAAATTCCATTCAAGCATAGAAATTTGACAGATAAAAAGGTAGAAATATAGGTAAATAGAAAGGTTAATAAGGTGAATAGATCCGCTTTCTTTATAGAATACTCACAGACACACGTGTATAATAAAGAGAATGAGTGGGTGTATTAAGTAGTAGTAGAAGAAAGACTGAGCAAAAAATAAAGTGGAAAAGAGAGGGTGAAGAAGAGAGTGGATGCAAATAAGTAAAAAAATAAGATATAAGTATAAGAGAGTGTAATAGTAATTAAGAAAAAAAATGAGAAAGAAATAGACAGAAACGGGGCTTATGAAGGGAGAAGAGGACGAGAAGAGGACGAAAAAAAGGCAATCAATATCAAAAGCTCATGTAGAAAACAAATAAAGGGTTGAAAGGTTTTAAACTATGAAAAAAGAAACCTATTTGTTCTTTATTGATTTTTTGGATATTAAAAATGACATGTTGATCTATTTCTATTGAAAAACAGTGGGTTAAGTGTCATTTTCAATCATATATCATCATTAAAACTATCTTTCTATGAATGATGTATTAAAAAAGAGACAATTAAGTTGTTGGTATTTTATTCAATTTCTTTCTACTCTTCTATCTCAAGTGGATCCCATGTAACTGTTGATTTATGATTGTTTATTTACTATGGCCATTAGCATTCAACGGAAAAATAATATATATAAATCTATCTGTGTAAATTGTAATGACAGCTAATAAGCAAAAAAAGAATAAGCAATGGAGAGAAAAGGGGGTGAGGGAGAGGAGACTAATATCTATTTTGCTTTCATCACGATGGGCATTTTGGAATAGATTTAAATAGTTTTGTAGCATAAAAGGTCAAATTTGCATATTGTGTTTTGGGTGTATGACACTAGCAGGATAAAAAAGAGATGGAAATAAATACAAAGCAAAAGATAAACAAGTTATAATAGAGAAGAAACCATCTATGAACCCCTTTTATTAAGTTCTTTTTCTACTTATGGGCTAAAGTATAGGAGGTCTCTCTTTTTATCCTCTTTTAAATATATATATTAATAGTAAAATGATATGATGAAGAAACCAAAAGCAAGGAATTCGATATAAAAACCAAAGGGAAAAGCAAGAGAAGATTACTTTTATGAAGTCTGCCTCCTCGTCCCCTTTTTATTGCTTAGACTGGTTTTATAAAATGAGTGGCAATTAGAGCATTTACACTCATATTACTAGTATGCTAAGACACAAAGAACAATACTAAGCTAGTGCAATACTACTTGTTATATGAAGATCACATAGGCATAGGGCTTGGATCCCTTTTTTATTTTTTATTGTTATTCTTTATGTCCTTTATGATATGGCATCAGCTCGCCACAATGCCATGACTCATACTATGATAATAGCACAACCTATTTTTCAATTGATGTTATTCTATTTGTTTTCTTTTTATACCAATTCTCTCTCTTTTTTTGCTCTTTTTTTTTTGCTCTAATAGACATGCATAGAATAGGGTGTCTATAGATGTAAAAAGTTAATACAAAAGTACATCTACATCTACATCCACATTCATCTATTGATCTATACACATTTATATAAACATCTACATAGATATAAATATAAAAATAACCACAGACAAACTGTAGGGGTATATTTTCCAAAGAAAGATATAATCAATCCATCAGTAATAATAGTAATAAATAATAACAAAAAGAGGTGGCAGGCATTATCTCATCTGAGACGCTGCACTCATACTCCGGATACTTGCTTTCTTTCGAATAGACTTGGCTACGTAATGCCGTATCAAGTTCAGTTGATCATCACGTAAATCATGCAGCAACTCATACAGACTGTCGCCTACTACATCTTGGAAGGCAACGATGGCTTCCACACAAGATTTTCTTACATTGACAAAAGAATCGTTCATTCCCTATAAACACGTTTATCCATTCATCCCATGTAGGATAATATAGGTTAGAAATATTCAAGTCAATGCACCCATTCCCCCTCTTCCTTTCTCTCTTTCTCCCATGCAAACAAGGAGGAAAGGGAAGGATTCTTCTCTCCCCCTTTTTTTTTACCTTTTTAAACACATCAATTCCACCTCGCATCAACCATGTATCAACAAAGCTGCCGTCATTGATTTCCTTTATCCATTTGGCAAGATACATAAAGGCAGATCCTACAGGTGGATAGCGAGCAGTGACCCATATCTCTCTATCGTAGGGTTTGGTAATAAAGTAGTATAGCAAGTAGGCTAATAAAAGTTCAAACACAGTCTGGGCATTGACAGCACCTAATACGCTCTCCAATGTATCTTCTGCTGCAGCACATGCCTATTACAATGCAAGTGTTAGGTAGCTTTTCTATCAACAGCTCACCCTTCTTCTTTAGTGTATATGTCTCTTTATAGATAGATAGATAGATAGATAAACAAACACAAAAATAATAAATAACAAATACTGAGTACTGAATACTGAATAATATAGAGTGAATAGCTGATATAAAGATCAATAAAGAGATCAATAAAGAGATCAATAAAGAGAGACAAAAAGAATACATCTTATCTATAAAGAGACATATATACCTAGTTGATTTACTCAAACCAACTATCTTACTCTCTTACCTACTTACCTGCCTATCTACCTCACACCCATTCTCACACACTCCAAAACACCATGACTACAAATTTATCTATAAATATACACTCACCGTTGGATCCTCACTTGACCGTAAAAGAAGAAGCTGTCCAGTAAGACATGCCTCCAATGTCATGCCGTCTTGGTTCTTCTTCCGTTCATAAAATCGAAATAGCCCAGATTGAGTCGCCGCCAATTGCTGAACAAACTCCATAGCAGCCAGTGAAAGAGGAGAGGTAGAGCAAAGGTACAAAAGTGCGCCTTGAACAGCCTCCACAAAATTACCGCCGTCGTGCAACCCGCCCGCCCACAGATCACTGTCAGGTTCTTCGGATCCTCCTTGGTTCCATGTCTTTAATACAGGACTCTCTTTTGAAATACGAACAAGACGACGGAAAGTATTAGCGTCTGCTGTATTTGCATTGAGTTTGTCAATGAGGGTGTAGAGAGTAGCTGCACGGTCCTTATTTCCTCGTGGCATGGCAGGTGCAGTGTGGGGTGGGGTGGATAGTGTGGCTGTGCCGAGTGAAGAAGAAGAGGAGGAGGAGGGTTTGCTACGAACATTGGATTTGAAGACAGGAAGTTCTGGGCCACTGATTCTGTTATCCATAAAAGAGACAATGTAAGTGTTTTGGTGTGAATGTAAAAGGTCTGTTGCGTTGGAATACATCTTGATTTCCCCTGTTTCTTCTTTGGGGAGTAAAGGTGTAAGCGTGTGCTATAATAGTAGAAAGATGAATAAGATGTATTGATAAATTCAACATAAACGCCACTCACTGATTCTGTGACAGAGAGAGTAACGGAGGGAACAGTGCTAAATGTAGTCTCTTCTGCCTCTGTCCTTTCTGCCTCTTCCTCCTCTTCCTCTTCTTCCAATGTGCGTGTCCCCAATAGATAGGGCATTGCATAGCTATTGGACTGTGAATGTGTCTCTGCTACTGTTTCCTCTGATGATGTAAAGGGAGTCTGTAGAGGGTTAGAAGGTATGCCTGTTGATGGTAGAGGAGGCAAGGGCAGCAATGGAGGAGACATGGGGGCACCACTGAGCATCTGATAAGCAGTGTCTACTCTTGATGGATCGAGTGAAGTGTTTTTGTCATCATGGATAGGCTCTATCAATTGGAAATCGTTTTTTAGACTCTCGTGCTCTGTCAAATGAAGATCCTCAAAAGTGTGAGAGTAGTCTGTAAGATGGAAGGATTCTTCTGGATTCTCTTCTAACAATGGCTCTAGGTGTTTTAAATGATGTGGATTCTCCATGGAAGGTAAGAGAGTGTCTGCTTCTGATATGGGAGGAATGTCAATAGCAGGATATTCTTTAACTCTATCTGTGGTGGCTTCATAGACTGGTGATGGTGATGGTGATGGTGGGTTTTCAATAGAGGCTAAGGTACCCAGAACATTGGCTGATGATGTCTCAAAAGACTCTACTATAGCTAATGATGTTACTGATAGTGTCTCCTCCTCAGTGTCTATCTCTTCTGTCTCATCCAATGCATCCAATGCATCCAATGCATCCACCCCATTCACTTCATCCACCTCATCCACCTCATCCACCTCATCAAATAACAGCTGATCTATAGGTGCTGATTGACATGTATACTCTGGTATCAATCGAATATGAACACCCAGCGTACGTGCTACTTTCCCTAATGTTGCTTCATCTAGAGTAGATGCTAGTGACTCAAATAACCGTTGATTCACCAACCGAAGATGGGATACAAAAGAGACAAGGGGTACATGCCATACACTTCCTGGTGCAGACGTACTTACAAGTGGAAACAGTTTCTCTAGACAGTACTTTACATTGGCGTCTGATTCAAACCATCGTGAGGCCACATTTTCAGCCTCTTCACCCACCCACTCCGCTGACAATGGATCCACCTCCTCTTCTGCTTCCAATCCAATCATAGGCACCACCAATGCATCTATCCACTCCAAGAACACACGCATGAGTTTACGTCGATTAGCAGAATTCTTGGAGGGATCCTTTTTAGCACCCAGCTGGCGTCGACTTGTATCTGCCACACCATACAATAGCAAGTGATCAAACACATATCTTGCAATCTCAGGATCATGATATCTTAGAAAGTACTGGATACGTCTCATGGCGAGTTTAGCTGATTGACAGCGAAGATGGTCGTCTTCTGTCTTGAGCATGTTATCATCCACAGCAGCCTCCAAACTTATACGAAGCGTATAGTCATCTAAAGGCACGAGTTTCAAAAACACTCCCACTACAGATTCCCAACTTGACAAGTGTTCATACAGTTTAACATTGTCTTCTCCCAACATTCCCCATACAATGGTCTTGAGATGGTCTCCATCAATGGTGACGCCTGTCCCACTCTCTACAAGGATGGCAGCTGTGTTGGGATGACGGGTGTAAGGAAAAGAAGCGAGTTTGCGTGCTAGTAAATGAAGACCATCACAGCGTACACTAAGATCCTCATTATTCAGCATCAGCAAAAGATTTAGTTTTCGCTTCGAGGGTTGTCCTATGATCGACATGGCAGACTTTTTGCGGGTGAGCATGACAGGTACACGAGTCTTTCGCAGTGGAGGAGAGGAGGAAGGGTAGGAGGGGTGAAGGTGAGAAGAAGGAACAGGTGTGGTAGTGAGTGTGCGTCCAATGTGGAGAGAGGTGCTGCCAATGCCAGGCGATACAGAGCGAGTTGTAGAAGGATGAAGAGATCTTCCTCCTTCTGGCAAATCAAGAGAGGCTACGGATCCATGGGAGGTGTTGGAGGTAGAAGGAGATAAGGCGGTGATTTCTGGGGGATCCATGTTGCGGTGAGATCCAACAGAGCTTGATGTTTTTAAAGAGCTGCTCGAGTGTGTAGGACTGTGGACATGTCTGTCTCCTGACTGTGGTTTCTTTACAACTGTGCTTTTGGATCTCTCCAGGGGTTTTCTGGCTGCGGGTGTCAGAGTCCTTAACATTCTATTCACGAATCAATAATAATAATAATAGTCATCAATAATAACAAAATGAGTAAGATGTCTTGTAGTGTTCTCCACGCCTTACGCTTCTGCTCTATCTTTCCAATGGTCAGAAAAAATCCAATAGACTTCACGACAGGTTTCTTTCACAGGTAATGTGGCGTCAGCAAGTCCCTTAAGAATGATCTTCTCCAACATATCAGTACCACCCACTCGGTCCAGCACTGCTCTACTATGGTCTCTTGCTGCGTGTGTCTGTAGCACTGCCTTTGCATAGGTAGCAGCATAAAGACGTCCTTGGTTATTCTTCTCACTCATTGTCAGCCATAATAAATTCATGATCTTGGGATAAAGAGATGTATGACGAAGAAAAGAGAGGGTGGTTGTTTTTGAAGCCGAAGCAATGATTTTTTTTGTAGAGGTGGCACACCTTAATAAACAGCTAATAAGCTGATCATAAATATACGCATCCAGTATCTTCCCCATATAAACACCAATGTCCACCACAAGGGCTAATGCATTGAGAGCCAATGTCGTTCGAAGTGTCTCTACCTAATGAGCCACCACCACCACCACCAATAAACAAGAAAAACAAGATGAGTATATTAATCGCCATTCTCTAGACATATCTATAGAGGAGCAGAGAAGAGAGTGATGATGACACTTACACCCTTCACAACACCATCGACCATCTGACGCATACAGCTCGTCAACGCCTCTGGATACTTTTCTGGTGTGTTGCCTCGTAGAATACCCCTCAGGCGCAGAATCGCCTTTTCTCGGGTCTCCCAGTTGTATTCTGTCTCCTTGTCCTTGTAGGCCTGTACCATGGGGAGGATGTCTCCCTCAAGTTCTTTTGCACTGCCAATCTATAGAGTCCATGGATAAGAATACTATGCATGTTCTTTTTTCCACTGTCTTTGTCCAGAATAAGAATCGAATGTCTACCTGCACAGGATCAACATCGGATTTGTCTGTTTCGTCCTTTGTCATTGACTTATGACAAGTGCTTGCCAAATCATGTAACGTTGAGCAGGTGAAGTGAATAGAATTCAGGGCGGAGCTCTTCGCCGAATGTCCACGTGACTTTTATTCAACGTCATAGGAAACCCATTCAGTTGCCTTGGTGTGGTTTGTATCACCTGACGCTTCTCTTCCTCTTGTTTCTTCCTCTTCTCTTTTCCCACCATGTCCAATGCAGGAGGGTCAAATCTATTTAATAACTATGAACAGGACCTACAGGCTGTGAATGATTCCATTCGAGCCAAATTGACACAGCACATTCCTAGTCAGTCTGGAGGTAGACACAGAGATAGACAGAAAGATAAAAAGGGGGGAGTTGTCTATGCTTGACTCACTCATGCTTCTTCACAGAGGAACGCAAGGCCACCATTCGTGCTGTAGAGAGAGAAATGGACGAGAGCGATGAGATTGTAAATACCACTCTAGGCTTAGAAGCACAGGAAAAGAGTGTATTGTATTGATACACAGGGGGATGTTAGATAGGACAAATGGAGATGGAGTTGCTGAATATTCCTGTGCCTTCTCGCACACGCCTACAAGCCAAACTACGACTGTACAAGTCAGAAACAGAAAAGATGAAAAGAGACCTTGTAAGAAGATACTTTTTTATTATTTATTTATTTATTTATTTATTTTTATTAATTAGTATTAGTATTAGTATTAGTATTAGTATTAGTATTAGTATTAGTATTAGTATTGGTATTAGTATTAGTATCAGAAAAGAAAGAAAAGTGTCTTATTGAGTTGTCTAGCGTCGAACTACAGCCACAGCCCCTCGCTCCAAAGATCGCGCTGAACTGTTAGGAGATCTTGAGAATGGCATGGGTGACTTGGATGCTTCTACAATGGATCAACGTCAGCGCCTGTTGAGTGGTACTGAACGTTTGGGAGAATCCAGCCGCCGTTTACAAGATAGCCATCGATTGGCATTGGAAACAGAAGGCATTGGCATTAATATTCTAAGCAATCTCAAAGGACAACGAGAGACTATTGTCAGAGCAAGAGATACAGTAAGACACACATGGCCACTGTTTTTTTTTCTTTTTCTTTTTCTTTTGGCTTCTTAGTTTAATACTTACTGTACTATGTATAGCTTGCAGAGGCAGATTCTTATATTGATAAGGCCTCAAGAACACTCAAGGGCATGGCTCGCAGGTAATCTCCTTTTCTTTAGAATGAGATCACAAAAACAACCCTCATTCTTTTCTTATTTAGAATGGCTACAAACAAAATGATCACTGCTGCTATTATTATTATTCTTGTTGCACTGATTGTATTGGTGATTTGGAGCAAACTGTTTTAAATGAAGAAAAGATAACAGCCTGTGGAAGTCCAAGGATGTCTTCATTATTTCTTTTCTTTTTTAAATATATATATATATATACTACTACTCCTACTACTACTACTCCTACTACGAGTGTCGTTGTTCTATGCTTCCAATCATTGCTTATCTTTTTTCCAGAGACAGAATAGGTTCATTGTTGGTTACATCATGTGACTCCAGAGGGTAGATAGGATACTGCAGTGGATAGTCATGCGTAGAAGCAAAGGTATGTCTGGACAGTTGATCTTTTATATGTATGTATAGATGCATAAATAGATGAAAAAGAAAGGAGGTTTGAGGAATAGTTTCTTTTCTTTTGGGGTATTCTAATCAATAGGAGCAGTCATAAAGAAATAGTAGCCTTACCTGTCACACTTGGGATGACTGTTTTCCATTGTGAAGGGTGATGTGCTGTTCGTGGTGTTCTTACAGCAGAGGGGGACTGGATGGGGAGTGTGGATGAGGTGGTGGTAGAACAGGTAGAAGTGGAGGAAGAAGGAGACAGCGTAAGATTCAGCATTGAGCTCGTCAATGGCTGGGTGGTGCCTGATGTCCACAGTGATCCTGTAGGAGAGAGAGGAGGTGTCATGGAAGGAGTGCTTCTTGCAGTGCCTGTTGACATACAGGGTGCACTCTTCAAGGCAGTAGAAGTACTACTGATCGGACTTATGACAATAGCAGGAAGAGACCAGGCTGATCTTAGCTGTGTTTGTTCTTTTGTAGCACTAATGCCTTGTACAGAATGCCGATGAGGTCGAATAAAATAAGGCGGCTGGGTGGGGTGGGGAGAGGATAATTTTCGGAAAGCAAGTGTGCCTTTTGTCCGGTGTTCTTCAATGGGACTTTCTACACTTGAAGAAGAACTTGCAGACAAAGAGCCAGGCTGAATCACCGAAATGACATGCTCTATTCTACGCAGACGATTCTCAATACGACCTATGACTTTACTGTCTTGGGGAGCTGCTGCCGTACGCTTCTTTCGTTCGGAATAATTGACACAATCAATCTCATTAGCAGAACAAAAACCACAAGGGGAGCTGCCATCACATTTGGTCTTTCGGCGCCGGCACGTCTCACATGCAGATCCGGAGCTAAGACGGCGTGCATTGGTGGTGGAGAATACACTTCGGGAAGTGTCCGATACTAGCACATACACACACTTCCCATTCGTTTCAGTGCAATGGGTACAAGGATGCTGACCATTACAGACACTTCTTGTGCGTCTGCATGGCTCACATACACGAGAAGAGTACTTTTCTGCTAGTGCTTGTCGGTGGGGTGTGGTGCTGGGGGGCATAGAGCGGTAATTGAAATAAGAGGAGAGGAGAGAGGGAAGAGGGAAGAAAAGGTAAGAAAAGGTAAGAAAACAAAACAAGGAAAGAAAAAAGGAAGGATTACGGCTGATCGGCGAAAGGAATCCGGATTCGGAGAATAACGCTTGTCATTGGGACTGCTTTCCTTCTTTTGAGAGAGTGAGGGAGACTCAGAAAAGAAGGTAAGAAAACTGACACTGTTCTGGAAGGACTGTGAAGTGGCTGCTGCTTATATGCGAGCCCTCTTCACCAGGTTTATTAGTAAGTGCTGTGTCCAATGAGATGTTTGTGTTGGGTGATAGGGTGTTGTTTTATATGTTATAAAATAATTTCATAGATAAAATGTTTCATCGGACATGGAGTGGAGACAGAGATGACGAAACATACATAGAGAGCAATTCTGTTGATAGGTGAGAAAAGAAGAAGAAAAGAAGAAAAAAGAAATATGGGTGAGTGGGTGGTTGGGCTGATAATTGAATTGATCAGTGGATCATCCAACAGTTATGTATAAATACATCTTCCAATAAAAAAGATAAGAAGCTTCTATAAAATCATATTTTT
The DNA here is from genome assembly GCA_025094145.1 of Spinellus fusiger. Taxonomy (NCBI): domain Eukaryota; kingdom Fungi; phylum Mucoromycota; class Mucoromycetes; order Mucorales; family Phycomycetaceae; genus Spinellus; species Spinellus fusiger. Next base: position 311,271 of record JALLLS010000019.1, on the reverse strand, counting down.
AGATTCAAATAATAGGATCTCTCGATTCCTTCTTGTTCTCTCTTGCAGCAAAACATACCAATTACATGCCAACTACTGTTGACCCAAGATTCTATTGAAATATTCCTATTAAAATACATACTTTTTATATCTGTACAAAAGAAAAAGAAAGAGAAAAAATAATAAGTAACACTTTTATCTTGTTAGTTTTAAAGGGACTTACATTTGGTGCTCTTCCGACTCTATTATCCGTATATGTATAAATTATACAAATATGAACAATTATATGTCAGAATAGACTGGATTCTTCCGGGAAGGTGGACAGAAATGGAAAAGGAAAAGTTTAACTTATTCAATGGAAAGTTCCGCTCGCTTTTTAACTTTATGACTTGTTTCCTTCCTCCTTTATTCTTTATTTTATACTGCCTGATATACCAGTCACAAGATGCTTCACAGGCACTCTATCAGCGTGTTGATAGTATGTCCATCTTTAAATAGACAGATAGGCAATTCTGTCAGTCTATTAGCTATCAGTTGGTGAGTTCATGTCGGACTGATGCCTACTTGGAGACAAAATCAGGACTTGGAATTGAGTTCAATTGACCAATCAGTAGCAAAAGAATAACTTTTCGCTATTTAGAATCTTGACAGAAAAAGTCTTCTCATATTTCTGAGTTTGGAATACTCTGACTTGAAGAACTCTACCAATCGACAGAAAAGTAACTTGATCTTGACTAAAAAGATCTGAAAAGGATCAAAAGAAGGTCTCGCCGAGATTTGAACTCGGATAGTGAGAATCAGAATCTCAAATGCTGACCATTACATCACGAAACCGCTTGCCTTTCTTGTCCGTGCTAGACAGTTTCCTGTCAAATAGAGTAATACTATTGGCTGCACATGTCTTCCCTTTTTGGAACACACATTATCCTGTGTGGATACACACAGATAATATAATATAATTAATAAGATAAATGCTAATGCAATATAGTGTCTTGGCTTAACATGTTCACTGTGAAGAGAACATAAAGACAAGACATGTATGTGCAATTGTACAGTGTAGAATTTAGTATAAATAATCAAGTGAATTCAATGAATAAACATGATCTTCTATCTTCTCTTTTATTCTTCCTCTTTGATCTATGTGGGCTTCAGTCCAAACCAAGAGCCACTAGCTATTCCACTCTGTGCACATACCTCTGGGCTTAGAACTATTCTGTCCAAATTAGGGAATGACATTCTGCTAAAGATCACTTTTTTTTTAAAATTTATTAGTTTAATACAAAAATTCAAAACGTCTATCCATCTCCAAAAAGCTGCATCCATCTGCATCCATTATCAATCCATCTCCCCCCACCTCATGACTATCTCCTACAAAAGTTTCAGACCTCCAGCTCTCAAACTCAACCAGATCCACCATGTTCTCTTCTCCAGCAGGACAACAACACCTTCTGGCTAATGCCACCACCACCACCAAACCTCAACTTATCTTGGCAGTGACGTCACTCCAACAGAGCTTTGCTCAATTGGCTTCTGAGCACGCCCATCAGAAGCAGAGACTTGAGGCCTTTGAGGCCATTATGGAAGAAAACAAGCAGTTGAGAGAGACTGTGGCAGCCCTTGAGGCTAAGCTTGCTGCCTTGACTAATAAGGCAGCTCCTGTGATACAAGAGGTGACATGGGCACCAAAGAACCACCAACAGGCTGAGAAGACAGCCAAGGACTCCACATGGGCTACTGTAGCCAGAAAGACCCACCCTGCTCCCCAGAAAAGACCAGCTCCTTCAGCAAGAAGAGTAGAGTCTGCAGCCCATGCATTCTCAATCCAGGAAGGCCCAAGGGGCTTTTCCTATGTATATATTCCCAGAGGCAGACACATAAACTGCCCAGAAGCAAGATGCCTCTTAAGAACCCTTGGCCTAGACACTGGAAGAATCCTGGATGTCTGTTTCCCTGCCCGCTCTGTTCTTGGTCTTCTGGTCCATGTGCAGTATGAAGCTGAAGTCAAGGAGGTCTTGGCTAAGGCCAAGGTGGAAATATACAGTGGATTTGACCCCCGGGATCCCAAACATCTGGCTGACCCTAAATACTCTGAGTTCTCTGAACAGCAGCTTGTGTAAGAGGCAATGTAGCTGAACCAGAACAGATGCATCCAGGCAATCCAGTATATGAGACCCTACCCTGCCTATGCTGTAGCTTCAGCTTTTTTGGAAGCTGGATAGCTCAGTGAGGAGCACATGCCTCCCAACCCCAACAAGAAGATGTACCAGGACAGAGATGACCCTGCCAATGCCTTCAAAGTGAGCAGAAGAAGCTCCCTTGCAATGTCAGAGTCCACCAACACCCAACAACAACATATGGTATATGAAATTATGACCCACTCTCACTCTTTTACTATGCTATTTATTACAGAGACCTGGCTCCTCTCTCCCTCACGTCTCCCTACCTCATGGACACAGCTCCACACCTATGGAAAGCCTGTTGAGAACAGCTACCATGGCTCAATTGGTATCTGTGCTCTTATCTCTCCTTCCTGTCCCTACCATGTCACTCAAATCCCTATGCCCTTCCCCTATGCTCTTGGTGTCCAACTTGGTTCACTGAGAATTATTTGCCTGTGCCTTCCCCCCTCCCTCTCCCTTGAAGACACATTTGATGTACTCAACTCCATTCCTTTGACAGAGGACACAATTATCTGTGGAGATCTGAATGCAAGACTTGGTGCATTTCTTGGTGATCATGACAAGAATCCTAGAAGTAGAGCCCTGTTGGAATGGCTTGAAGAACGTCAGCTGTATGTCCAAAACAGTATGCATGCCTTTGGTCAAGCAACATACCACTCCTTCAGACAAGAACAAGAGATGAGTAGCATTGTGGATCTGTTTGTTTCCAACTGCCTCTTTGACAACACATCCATGATGGTGTATGGTAAACTCTCTCTTGGTTTGGACCATAGGTTGCTCAACATGACCTTTGACCATGATATGTCCACAGCACCATGCACACCACCACCCTTCAGAAGAATGTGGAATCTCTCTTGCCTTGTTGAACCAGATGTAGCCAACCTCTACAGAGACAAGTTCAACAGTTTCTCTTTTTCTTTGTGTCAGATAATTACTTCTACAGTGAGCAACCCTCCTGATGTCTGTCCTGACATTGATGGCCTGACAGATCAGCTCAACAGCTGTATCTACTCTGCACTAGACTGCTCTGTGGGAAGCAAGACACATAGGCCAGCACATTGGCAGAAGTTCTGGAGTGAGGCTCTGCAGGTGGCAGTTGACAAAAGGGAGCTCAGCTTTAGAAGTTGGAAAAGAGCTAGAGGCCTGGACAAGGTTCAATGGTGGCAAAGGCACTTAGATGCACAGAAGGCCTTCAGGTGTGAAGTACAAAGAGCAAAGAGAAGACACTGGCAGGAGTTTTGCAGAAGTATGGAGAGAGACTATGCAAAGGCCACGTCAAAGGTGAGGCAGATTCGTAGAAGAAGACAGCCACAGCAGACCTTCCAGCACCCAGATGGGCCAGCAGCAGCAGAAGTGATGAGCCAACACCTTGAGAGTGTTTATAGAGGCTCACTATTAACATCACTTAGACCACCAGTAACAGCACAGCAGCATCAGCATCCCTTCCCAACAGCCACAACACCATTCTCACAACCTGTTGTCAAGTTCTGTATGAAGCTGCTGCCAAATAGGAAAGCACCAGGAGTAGACCACCTGAGAGCAGAAATGCTAAAGCCACTCAGCACCACCATTGTCCCCATTCTTTCTGGTCTGTTCACCATGTGTTGGCAGTGGTCCTATGTTCCTCTCCCATGGCGTCAAGCACAGGTGTTCCCCATCTTCAAAAAGGGTGATCCAAGTGATCCAGCCAACTACAGGCCAATCTTGTTGACTTCTGTTCTCAGAAAGCTCTTTGAGGTATGTCTTGCACCAGACCTGCACAGGTACTCTCCCCCTCTAGATGTTGTCCAGGGTGGATTCAGACCAAGAAGAGGTGCACTGGACCAGGCTCTGTGTTTATACAACCTGATGAAGAGATATTACCAGAGAAATTGCCAGTATCCTGTGGTAGCCTATGTTGTGTTCTGACTTCAATCCAAAGATTCTTCATGAATTGGTCAACATGAGTAGTATGCTGTGACATTCAGAATACTCTATGAAAGCTTGAGTGCACACAAGTACCATAGTGCATCTCTGTATCATCTCACTGATTGGTCGTAACTACAAATCAACCTTCTAAGCTCAAATTATTATCGGACACTTAATGAGCTGCCTTCATCTATAAATCCTTAGTGGATTAAATAAGACCTATCAAAGGCAATTAAAAGTGAAGACATAATAGATGGCTCTATAATGGTGTGCTTATTCAATGAACCAACCATAAGGCTACACCTATGTAAACTACCATAGGATAAATCATCTACACCAACCATATGGTTGAATCTATCAATAAGCTATGCCATGGACTAATCATTAACTACCAAAAGGTAGAATGCCACTGAAGGATAAGCACCCACAAAAAGTATAAATAATGAACCACTCTTCACTTAATAAAAATTATCTTTGTTCAGTCTTGTTACTTTCTACTTGTCTGAATAATCACAGCCTACTTGGATATCAAGGCAGCCTATGGCACTGTAGACAGGAACCTGATCTGGGATGCCCTCCAAAAGAGAAACACACCACCACCACTGCTTGTCTTACTGGTCCATTTGTTTGATGATGTACATGTGTCAGTTATCCTGAACAACCATGTGTCCTCTTTTTTCTCTCCTGTCACTGGTGTACTGCAAGGCTCAGTTCTCAGCCCCCATCTCTACTCAATATATATCAACCCACTTGCATGTTTATTCAGAAGTGTGGCAACAGAAACAACAACAACAACACATGTGCAGTCTAGCTCACCATCATCTTTGGCAGAGTATGAAGCATCATTAACAGAAAACAGTAGCACCACTATAGATAAGCCTACAGGAATAAACTCACTCTTCTTTGCTGATGATATTGCTGTCTTTGGTAAGGTTGGAGAGGTTCAACACATGCTGCGTTTGGCAGAGCACTACTCTGTTTCAGTTGGCTTTAGATGGAGTCCTTCCAAGTGTGCAGTGGTTCTTCCCCCTTCTGTTTCCCAGGCCAACCAGTTCAAGATATATGGAGAGCCCCTTCCAGCAGCCAATGAGTTCATTTACCTTGGCAAGCCCTTTGTCTACAATGGAATCAACTCTTCTGGGATTGTTTCTCACAGGAAGCAAGGCACAATGTTTGCCATGTCCACACTGCATGCTGTTGGTGCCTCACGTTCTGATTTCTCTTTGCTTCTCAGCTCTAGGCTATACAAGACCTTCATTAGACCAAAGTTTGAGTATGGTCTGGCAATCACTGTTCTTTTGAAGAAAGATATCAAAGCTCTGGAGAAGATACAAGACAGGTGCCTAAGAATGATCATAGGTGGCCACCCCACTAGCTCCACTCAGGTGTTGAAGCATATCTGTGACCTGCCCAGCATGAACTTCAGAGCAGACTCTCTCAAGACAAGATTCTGTCTTCGGGCTGCCTCCCTGCCTCCTCAATGTCTTTTGTCTCTGCTGGTGAACAGCCCACGAGTGCTACCACTAGAACCACTCACTAAGAATTCCCTTTTTGCCTCTCTCCCACCAGTATTGCCAGCAACATCAGCTCAGCTAAGGCAATACTTCAAACAACAACACCAACAGCTACTTGATCAATTCTTGCAAGTAACCAACAAGGTGCTCATCAAGGCATGCAGGCCAACACTTGGCATTGATCCAGTCCTCTTCTTGCCAGCCACTAGACATGAGAGAAGCAGACTCATACGTTGGAGAATGGGATGGCTGCCTGGTACGCCACAACCATGTCAGTGCAGTCCACTAGAGCACACATCCAGAAGACATCTTGCAGAGTGTCCAGTGATACCAAGGGACCTTTGGGATCAACTGCCACCAACACCACAACACTGCCATCCATTGGACCATGCCATCTCCAGTCTTCCTGAGAAATCTTCTTCCTGTCCTCCCTTTTGGCTGCCACTACACAAGATCCTCTGGCACATAGATCAGCTCTGCAACCCTGACTCTGATTTCAGCCCCCACCCAAGTCCAGGCATGCTTTGGCATGATCAGGTGCACCAGGTGCATGAATGAACAGCTTTTTGTTCTGCTTCTCTGGCCTCCTCCCTCTCACTGTTACAATCTTTTAACACAGCTGCAGAGTGGAGAGCAGAGACAGCCTTAAAGTGTAGTAGTCTTAGTTTCTTTTTCTTGCCTGTCTTTTTTTGTTCTTTTGTCCTGTAGAACTTTTTTGCTTATATCTAATAGTATAAGGAGTGCAGTAAGGCTTCATTAAGCAAATGCAACTATCTCCTTTAATAAAAATCTTTAACCTACATCACGAAACCTTGGTGTTTTTTTCGTTCCCTAATTTGAATAGAATAGTTCTAAGCCCGGAGGTATGTGCACAGAGTAGAATAGCTAGTGGTTCTTGGTTTGGACTGAAGCCCACATAGATCAAAGAAGAAGAATAAAAGAGAAGATAGAAGATCATGTTTATTCATTGAATTCACTTGATTATTTATACTAAATTCTACACTGTACAATTGCACATACATGTCTTGTCTTTATGTTCTCTTCACAGTGAACATGTTAAGCCAAGACAATATATTGCATTAGCATTTATCTTATTAATTATATTATATTATCTGTGTGTATCCACAAGGGATAATGTGTGTTCCAAAAAGAAAAGATGTGCTGTCAAATAGAGTAATACTATTGGCTGCACAGTGTCTAGTATGAACATGGAAAGGAGAAACAGAATGATTAACATAAACAATAGAGAGTCAACAATCCTCTTTAAAGCAATATGAAGCAGTTCCTGGATTTAGGCTACAGAATCTTATTCAGTTATTGAGATGTATTTCTCAAGACAGTGACTCTTTAAAGTGTTCCATCTATTTCTTAGGTCAAAGAGAAGGAACACTGTGAAAATTACATTCAATGGCAAACAATATATATATATATATATAATATATAAAACATATATATAAAACATATATAAAAACATATATAAAAACATAAAATGGAATTCAAACACCTAACAGCTCAAAGTACTTGTGTGCCCACCATCAGTGCATCAGTCACCTCACATGGCAAATGGTACACTGTAAACTCAATCTCCTTGCGTAGTGAGTCACAGAACTGATTAAGTGGTAGATCATTGGTATTGTATCCAAATGGGTTTTCTAAACAGATAGGCAGGTACGTCAGATGATGCTTCTCTACATACATCCTGGAGAATATCATCATCCTTTTTACTTACCAATCTGTGCACCAATGGCATCAATACCAAACATTGTGAATGAGGACAAAAGAACAGTAGGTATAATCCACCACTCCAGAGCAGAAATCAGTGTAAATGGAAGAGCCATCATGTACAAAAAGATGCATTGTTTCCTATGACCCACTGTTAGTGATTCATCTAGATTGCCTGTAGATAGATACAACATCCATTCTATGAAAAGAGACACCTACAGATGAATAGTATAGGCCTTGGGAATAGGTGTGCTCACAATACGCTCCAATCCAGCCAAACAGTCATTCAATGCATTCAGGTGAGAGATAATATTACCAGAGAAAATACCATCAATCTTGCCAGCTGTTTTTGCCTGTGCCATATAAAGCCCCATACGAAACAATATCTCCAAAGGCAAAGACATTTCTGTAAATCCATCGTCAGGAAGATCCTCATCACAGACAAATTTGCGTTGGTGAGCAGGACGACGGTCTCTTTTGTTGGCCAAGTCATTGGGATCATCTCCATGGCTACTGTCAAGAGGACCAGGGCTATTGCCAGGACCACGGTCTGTGCTGGAAGATCCTTGGCGGTGGGTCATGGAGCGTATGAGCGGTTTTTTATCTGCACTGTCATTGTGTGTGACTGTACTAGTGCTAGCCATACTTGATGTACTAGTAGCACCTGTGCCATCAGTATCAGCACCTGTCTCCGGAGGTATGTTTCTGTTAGTGCCTTTGCCATTGGTATCTCTATCATTTGTCTTGCCGTATTGGTCCATATCATCGGCAGCAGCAGGCACCCAATTGGGAGGCAGTAGATAGTCAAGGTCAAAGTAATCACAGCCATACTCCTTGCGCAAATGGTGTTTTGTAGCAACAGCAAATGCCAATAGAAGTTTCATACATCTCATCTTTTCTAAATGATCGTTCTGTGTGCGTTCGGGGATGCTGCACCACACAAGACGAGATAGATTGCGTATGTTGCTGTTAAGATCCTGCCATAACTGACGTCCTTCGTAATACCGTGCATAAGAGGTGTTGGCACGAAAGGCCAGCAGTAAGCCCAGCACCACCGAAAGCACAGGTACTAATTCCAAAAGTGTCAATCCTCCTTCTTTCTCCATTTCTCTATGCCTTACCAATGGAGTTACTAATAGCAATATTAGTATAGCCCCAGTCAAGATAGGCCTTGGCAATAAGGTAGGTGTACAGTGCAGTGGCAAGAACAATAGGCAGAATGGCAGGTATCACCTACAAGCAATAGAGAATTAAACTCCATCTAACCCTTGCTGTCTTTTTTTTTTTTTAAAAATTACAGTAACAAATGAAACCTTACTGAACCTTTCAGCCTAAAATAGATTACACACCGTCATGAGTGGGCTTTATTTTCTTTATTTTATTTTCTTCTTTTTCTTTGACTTTTTCTTACCGCAGTTGGTCTGGGTAGCGCCAGAGCTTCCTTAAGAACCGACGTGTATAGCTGTCGGGAGCCAAGTCAGCATGCAAATGGCGATGAAACATGGGTTCTTTCTTTCTTGAGAGCAGAAATATGCAATTGGCTTGTAAAATACTATCTATTTGTGTATAAATATAATCTAAATATATAGATATATATATATATATAAAGGGCCTAGAAAGACACAGACAGGAACGGCAAAAGAAAATAGAGAGAGAGGGAGAGAGAGACTGTAAATAACATTCTTGACTCGTATCTTCATTCTCCGTTAAGAAGAGAGCAGGGCCCTATTATTGGATTAAACCGAAAAAGAGATCTCTCTGATTTGATACTCAGAGCATCATTCTTTTGTAGTGTAGGTTACTAAGGACATGGCTCTGTCCTATCCTCTATTCTATTAGCTTATTCGTCCTTTTGTCGCAATTGCACCCTTTGAAACATCCGAGGAGAATAACAATGCTAATGAAGGAAGAAGAAAACGCCAAAGAGTTTGAGCCGTAAGACTTCCTGCTGCTTACATTTCTGAATTAAGCAGAATGAGACAGCTTGAGCCTGGTCAAATAAACCATGTTTGTACTAATAATGATAACAATACTAGCAGAATTAAAAATATTATTCCTTTTGTTAGAATAAGTCCTTCTTTGAACATTAATTTAGTTGCTGGCAATGATAGAAGAACTGAAAACATTCCTACTGCAAATGAAATAGCTGCAATTGTTCCTAATGATGATAGCCAAACAGAGACTTTCAGAGACATCAGGGTCTACCTTCGTCGTACCACCAATGAAGCAACATATTCTTTTACTCGAGTAAACCAAAACAGCGGGTTGTATATTCCCTTGCACTATGTTTTGATGTTTCCCAATGGAGAATCAGGTTGGGATTGTAGTATGACTTTGAAGGGCTCTGTTACTGGTGACAATGGAAACCAAAATGAGCTAATAGAGGAGGGGGATTAGGACACTATGATCAATACTACAGCTGATAATAACAACAGCAACAATGGTGGTGGGAGACTGCCTCAACGTGTCTACTATAGATTCCGTTTGCATCTTAGAGACATAGAGTACCCCATTATCTTCAAGGCCAAGTGTCTCTTTCAACAATACTTGGTGGATATCTGGGCATTATGTGACCAAAACAAATTATCATGGATTCGTCACCATCAAGCCTCGATTAGAGCTGATTTGTATCAAGGATTGCACGATACACTTATCAATCAAGACATTGTTGCATCATCTATTGGTCGTCGAATTGTATTACCAAGTAGTTTTTTCGGAGGACCCAGATTTATGGCCAAGCAATATCAAGATGCCATGGCAATAGTTCGACAGTTTGGAAAGCCTTCATTATTCATCACCTTTACTGCAAATCCAATATGGGAAGAAATCACCAGGAAACTGTTTCCAGGTCAAACAGCTACTGATAGACCAGATTTAGTTGCAAGGGGTTTCAATTTAAAGGTAAGAGCTTTTATAAAAGAGCTCAAGTACAAGCATATCTTTGGCAAGTACAAAGGTTTAGTAAGAACCATTGAGTACCAAAAGCGAGGTTTGCCTCATGTTCATCTTCTTCTCTTTCTTGATCGATTCCAAAACATTGACAATCGTGAAAAAATTGATAAGTTATATCTGCCGAGATACCCTCAAAAGATACAGATCCAGAATTATACAATCTGATAACAAGAAATATGATCCATGGTCCATGTGGTGAATATATTAACCTAAAGTCGCCATGTAGGGTCAAAGATGAACACGGAAGAATGGAATGCTCAAAAAGCTTTCTAAAACCATATGCAGAGTCTACCCAGCTCAATGAAAATGGATATCCAACATATAAGCGAACAAGCCAAGCTACAAACTCAACTTCCTTTAATGTGCCTTTACCATCCAACCGTCAAGAATCATTTCAAGTCACAAACAACTGGGTTGTTCCATACAACCCATATCTATTGAAAAAAATACAAAGCACACATCAATGTTGAAGTATGTACAAGCATCAAGCCTGTAAAATATATCAACAAGTATATCTACAAAGGAGCAGATAGAACAACGCTTCAAATCAGTGATATGAATGATGAGATTGAAAGATATCTCCAAGGTCGCTATATTGGACCTACTGAAGCTTTTTGGAGGATATTTGAATATCCAATTCACGAAGAAGATTCTACTGTGATTCAACTTCCAGTACACTTGAAAAATGCAACAGCCGAAGAGCTGCGTGAAAATATGCATAAAAGCAAATCAATGCTCATTGCTTTCTTTGACTATAATCTGAACAATGAAAATGTTAGATTACATCTTTACCAAGAGTTTCCACAGAGCCATTTTTTATAGAACAAAGACAAGAGAGTGGCCTCCAAGACGAAAGGGTTTTGCATTAGGAAGGATGTATTTCTGTAACCCCATCAGTGGCAAAAGATATTATCTACGATTGTTAATTGCAGCTGTAAGGGGACCTATGTCTTCAAAAGACATAAGAAGAATAGACGGGCATTTACACCCAACATTTAAACATGTGTGCCTTACCTTGCACTTAATCGAAGATGATCAAGAGTGGATAAAATGCTTTGATGAAGCCATTGTTTTCAGCAGTGGGAATGGCCAAATTCAACATAAGAATAGACTCATTCAATTTGAATCAAGATGATAATGCCATTTCAGAAAGAGATCAATATCAGTTAAAATATAAAAAGCCTGAATAGTGAACAGCGTGAAGCATTCGACACAATCACAAAACATACAACAGAAAGCCCAACACAAGCAAATTTCTTCTTACAAGGTCCTGCTGGTCCAGGCAAAACATTGATGCTATTCATAAACAGCATCTTTAGCCGCGAGATATTACTACACTCCTTAACACATCAAATCCTACTTAAATCGACCCTTCTCTCCAGCAGAAATGATCATGTCGATTATATAAACAAAGAAGTCTTACAGCTCTTACCAGGTCAATCGATAGTATTAAATTCAGCAGACAAAATGGATTTTGATCCTGCTGAAGAACTTTATCAACTTAAAGTCACTCAATCCTGCTGGACTCCCACTACCAAAACTCGAACTGAAAATAGGTGCTCCAGTAATACTCTTAAGAAACTTTAATCCTGCAAAAGGCCTATGTAATAGTACCAGAATAATTGTAAAACATATTGTTCAATACTCTATCTTTGTTATCTATAAAGACCAATCTGGTGAAGATGCTGAAGCTAAAATCCCCGGGTTGAATCTTAATACTAATGAAGGGGAGTATCCTTTCATTTTATCAAGAAAACAGTTTCCAGCTCGTCTTTGCTTTGCCATGACTATAAACAAGTCTCAGGGTCAATCGCTCGACAATGTTGGCATTGATCTTTGCACACCTGTTTTTTTATTCATGGTCAATTATATGTTGCCTTTTCAATAGCCACCAACATCAAAAACATCTCTGTTCTCTTTCAAAACCAAATTCATCAAACTGAAAATAGTGTCTATCCTGAACTTTTACTTTAGATTGGAATCATAAAATACATAAATAAATGAACCACCTATATATTATTATCCCACAATGCTAAATTCAAGAAGAATGATCAGACTCAAAGACCAGATGCTTTTATTAAATCACACAGCTCTGATAAACATTGGCTTGATGTACACACTCAAAGGGCTAGAAGTTATGGGACTTCACAAAGGGCAAATTTTGCAACCTACGCTTTGCTTCGGGGAAAATTTCCGTCGTGGGCCGATGTATGGTTGCTAGTTGTGATATGATCAAGAAATGGCAGCTTACTGCAAAGAATGAGTGAGATGGATCAGTCATATAATCCTATGAGCTACATACTTCTTTCTTCCTACAGGACAGTTAGGTTGGACTATAAAAACGTGCTCAGTCAATGACCAAAATATCATGATAAGCACAATGAAATACGACTGCTTCAGACTAATGTACAGAAAAATAAATCACTTATATTTATTTGGAAAGCCCTTTCATTAGTATAGAGTAGACATGTGTGCTAGCATTGTGCAAGTTTGCCTGAACCTCATACGACATAACCTTATTAACGTATGATAAATAGTAGCTAATACCATTCAATACTATTAAAAGCTATTTATTTCTTATTTCTTATTGTATTTCTATCTATTCTTTCTGAACTAAATATGTTATACAGCCAACAAGATGTTAATGAAGTAAAGAAGATACAATATGCTTATAGAATCAACCTAGAGTTCTTACATGTGTTTGGTTTTTATAGGAGACTGATAAGAAGCCTATAGTAAGTCATCCAGGTGCTAATACTACCAGATGAATGACAATAAAGAGAAAAGGCATGCAGAGGATGTTGAAGAAAGAAGGATTCAGACTCTATCTTATCAATGAATTCAAAATACCAAGCCTATGTCCTGAGTGCAAGTACTCACCCTTGGAAACATTTAAACATGTCAAGAACCCCAGGCCCTATCAACGAACAAAAATACTCCAAGTTAGATGTCATGGTCTTCCCAGGTCATTTCTTCTTAATTCTATATCAAAAAAAGAAACTCATATTTCTCTCTCTTCAAATAGGTGTTCAAACCAAATTTGTATGAAAGACAAGACATTGAGGCTTTGGAATCGTGATCTAGCTGCTACATTGAACTTTAGACATAGTCTAATGTCTCCAAGGGAAAATGATACCCTCTCATAGTGCTTTTGTAGATGGAACAAAAGAAAGCATGACTCCAAAGATACACTTAGAACCAAGAAAAGGTCCAAGCCTTCTGATTCATCTCCATCCTTCTTCTCCCCAGTTATCACTGGGGCCTCGGTTAACTAACTGACGGAAACCCATGATACAGGTAAACTATCTAAAAAGTGATAATAAAGTGTATCTTATTGAATTTTTTCATGCAAAAAGACATTATGATGTCTAGTAACATACACTGTAATAGCACACTAGCACAATAGAACATAGTGCAGTTGATTGTAGTAGATTACACTCTATTAAAATATCCTACACTAGAAAGCAGTAGAGCCTGTAACAGTGACAAATAATAAAGGAAAATAAATAAAACAATTCCTCCATCCATAGTGCTTTTATTGACATTAGCAAGAAAAGCACATTGAATAGAGAAGAACCTCTTCCTAGTCAATCTTCACAAAGAGAGAGTTGGAATAAAAAGGAAGGTATTTACCTTTACGTATACACAAAAGAAAGTCAATAAGAAAAGAGAGAGAAAAGATTGAAATGACAAAGTAAGATACACAGGATACAGTGAACAATGCACAAGAAGAAGGGAGTGAAAGAGAAGAAATAAAGTCCTGTACGTATGATATAAGTCACTTTGGATCCATGGCTTGGACTCTTCTGCTTACCATTGTACAACTGGAGATCTCTTTTCCTGGGATTTTAAGAATGCTCCATAGAATCCATCATAAAGGAGTTTTTCCGAAGTGTATACAGATACCCAGTAGCACTTGTTTTTGGGATCCCCACTCCGGGAGAAGCATGCATAGCAATTGAACTGTACTCTTCAGAAGAAGGATAAACTGCCCCACGACTAGCAATGTGTTTATTCCTGTGGATTATCATAGTGCTTACCTTGCTCCCATAGAGACAGGCTTAGGTGCAGGTGTCTTTAGTGTAGGTGCAATCCATTCATGCAAAAGAGCCTCGTCGGGTGTTGGGCGTTTCTGAGGATCCCAGTCAAGACATCTTTCTACAAAATCAAGAAATGCAGTATCATGACAACGCAGTGCCTTGTGAAGAGAAGAAGCACTAGGTTGTCGCTTTCTTCCTCTTGAATTAGGAACAATACGGGGATGGCCATTGGAATCTAATATAACAGAGAGTAAATCTACAGGAAAATAATCTCTCCTGACAAATCACTTACCAAAGAAGAGCATTTTACGGGCACTTTGTTCAATCAGATAACGTTGGGGAACACCAAGGATTTCCATAATACATGCTAATTGCTCTTGTTCATTCTCACCAGGGAATAAAGGTTGTCCTTATATATGTATATATCTATTAGCACAAGCCAATAGACATTCCCTTGGTCTATAGAGTAATAGAGACGAGAGAGTTACCTGTAAAGAGCTCTGCTAGAATACATCCAACACTCCACATATCAATGGCCATGTTGTAGTTCATACCTAATAAGAAAGCATTAACATAAGAGAGTATCAAGATGTGTTTCTCTTTATTTATATTATATTATATTATATTATATACTATATTTTATATTTTATATAGACAGAAACAAACACTTACCAAGGATAATCTCAGGAGATCGGTAGAATCGACTTTGAATATAGGTATATACTAAAATACATAAATAAATAAATAACAGCTAAAGACAGTGTATAAAGATACCTCTTTCATTCTCCAGACAACTGCTACCAAAATCAATTACTTTGATCGTACTCTTCTGAGGATGCTTCAATAAAATGTTCTAATCATGTCAGTCAATCTATCATCAAAGAATAAGAGAGTCACCTCTGGCTTAAGATCACAATGAACAACACCGTGTTTGTATAGTAGGCTAAGAGACTGGAGCATCTGAACAGTGAATCTAGGATTGATTCTATAAGACACACTGTAGAAAGAGATATCCTTTTGTTTACCTTTTGATAAGAGGAACCTTGAATCCTTTAAAGTTATGCGACTTGATAAACTCATACAAGTTCATATTCAAGCATTCAGTGGCAATGCACAGATGACCACGAAAGTAGAAGGAGTCTGTCATGCGAATGTTATGGTGTTTATCTTCAGGATCCTATTGCAGATAGACATAAGTCCATCTTTTCCATCTGCATTAGAATACACCTACCCAATCCACCAGCTTCTGTAGAATGTTCACTTCTGTTATGGCCTGTGCATGGAACCGCTTCTTGTTTCGAATCATCTTGATAGCCACTGTCAATCCTGATTTATGATCAAAACACTTCACTACTTGACCAAAAGAACCACGTCCCAACTCTTGGAGCACTTCATAGCGGTACGATAGATGGTCTTTCATGGTAATCTTATAATCGCCTCGTTCATCATCATAACCATAGTTACAAGTAGACTGCTCAGGTGTAGCATTCACCTTGTCAGCATGAGAACCAATAAAGTAGATATGTGGATAATCCCTTATTTCGCTGCGTTCAAACGGAGTAAGGTATTTGCCGTAGAACTCAAGCACAGATGCAGGATCCATCACGACTGAAGATCTGTCGTTGCTCTCTGTGGTGAGTTTGCGCTGATCTCTTTCTTCTGTCTCATAAGTCATGCTGCGTCGTGCTGCTCTGTCCCGGGTAGTAAGGTAGTGAGTATCCTCCATATAACTAGCATGTCCATAATCATCCTTAATGGCATGCTGGGCCACCATGTCCTGTAGTTTTTCTTTCAAGCTAAGATTGCGGCTCTCTACTGCCATTATCATTATGCATAAGTCATCCATACATAAACACGCCCCTCTCCCTCCCTCTCTCCTTTCTTTTTCTTCCTTTGCCATCGCCATTCCACTGTATTACCTTTCTCAACAACAGTCTCTTCTACAGTAGAGTTCTTCCGACTTGTAGTATAGATAGAGTTTGATCGTATACTGGACCCTACGCTGGATTTGCGTGTTCTCGTCCCACACAAAGTAGGCCCCAAGGAAGGCGAGTATCCATCTGATTTGATGCCTGCGTCTTCACTCCCTAAAGACCTCTGCAACGACAACGAGGACTTGCGGTGGGATGCCTGAGACACCGACATGGGGTACGATGTAGCTGTACTCTGTCGGCGGGTCGACAAGGGCTGTGTCTTGGGAGACCCAGGTGTTGCTCGCATTGCCTTGAGAGACCCACGTCGCTCTGAAGAAAGTTCAAGCGAGCTCTGTCCCTTGGATCGACGGGCTCTGACGGCCTCCTCTTCGCTACTGGCACTGCTCAAACAAGCCTCTTCCTGCTGTGTCATGCGAGACAGGGAGCTCTTTCGTGACCGTGGGGTGGTGGCCATGGCACGTATCATGGGTGATCTTTTCTTGTCTCTTAGTTTAGGCATGGTGATCTTGATCGGCTCTATCTTCATAGGAGGCAGTTGGACGACCGGTAGAGGAATAGGAGGCTGTCCCATGTTGCCGGGAAGTGTCTTGCCTCGTTTACGTACAGTGCGTGTGGGTGGAGTGGGTTCTTCGGCTGTGGCTGTGACATTGGGGGTTTTTCCTCGGGACATGCGGCGTTGGGCTAACAATTCATGGTGGTGGCCAAGAGCAATACTCTTTTCTCGAACAAGAAGAGCAGCGGTAATAGAAGGGTCAGTGGGAATGCCTTCTTTGAGGCTTTCTGTGCGGGGCATGCGACGGACAGGCACGTCCCCTTCTTCTCCCAAAAAAGAGGATTTTCGGCTGCCTCCGTAGGCTAAAGAAGAGTAGAGTGGTGCCTGCTGGGATGCTGCTGTTGATGCTGTGTCTGTTGAACCTGCCACAGCCGCCCCTGAACTTAAGCTGGGATGTGTGGAGTGTTTTGCTGTTTTGCTTTCATTGACAGATTTTGCCCGAGAGTGAGAAACGTATGGGGCGTCGTAAGCAGTGTCGCGATCTTCTTCTGTAGTTGTCTCTCCGGTGTTCTTTTGGATAGGGTGAGCAGAACGGCGTCGCTGATCCACAAGCGTCTGTTTTAGCGGGTTAGGTGTGGCTCTACTTGCCAATGACTTTTGCCGTGTGTCCAGTACAGGTGCTGTTGTGGTAGAGAGAGTGCGTCGTCGTCCTTCCATAGCATGAGTGATTTCCTTCTTTTTGCTGCCTAGACTCATACGACGTTTGGCATGGCTGATCTTTTCTGCAGGTGTTTGGAAAGCGTCTTGGCGTACAGCTGGCTTCTTTTCTTCTTCTGTGTGCAGTGGACTGGCTACTTTTGACTTTCTGCGCTGAGAAGAGAGATGTTCTATGGAAAGGCCTGCTTCTTGTTTGGCTATTCTTCTCTTGGCAGCAAGTGTGTCTTTGAGAACGTCTGCAAGAGAACTCTCCTGTCCTCTTTCATGTGTGGCCCTTGTAAGGGTGGGTCTTTGGCGGGGAGACATTCCGCCGTGAAGACTCTCCTTTAATTCCAGTGTAGATCGTTGTTGTTGTTGTTGTTGTTGTTGTTGTAGAGTAGACTCTTCTCCTGGGCTCTTCTCTTTCTCTTGGTCTGATTCCTGAGCTCTTTTGACTTTTGCACTGTCGGTGGTGGCTCCTGTTCTTCCGTGTTCTGTTCCTGCCACAGAAGCAGCTGTGGAGCGTCGGCGGGTGGTTCCCATCTTTGTCAGACTGGGCTTACCAAGCAACGTATCGCTTGACTTTTTTGTAGTGAGCGCACGGACCCTTGGGGATTGAATGGGCGAGTCGGTCGGTGCCGTGCTTTTGCGTCGATAGGTCAGTGGGGTTGCCACTGTACTGGTAGCCGTAGCAATGGCTGCCATGGTGGAGGTTATTTTTGTCTGTCGCTCTGTAGAGTCTGTAGACTTCTTTGTTGGTCTTGTTGTTTCTATAGAAGAGGCCAATGTGTTTCTACGCTGTGTGACAAGTGTGTCTTGTGCAGAGGGCAGTTTGTTCCCAGTGAGAAGGGGTCGTGTCTTTGTATCCCACTGTGTTTGTCCAAGACTCTTTTCTGCTTCTGCAAAGGCCTCAAAAATACCGTCTCTGCTCATACCAGTGTCTTCTTTGTTCTCATGAGGCTCGTCAGTAGGAAGACGAGACCGACTGCTTGCTGTGGATCGAGCAAAACGCCCCTCATGTCGTGCTTCAAGGCGTGCATCAAGTCGCACGTCAGGGTCTGCAGGTTTGCTTTGACGTCTGTTGGTTAAACGGTGGCGGTCCATCAGGCTGCTATCGTGAGGTTGACATTGACTGGTTTGCTGCATAAGTAGCCACGATTTGGCAGTGTGTGTTTCTGTCAGGGTGGGTGATGGCATGAAAACCCTTGACAAACAGTGGAGAGAGGCGGAAGAAGGAGATGGACAGGCAACACACGAGAGATGGAAGAAGCTAAGATGATGTGAACTTAAAGGAGTATTTTTGGTGAATTTACAATAATAACTATTATTAGGCTAGGAATAAATATTAATAAATTTAAGAAATGGTTGCTGGAAATTATAATACATGAGAAAGAAGGTTAATTTAATTTTTACTTTAATTTGTACTTCTCCTTGCTCTTGTTACTTTTTCATTCCTAATGAATCGTAGCGAGAGGGTGTCTTTATGTGGTTCTTACTGTTAATGGTGAGCGGAAGAATTATCCAACCTGCCTGCCTGCCTGCCTGCCTGCCTGTCTGCCTGTCTGCCTGTCTAGTCGGTGAGCTGCTACTGATCCATAGCATTGGAGCAGATCAGAATAAGTCTGTAGAGGGAGTGTGATTTTGCTCGGTTGCGAGTAAAGAAAGCGGGTTCTACTAAAATGACAAAAGCCCCCCTGCTAATTCTGTTTGTTTTCACATTGATAGAAATAGACAATTTATTATGATTTCTATTTCTATTATCTAATTTTATTATCTAATTTTATTATCTAATTTTATTATCTACTTCTATTATCTACTTCTATTATCACTCTGTTTAATATTTAAAAAGTGGGATTTCCATTCCTTAATTGGTGAAATCACACTTTACAAATCACACTTTTCATAGCCCATCTTTCTCTTCTTTCTATTAACCTTTTATACTTTATTGTTTATGTTATGATCCTTTGATATTTAATTATTGTCTTTTTAGTCATCTCACACAATAACAAGTAGTTACTAGATAAATCGTATGCATTGGATTGTGGTGATTTTCATAGAGCATAAAGCATTACTATGAAGCATAGAAATAGACATCTGCATAAGTGCCTCAAATATCCCTCAGGTTATTCACCATTTCATGTTTTCCCCTTAATATTTCATAGATACCATAGAATAAAGAACACTCTCAAGAGAAGATTGGTTAATGTTTAAATAAGAATGCTGTTCTTTTGCTCTCCTTTTGCTCTTTCTGTTCTCTCTCACTTGTAGTATTCACAGTGCTCATTTCTTCTGATGGTGATGATCATGGGAGGATGAGTCCCAAGTCCATCTCTGGCTTTGAAGTAGTTATGAATTGGCTAACAAGAGTAGCCTAATATATTCCCATTCCTAGAATAAAGAAGAGCGTGCTGGGGGAAATGTGATGACAATGTCCAAAAATATAGACAATTGACTAATATGGAAGGTGTTGATGAGAAAAGTATGGATCACTCATGCCCATTGTTAGGCCATTACTATTATAAGAATATGCAGTATTTTATGCAGTATTTTATAGTCTTCTCACCCGAGTAGAAATGCTATAGGCTTGTTTATTATTATTATTATTAGTGTTGTTATTATTTAATTATTTAATCATGGGAATCAAATTGTAAAACACAAATAGTCCATGTGTATTTTATATTAACTGACATTGGTAATAATGTTATTTATAGTCTTATTCAACAGCAAGAGATTCAACAGGCTCACCAGAACACTACCACAACTACTAGACTATGGATCCAATATACACACATATACACAGTTCTTTATTCATCAATGTTGCATACAGTTCATGGGCATTCTTCCTAAACATCCATTGTTGGGTATTCTTCATAGGCATCCCTATGTATTATTCTACTCGTAGCTTTCCTTGTCCGCATACCCGTCTTTCATATAGAAGGAGGGCATTACAAGTGTTGCTCTGTCCAAGTACCACTGATCACAGTTCAGCTTGTAGAGTGTAGCTGTCATCACCATACCCAGGCCCAATTCCTTCAGAATGTTCTTCTCTAACTTCACTTTGAAGGTGTCCTTATCCTCGTAGTTCTGCAGTACAACATCAACAAAACCATCTTCTCCTCCTTCTGGTGCATCCTCCACTTCTGTTATCTGGACAATGATCTGGAAGCGTGTCTCCACAACATGCGCATGAGTCACTGACGGTACTATGGTCTCCACTATTCTCTGAGCCTCCACACGAGTCATGCCTACTGTATCCGCCAAGAAGCTATCAATCAGATCCTGCACCTTGTTCGTAGCCCCCTCCCATCCTGCACTGACAAAAGACACTGCCTTGAGTTCTCCCTCAAACAAGATACTGCAGGCCTTGTTGAATTTTCCAGGTAACAGAATGGATCCTCTTTTGCACCGAGGCAACTCTTCCTTGGCCAAAGCACATATATCACGGGCCTTGGCGATGTCCTCTGCATACTCTGGACAGACATTGCGGATTTGCAAATACCTGAGAAAGGCATCAATCAACACTGGAGCGTCAACAAAGTCTTGAAGAGCAATGAACCGACTCTCACGCACAAACGTGTTGCCGAGATACACCTGAGCCACTTCACTAAAACTCACTACTACATCTGTATCCTGGTCTTCTTCAAAATCAGGGACATGGTCTGTGGGGACTTTGGCAGCTTCAAAGTCCTCTTCTATGCCGTCTTCTTTGGTGTCTGCACTGGTGGCACGGCCTAAGAATGCATTGGGACCCGTGGTAATACCACCAAACGCAAGGTAGTTTTCAAAGATGGCCTTTTTTTCATCACTGAATCTGTGGTTTTTGCGGTATTTCCAGATAGCATATTCCACGCGCTGGGCGAGGGGATGGGAACTAGGCCGGGTGTTCTATAGCTTAGAAACAGGACGAGAACTATGGAGAATGAACAATTACCGGTCATAGGGATCCTCCACAAGGTCCTCTTCGTATTTCTCCTTGTAGTCGTCGGCGATCTCACTCCCTGCCTCGGGTAGGTCGGCTGTCTTGGACTTCTTCTTTCTCTTCTTTTTCTTTTTCTCTTCTGACTGCACCTGTCTTACACTCACAGGTGTAGAAAGGTGTTCAGGCATCGTGTTTTGAGGAGGAGGCATGTCGTCTTCATTCTCCTCACTTTCGTTGTCTTCAGCCGTAGCTGTCAAGATATCCTCGCTAAGGTTTAAATATAATGAAAGAAAGAAAGAAAGACGAGTGTGTTTAGAGTAGACTCGGGTGGAGTAGCTCGATACTACATAACTCTTGCTGAGAGAACACTCACACAATCTTGACGCGTTCTTCCAATGTCGTGTTGGATGTGTCTGGCATAGCTCTACAAAAGAAAGTAACAGCGTCGGATACATCTTATAGAAGAGAGAAAAGGAGGTCCCTTTTTTAATAAGAAAAAAAAAGACGTCACAAGCCACCCTGCTCCCTTGTAGACTGACCATTTTCTCTTTCTCTTTCTCTTTCTTTTTTTCTACATTAAAAGGGGCATTCCTGCTATTGACTATGGTAGAGTGTTTATCCATAGCACAGACTTATTCTCTTATGGCTTTCTATACCTAGTCACGCCTTGAACTCTTGACACCAGAAGGTGAGGGACAGTGTGACTTGCAGTACTGAAGGAGCTTCTCTTTCTCTTTCTCTCTTAGGTCTCCGCATCGATGGTCGTCGTGCTAATGAGTTGAGAAAGATAACAGCAAAGACGTCTGTGTTTAGTCAGTCCGATGGATCTGCCTATATTGAACAGGGAAACACAAAGTGCTTGGCAGCTGTGTATGGACCTAGAGAAGTAATGAGACCAAGAAGAGTTCAATAGACCTCCCTCTTGTAAGCAGATAAGGATGTTTGTTCATATGTATGTGTAGGTTCGTCACCGTATGCAGTCCTTGGCAGATCGTGCCATCATCAATGTAGAATTCAATGTGGCACCCTTTAGTACGAGTGAGAGAAAGAAACGGTCCAAGAATGATAAGCAAGTGGCATTGATAAGAGAGAGAGAGAACAACACACTGCACTGTCTCTATTAACACCTAACGTATCTCCATCTCCATCTCCATCTCCATCTCCATCTCCATCTCCATCTACAGACGTTCGTTGGAAGTGGCTACATTTATTCGACAAACATTTGAGCCTGTGATTCTTACCAGTCAATTTCCACGCTCACAGATTGACATTTACCTGCAGATATTCCAGCATGATGGAGGTACTTCCCTATACTAACTCCAAGAGATAACCGATGGACTGAATCTGAAGTGGGATGTGTGGTTTGCTAGGACTCCTTCAGAGCTGCATTAATGCTGCCACCATGGCTCTGATTGATGCGGGCATTCCCATGCTGGACTATGTATGCGCTTGTTCTGCTGGATGTATTGACAAGGTGCCTGTGCTGGGTGAGTCAATCACACACTGCCATCCAAACCCAAAACTCACATCCACAACCAGACTTGAACAACTTTGAGGAATCCGCAGACACACCCGAACTCACTCTTGCTATTCTTCCCAGAACCGGCAAAGTGAATTTAGTAGAGGTAAACCCATCCCACCCCCATGAACAGAAGGAAAGAAAGACAATCTCTTACGCACCAATATTAGCTGGAATCTCGCCTGCATATTGACACATTGGCCAGTGTCATTGAATTGGCTACAGAAGGCTGTATGCAGATCCACACCTTATTGGATAAGGTGGTGAGGGACAATACACAGCACCTAAAGGAGAGATTGACAGCCTAGAAATGTGAATAAAATAGCATTGTCCAATCAAAAAGAGAAACAGAAATAAAATAGACGCGTTCAAAAAAAAAAAGTGTGTGTGTGTTATTTTCTCTCTTTACAACTTTCTTTCTTCTCAACCACCTCGTATTCTGCCATCTTATGCAGTGTCCTCATCTACACACAACTCATCTCGATAGAATCAGTGTTGTGACGCAGGTGTACAAGGAAGAATGTACACAGTGCTTTATTACTCAGGTACACTCTACACACGGACTGACACGGACTGACTCTACTAGGACGCCCCATCTGGCATTGATGTCTGCTTGACGTGTTTTAATGGAGGGTGCGTCGACACTGAACAAGAGCATGCCAAACTCCACTTTAAGAACACAGGCCATTCTCTTGTTCTCAACATATGCCGCACCATTGTACCTGAAAAACCAAAAAGAGTACGTATCAGAGTGCGCATACTGGCTTAGTCATAGTGTAGGATGAAGATGGATCTCCTCCTCCTCAGAAGATAAGCAAGATTGCTGTTGTACTGGAAGAGAACAATGTGAACTACGACTATACCACGACTGTTCGTTGTTATGAATGCAACGAAGATATGCCTTCTCAAGCAACACCAGAGGTAGGATGGATAATGATAGACGATGGACGATGGACGATAGAATACAACAACAAACAGTGCATGGGTACTGACTCTTCTTTCCACAATGATTACAGTTGAATTACTCTGTCGAGGCTATTCTCTGTAGCATGTCATCCAACAAACAGACCCAAGTAAGACAGTGGGAGGAGGAAGTTGTTCCCTGTGAACATACACTGTGCTTGGAGCAAGAACAGAGCAAGACAGTCGAACAACAGGCACTGGCTCACTGTTCAGAATGTGAACTCAATGAGAACCTGTGGTTGTGTTTGGTGTGTGGTGTGCTTGGGTGTGGAAGAAGACAATACGATGGATCGGGTGGCAATAGTCATGGATTGAAGCATTTCCAGAGTACAGGCCATGCCCTATCATGCAAAACAGGGACAATTACAGAGGAAGGAACAGCAGGTAAGTTCCACTGCCCATAAAGAGAGGGAGAAAAGAGAAGGCTTCTTACACAGACTAGATGTGTACTGCTATCTATGTGATGAGGCTAGACTGGACAATGATCTTTCTGCCCATCTCGGTAACTGGGGTATCAATGTCTCCCAACAGACAAAGACAGAGAAGAGCATGACAGAATTAGTAAGTGTGTTGGTTGAGCTTACAACTCACTCTTTCCTGGTAGCAATTGGAGCAGAACATGAAGTTTGACTTTAGTATGACAACGGAGGATGGAAAACAGCTGGAGCCTAGATTTGGTCCTGGCTATACCGGATTAAAGAACCTGGGCAATAGGTAATGAGGGAGGATCATGAGCTGTCTTCTTATTCCGTGTGTGTATATGTGTGTATGTATAGTTGCTATATGGCTTCTGTTCTTCAGTCTGTATTCAATATCCATGCCTTCCAAGATCGTTATTTTACACAGCTGCAAGACCATGCTACTACCTGCCAGAATGTATCTGCTCACTGCTGGCATTGTCAATTGCATAAAGTAGCCGATGGACTTTTGTCTGGAGACTACTCTATGCCTGTACCTTCTTCTGATGGCACACCCAGTCAGCCTGGTATTGCTCCTGCTATGTTCAAGGCTCTGTTTGGAAATAGCCATAATGAGTTCCAGTCCATGCGTCAACAGGATGCCTATGAGTTCTTTCAGTGTCTGTGTAAATCAATTGCTCAACAGGAACATAGGAATAAGCCTGCGGATCCTACCCAGACTTTTGAGTTTAGTTTGGAGCAGCGATTACAGTGTGGACAGTGTAAAAAAGTGCGCTATCAGATAGATACAGCCAGCAGTTTGTCAGTGACTGTACCTGCTAGAAACAAAGAAAAGACAGAAGAAAAGACAGAAGAAAAGACAGAGTATGAGGCTGTGGATTTGTATGAGTGTTTGGATCGGTGGGCACAGGAAGAGGCAGTGGAGGGCTACAACTGTCCCCACTGTAAAGAAAAGACAGTGGCCATCAAGTAAGTGGTAGCGTTATTAAGACACAACGAGCTAATGGATGTCTACTAGGTCAGTGAAGTTCCGTACTTTCCCTGATACTCTTGTTCTTCATGCTCGTCGTTTTGCTTTTATTGACTGGGTACCACATAAACTAGGTAAATACAACAGATATCTACTAAACAAAAGCAACTCATCTCTTGTTGGTTGCATTTAGACATCAAGATCAACTTCCCTGAAGGACCTATTCATCTTGATCGGTATTTGAGCACTGGGCAGCAGCCTAATGAGGATGTCTTGCCAGAAGAAGAAGCCCCCAAAGCAGGTGAATACTACTGCAAAAGAGAGAAAGAGAAAGACAGGATACATGGACTAAAGTGCATTGAATAGCTGTCTCTGTTGATGAGAATAGCATTGAACAATTGATGTCAATGGGCTTCCCTAGACTGAGATGTGAAAAGGCACTGTTTGCTACTGGCAATTGCGGTGCTGATATTGCTATGAATTGGCTATTTGAACATATGGAGGATCCTGGTAAGATCTATTCTCTTATAGCAGTAGTACTCATATGGCATTAGATATTGATGCACCTATAATGGAGGAGTCCAATGATACCAATGTCCAGACTATTTGTGATATGGGATTTACAAAAGCACAGGCATCAAAGGCATTAAGAGAAACCGTAAGTAGAACACAGAGAGAGAGAAAACACAGGATCTTATTTATATTTCTTTATAATATAATAGAATAATTCAACTGAACGTGCTATTGATTGGTTGTTTAATCACCCAGAAGACATGGGAGATAGTGATATACCAGAATCGCGCACTAGTACATCTACAGGAGGTAATAGCAGGACACTTTAAAAAGACACTTTCTGATGATGACATGCTTGTATAGATGCCACACCTCCTTTTGATTATACATTAGAGTCTTTTGTCTCTCACAAGGGCACGTCTGTTCACTGTGGGCACTATGTAGCGCATGTTCGTAAGCATGGTCAATGGGTACTCTTCAATGATAGTAGAGTGGCAGCTTCACCCAATCCTCCAATAGGAGATGCCTATCTCTATTTCCTTCAGAGATCTCACTCTGGTACACGCTATACTGAATAGATACTACTTTACAGGCGTAGTGTACGCTACTTTGATATAGTATTCGATGTCATATTCTTTTATTGAGCATAAATTAAGGATGCCTTGCACACTTATAACATGTCTGGGATATAAAAAGGGGAAACGGATAATTCATTAAATAGATTCTGGTTGGCTATTGTGTTTTAATATTTATATTCGACGTCTAAATAAGGCATTCAAAGCCCTATATGTCTATTTTTGGTAATAATAACTGACATGGTAATATAAATAAATAAATAAAAGAGTATGAATATCACTATAAAAAGAATAAATAAAACTGGAATTACTTTATATAAACTCAGTTGTTCATCTTTTCTTATAATGTTACCCTTAAGCTTCACAGTAGGGAACATAAAATAGAGACTCTTTCTCAAGTCAGTCCCAAATGGTCTTTTACAAGGTCAATACTGTCTAGGGTATATTCTCTAGTGTTATCCATCTCCCAAAGATAAATCACAAGGCCTTTAGGGTATAGATTCTATTTCAATAATGAATGTATTTGGGCAGTAGCTATAGTATTATAATAAACAATTTCATTCATCAACACTATATTCTATTGATAATAATTTGATAGTGAGGTATTCTACAGAAGGAAACAAATATTTGGATATCTGCAAACCTTTTGATTTTAATCATTGTTCTATATAAGGTGCATTTGTCGACATAAAAGGAAGAGAAATATCACTGCTTAAAGGCCAGAAAAATCTCCTGGTGTGTAAATAGCGTTCTGTAAAGGGTAATGATGTAGACCCACGTGACAAGAGAGTGGTGCTATTCTTATTGGTTTTTGTAACCCAGCCAACCCTCCATGCCTCTTTGCTCTGCTGCCCAGTCAACTTGCTCCCAGTCAACTACTCCCAGTTCGCCTCTGTCATGTCAGTCTTCACTACACAACAGGTCAGAGAACACGCGAAGAAGGGTTCTTGCTGGGTAACATTCAAGGGAAAGGTGTATGACATGACGCCCTTTGCTCAGCACCACCCGGGAGGTGAAGACTTGTTGTTGCAGTTTGCAGGCACAGATATCACGACTGTCCTGTTTGAAGACACTCTCCATCGTCACTCGGAGACGAGTATAGACCTTATGGAAGAATATTGTATGGGCAGTCTTTTATCGGATTTAGAGACAGACACAAAGGCAGAAACAGAAACACTGGTGAAAGAACAGCAAAAGCAAAAGCAAAAGCAACATTTACTGGATCTTCGTCAGCCACTGTTTCCTCAGTTGTGGAATGCTACTTATTCCAAAGACTATTATCTGGAACAAGTCCATAAGCCTCGCTATGTGTCACACTATGTTCCTTATTTCAGTGATCCTAGATTGGATGTTCTGTCAAAAACAACATGGTATACAATACCAATGATCTGGATTCCTTTTGTGCTCTATCAGTTGTGGTGTTCTCTGTGCTGTGGGTCAGATACTGATACTGAGAAGACAGTCTTTTCGTATATAGCAGGGGTTGTAGCTTGGACATTTCTTGAATATGCTCTTCATCGGTTTCTGTTCCATATTGATTATTACTTGCCCGATCATCCTGTTGCTCTCTTACTGCACTTTACATTGCATGGGATTCATCACTACATGCCAATGGATAGGTAATGTCACCTGCAGAATAAGTACATGCCATCCTAATGACCTGTATGATGGTTGTTGACTTATACGATGATCCAATAGGCTACGTCTTGTTATGCCCCCTGCACTGACTGTATTGATAGGCACTCCTATTATCCAACTGACGCACTGGCTACTGGCTCCTCGTGCTGCCTATGCATTTGTAGCAGGTGCATTTTCTGGTTACATTGCCTATGATATGGTACATTACTACCTTCATCATGCTCAAGTGATCAAGATATACTTTAAAGAGATGAAGCGGTATCATATTGCCCATCACTACAAAGTGTTTGATCTTGGATTTGGGATCACCTCCAAACTATGGGACCATGTCTTTGGGACTGTATTGGAGGTGGGTTATGAAGAACATAACTAAGAGAGTAGAGAGAAGAGAAGAGTAGAGAAGAGAAGAGTAGAGAAAGGAACAGTGTGTGTGTATATATCTATCTATCTATCTATCTATCTATCTATACCTTATCTGTATACTTGATCTATCTAGAATATATATACAAAGTATTAACTGTATTATTATTCTATTTTCTATAATTAAAGATATTGAGACTTGATATGCTTAAGTTTGAAGCTTATAGATCAAATGTAAAATGTTTTATTTAATGTTGAACATGTCTTATCTATTTTGTCCTAATATTTATTTTCACAACTATTCAACTCAATTGAGTGTGGTTATATTTACACTTTCTTGAACAAGTATGTTTATCCTAATTATATAACCAATAGCATTATTTGAGTGAACCATTGTCAAAATAGATATACAGGCTGTTATAAGTATGGCTATTTGCGCAAAAGTCATCCTAACTGTCCAAATAATGATAGATACCAAACAGAAAGTAGAGACATTGTGATATGACCAAGAAACGGCAGCTTACTGTAAATAATGAGTAAAATGAATCAGTCATACAGTCCTATGAGTTAAGTACTTCTTCCTACAGGACAGTTAGGTTAGACTATAAATACATGCTCAGTCAATAACCAGAATATCATGATAAGCACACTAAAACACTATTACTTCAGATTGATATACAGAAATGACTTCAATCACTTGCATGTATTTGGAAAGCTCTCTTTATCAGTATAGAGTATATACTAACATTGAACAAGGTTGTCTGAATTATATACGGCACAACCAAGACACATTGAGAAGAGATATATTGAGTGGTGTACAGGATGCTGTTACCTCAGACCCCATTTATTAAAGAAACGAGAGGTTAATATTTAACAGTTTATAAATAAATAAATAAAACAGCTACAGAATCAATGGTATTGAATAAAGCATCTAAGTCGTAGCGTATTTAATACAGTTGATAGATCTTTTAGAGATAATATAAAAGTACAACAGCCTGCATTAGAATGTATGCCTTTTAGTGGTGATTTCCTTGAAGTTCTTCTATCTGTAATAATCATTAAAGTATAAAAGAAGTATAAAAGAATAAAAAACAAGTTGAATAAATAAGAGCAGAGTTAATTGTACTTTAACTAAACCAAATACCTTTGGACCTAAGAAGTCATTAACGACACCATCACATCAATGGGTGATAAATAGTAGCTGACACTATTCAGTGTTGTTAATAAGATAACTATTTATTTTCTCTTTCTTATTGTATTTCTATCTATTCTTTCTGAACTAAAGATTTTAATGAAGTAAAGAAGATACAACATGCTTATAGAATCAATCTAGGATTCTTGCATGTATTTGATTTCTGTAGGAGCCTATAGCAAGTTATTCAGGTGAGAATTCTACCAGAAGAATGACAATAAAGGGAAAAAGCATGCGGAGGATGTTGAAGAAAGAAGGATTCAGACTCTATCTTATCAATGAATTCAAAATACCAAGCCTATGTCCTGAGTGCAAGTACTCACCCTTGGAAACATTTAAACATGTCAAGAACCCCAGGCCCTATCAACGAACAAAAATACTCCAAGTTAGATGTCATGGTCTTCCCAGGTCATTTCTTCTTAATTCTATATCAAAAAAGAAACTCATATTTCTCTCTCTTCAAATAGGTGTTCAAACCAAATTTGTATGAAAGACAAGACATTGAGGCTTTGGAATCGTGATCTAGCTGCTACATTGAACTTTAGACATAGTCTAATGTCTCCAAGGGAAAATGATACCCTCTCATAGTGCTTTTGTAGATGGAACAAAAGAAAGCATGACTCCAAAGATACACTTAGAACCAATAAAAGGTTCAAGCCTTCTGGTTCATCTCCATCCTTCTCCTTTCCCAGTGATCACTGGAGCCTCGGTTGACTCACTGACGGAAACCCATGCTACAGGTAAACTATCTAAAAAAGTGATATAAGGTGTATCTTATTGGATTTTGTCATTACTAGATATTATAATGTCTAGTAAAGACTACTGTATCTCTTGTCGATGTCTGCTCTTTTAACTGTTGCAGAATGAAAGGAAAAGTTCAAATCTCTTCTGATAGATTCAACTCTTATTTATTAAAGAGAATAAAATCTATCCAGCCAATTCATTCTGTTTTTCTATGATAAGCTCACTGTACCATTGATCATACACTTTACGATGATGTTGAGAGAGAATCAGTATCTTATGACACACATCATTCAATGGCTTGTAAACATGTCCCAGCCCATGACTTGTTGCTGTAGCCTCTGTCAATGGCTGTCCATTCAATAAGTAGTTTCGAATAATAGAGGCAACACGGCGGGTAAGAAGAGAGTAGACAGTGTCTGTATGGGACAGTGTCTTATCCACCATGGAACGCACAAGCGACCGCTGCTCCTCTACTCCATCGATGTTTCTCTCAATCTCTAATGCCAGATGATCAATGGTTGTGGAAGCATCCTCCAATAGACTGAACAGAGTGCCTGTCAAGTGCTTGAGTTGAGCAGCATCGGTTGTGCCAAAGTTCTTGGCAAGAATAAGCAATGCCGAGACAATCACTAATGCCTCAATCTCATTCTGATAGGTGGCTAGTCTCTTGACATCCAGAAAGAGGGTTTCTGGGACTGTCTCTGCAGATACTACTTGGGAGTCAAGAATAAGGTGGACGATGGCATCTGTAAAAATGGCCTCACTGGTGGGTTTGTTGTAGCGAGACTGGATGCCCTGGGGATTGCGTTGGTGGGCTATCAAGGTAAGACGCTCTACAGAAGAATGAATCCAGGCACGGGTCTTGGTGAGGTGGGTGCGTTGGCTTGTCAGTTGTTGCTGGAAAGAGGCCTGCTCGTGCTTGACAGCAAAGGCAATCAGGTAAGGACGGAGGGTCTCTAGTTGGCTGTTGGCTGTATCAAATAGCATAAGATCCAGGAGGCTTAACAAGCGTTGGATCTGTTGGGCTGGTTCATGGCATGCTCTTAGTGCTTCTACTGCCTCGTCTCGAACAGGGGCACAAATAGTGCTGATGACAGTGATAATACTTTGAAGATATTCATTTATATCAAACACACTATTCTTCATCTGCTGTTGGAGGATAGTCAGGTCTATCCCATTCTCAATGCTACTGTAGGTTGTGGACCCGGGTGGAACAAGGCATAAGAGACGCTGAAGAGAGAAAGAAATAAGCCAGGGTTAGTATGTAGTTTAGGTTACCTCTCGAAGATCCTTGAAGATATCAAGAAGGAACTGTGTATTGCCTTGCTCGATTTCTTGTTGCAGTTTATCAAAGAATGCCCTTGTTACTACCTCCCTGATTTTTTTTTCGAATGCATTGCCTTGATGACTCTTTACTGTGAAATGGGGATCCATGATCAGCTCATGGGCTATCTCTTCATTAGAGTAGTGGGCACTCAGCAGGTCTTCTTGAACGTGGAAGAACTGTGAGTAGTCTATGGGCAATGACTCTGCTTCTTCACTGTCCACTTTGTCCTTTTCCATTTCCTCCAGTCCATCCATAGCAGAAGTACCTCCGATCTTAAAGATGTTTGCCTTCACCTGCTGCATCTGCTGTGTAATCTGCTCACATACATCGGTAGCCTCCTGTTTCTCCAGTGTCTGTCTGACTCGATGGAGTTCATAATAATAGGCCTTTATATCTGCAATAAGCCTTTGTTTGTCTCTTTCCTTCCACTCTTCAAATGAGCTATAGTAGCTAAGCCAATTCTCCACCAATCCATGTCTTTCAGTGGATCCCGTGGGAGTGCCATGGGCCTCTATCCATACTTCGAATTGTTCGAGAAGTCTCTCAGCACGAGACAATAGACTCTGTTCAATCAGTCCTATTTCTTGTCTGCTGGTGATGATCCTACCTGCTCCTTCACTCCCTGTCTATCCTCCAACACTTCACGAGGACACATAAGAATCATATACGCTGTTAAAAAGATACGAGCATTGCGTCGACTTTCTTTGTCTCCTGTCGAGAGGGCGATTGAAAGCACTTTGGATGTCACTGCCACCACCTTGGGTTGATGCAGCAACGACTTGAGCTCATTGAACCCGACTGTGGTGGATGTCAAGGGAGGCAAGCCAAGAGAGACATAGGCTTCTCTCAAAACAGACCACCTTCTCTTATGACTCTTCTTCTTTGGCTGCTGTGCATTCATTAACAGGACAGAAGCATCTTCTTTCTTCTTGCTCTTTTCCTTTTCACTGCAAGCAGCACGCTTTGTACGGCCAGCTGTCTTGGACAGACGGTGGGTTTGAAGTCGCAGTCTTCTTGCCTCTGATTCTTCCAGACGACTCTCTAGTCTGGCTCTGAGGATTTCCTGCTTTGCCTTGTACCGACATAGGTTCTGGTGGGCCACTACCTTTGCACGTTCAACAAGATTCTTGCTGGCTATACGACGCTTGTCCAAGTACGTCTGGCGCTTGTGTTCAGCTGTTTCAAGGGATTGGAGAATAGCACGACGGCGGTGCTCTCTGCGTATTTCAATTTGCTCAACTGCGTACTGTACTTGTTGGAACCTTTGGTTGAGCTTCTTCTGCTTTTCTTGAAGAATGGCTTCTCTTTTGATGGTGGCTGTTTCTGGTGTAGTGAAAGAGGCTTGTTGGAGGAATCTGCGTTGGAGATGGCAGGGTTTCTTGGAGATATGGAGTGTGTCTGCCATCACTGTGTAGAATCCCGTATGCTCTGGTTCCATTGGCGTCGGATGAGGTTGTATCTCTACAATAAAAGAAAAAAGAGAAACAAGGAGAACAAGGAGAACAAGGGGAGCCAAGTGGTAATCTTTATCTACATTTATTACTCACGTGGCTCTCTCCAGACTTCATCATCTGCCAAGTGAAGCTACATTTAAAGCACTTTACATCCTTGTCTATATGCAGATTATCGCATGACACTGAGTTTGAATGATTCTAGGATAAATGAGAACAATAAGATGGCATAGAAGATGTCTGACACCGCCTGGTCTTCTGATGCAAGGCCTGGTTAAATCTTGACTTGTTGTAGTGTGGCCTTTTTCTCTTTCTTTTTAGTCACCTTATTACCGGATGATTTGCTGGAACAGTTTGATGGTGCTGCTGTTCTACACCTGTAAAGATGGCCTGTTTATCTCTTGGCTGTGGAGAAAGGAAAGAACAGCCCTTACAAGTGCAATGTGCCCTTGTGTTAATGTGATACTGTATCAATATGGGTGTGGAAAATCAGTAGAGTCTTTATTATACCAATGCTAAGGCTATTTGATATTTAGATGTGTGATTTGATAGGATAAACTCACTCTACACGATTGCACACTATTGCACACTATTGCAGAATACCAAAACATGACAAGACACATGTTTCATTATTAAAAATAAAATAAAAAATAAAATAAAAGGTAATTCTTCAGACAGACAGAAAAAACGGTCTTCTGGTACAGCTATTTCATTGTGATTCTTGTTCAATAGACAGGAAATTTGACTCATTATAGATAGATAGAAAGATAGATAGAAAGATAGAAAGGCAAAGGTGTCTTTATCTTTCTATTCTGTAGGTGGGGTATTTTCATCCCTTTCACTTTCTGTTCTTGTTCTTTGGGCATAGATATATAAGAATAGGGTACATGTCCTAATATAGATATATTTGATAATGCCTTTTGTGTTAAAGAGTATCTATCTATCTGTAGTGCTTGTAAAACCCTAAACAATCAACAATGACCTTATGTATTCTTACACTCTATATGTACAAATATAGATAGATACAATAAGAAAGTGTGTGTCATGGAAAAAAGACATGAAAATGACCAGCAGCCTTTATAAAACAAACAATGTTAATCTATGATGGCTGGTATCATAACACAGAACTTAAGCTGCTATAAAATACACAGAAGAATGAAAAAGGGAATAATGTAAACAGGTTTTTGCTTTCTTTCTTTTCTCTATTCACCCTACCACTGTCACCTTTGCTTTATCAACCCACAAGTTCAAGAACCGAAACTTATTATTATTATTATAATAATAATAATAATGACTATTGAATGACGATAGCAAAACTCAGTTATAACTCACTAAATACTAACTTTCATGGTGCTGTCTTTAAGTATAAAAGAGGGAGTTTATAAATAGAAGACATAAAGACGTATTACAAGCTATTCAAAATATAATACATATCCGAATCTGCCTTTATGGAAATGAAAAGGAGGGTCTGACTGCAGAAACGTCTCTTTTGTGTTGTCTATACTTTATTCTGTCTTTTTGTTCTCTAGGGTCCTGTGGATCTGAGTGAATTGAAGAGTAGAAAAAAGAAAAAAAGAAAAGGCAATTTATTCTTTGTTTTTGATCTTTTGCCTTGCATCTAGAAGTGGATTGTTTGCTTAGTGACCTCACATTCTGTTTATATTGAGTGTCTATATCTCATACTACTCCGACAATAATAAATGCATGTGTATGCTAACAATGGCTTTGTTATTAAAAAGTAAGTCGCCACTCAAGACAATCTTTATTGGTCTGAGATATTAAGTCACAAGCCCAACTCTTTATTGATCTCTTTCAAGATAAAGAGTATAGTGTCATCCAACAAGGGGTTTTGTATAGTTTACCTGCTGTTTATTATTATAATTACTATTACTACTCTTATAACTACTATTACTACTCTTATAACTACTACTATTACTATTATAACTACTATTACTTGGAAACTAATTAAATAAAGTATGGCATTGCCCACAGACCCTATTCACAACCAACACAGTATTGGGTCGTTTTAAAAGCCCTTTAACCAATACGGAGATAGGTGAGACTATACGACCCTTCATCTCTGCATGTTCACTATCTCTAATAGGCTTATGATGTCATTCACATAACAGTATAAGCTCATTATTCTCTTTTTAATGGATTCCTTAGTAGCGATGAATACAAATTGTTCTTTTTAATGCAGGTGGAACACACAGAAGGAGTAATGAACTCAGCATTGATCTATAACCGAAACTGTTGGAATAACAATACAATATAGTCATCTTGTAAATTATTATGCACTGAAAACTACCTCATTAGAATACAACGGACATACCTTTGTATACTTTGTATTCATTACTTATTACCTAAGATTACTTATTACCTAAGATTACTTAATATTCATATTACTTAATATTTTTACTATTCTCTTTATAGAGTATACCATAGCATGGGGATGATCCTCTACTGCTAAACAATTACCCATACCAAGTCTATTCATTAGAGGAAGAGAACAAATCTTCCATACAGTTTTATTAGAAATGACCAATATACTATCGAGACATGAAAAAGAAAAGATTCTCTTCTTTTCTCACTTGATTCCAATGGACTCATTTATTACTAGAAGAGTGACCATGAGTTTATTCTATATCCAAAAGCCATTGTTATTTTATCATTGTTGGTTCTTCTTATGGTGAATATCATAATAAACACTCTTCTTTCTTAGCTATTCTACTTGTCTACTGCTGATCCTATGAATAATCCATCTTCACTAGAGACACAGTAATGTATCCAAGTAGAGTGTCTTTTCTACAACCATACACTCTACCTACCTCTTCTCTTTGCAATGTCCACATCTCTTTGGGCATGTAAAATGTCTTAAGGATAGCTTTAGACTGACTATCCTGACGTGTACTCTTTTCGCTTATTATTCTACTGCTGACTTATTTCTACTCACTATTTTTAATGCAAGGCTTATTCACAACTGATAGTGTAGAAGAACAAAGCCCATCTGTGTTTTTTGTTTTCTTTTTGTTTTCTTTTTATTCACCTGTCTATATTTGTCATTTCTATTTACCTTATTTGCTTATCTATTTACTGATCTACTGACCTATTCCACCTACTTTCTTCATTGAACCACTTTTCAGTATGTTTGTATGTGTTTTTAAGAAACCCTTTTAGTAAGAAATAGTTGTTATTGTTTATGTTTCTTGGGTGTATATGTTCTGTGTATTTTCTGCCAATGTCCTAATAAGTAATATGTCTGACTGTAGACTTGTCCATGGTATTTGTGGCTACACACTTATTGAATACAATAACATTTCAACTTCCCCCCTTTTTTGTTGTTGTTTTTTATTTTTATTTTTATTTTTTATTTTTTATCTTGCAGAAGCAGTCTTCTTTATTTATCTATTTATCTATCGGTCTATCGGTCTATAGTGATAAAATATTTAGATTTGATCCATGTATTGGGTCTTTGTCAATAGAATAAATAGAACAGCCAACACCTTATGCTTATTGATGGCTCTCTTTTTCTTCTTTTTCTTCTTTTTCTCTTGAGTAGGTCGACACCCAAACACAGAAAATGGTACCATCGAGGGCCTTTTACAGAAAGAGGAAAAGAGGAAAAAGGGAAAACAGTGCAACGTCAGACGAATGCAAATTGAGTTCTTGTCGATCGCCAATCAGATCTAAATAGGGATGCCTAGACACGCTTTGCTCTCCGTTGCTCTTTTCCGCGTGCTTTTCTTTCTCTATTAGAAGAGAATCTCATAACAGCCTCTTTCTTTTCTTTTCTTTTCTTTTTTTGGTCTTTTCTTTTGCTTATAGCTCTGTTCAATAGTATCTACTCTTTTCTTATATATAAGCAAATTGATCATGTCGCCGGTCACTCTATTCCAACCTCAGCACACATTTACAAGAGTCTCTCCTTCAGAAGACACCACAGCAGAGTCAAAACAACTGTCAATGCAAGACAATGAACTTAATGAACCACCTGTAGTCGTGTCTACTTCAGAAACACAAGACAATGCAAGCGCCTTTCTTCAACGTATTGATCGCTCAATGACCTCACTTCATTACTCTTTGCAACTCAATAGTACATCTCGGCCCAATTCAGAAAAACGACTTTCCCTGTCACTCTCCCACCGTTCTTACCACTCTTCTCCTCTTGTATATCCCACAGCTACTGCTATGCCAGCAGATACACCTCTTTCTCCACCCACCTCCCAACAACAGCAACATCAAGGATTACCACAGACAGACAACGGACTCCGAGTCATTATTCCTTACACTCTGGGGGCATCCACCTCCTTACCAGAGTCATGGATGCCCCAGGAAGAACTCGTCCACCCAGCAGACATGCCACCCCACTCTCTTTCTCTTCCTACACGGTCTGCACTCACACCTCGCCCCCCTTCCATGAGTTCGCTTGCCACACCCCTTCGTCATACAACACCCGATCTAGGAGATTTGGATTCAGAAGAAAGAGAGGCCTTGGAGGCAGAAATATTAGCTAGAAGAGTAGCGAGAAGAGTCTCTCGAAAAAACACCGGTCTTGAAGAGGAGGAGGAGGAGGAGGAAGATAGAGTATTTATTGGCACTCGTGTAGCAGAAGGACATCCGAATTACCAGCTCATGTAAGTTGAGTAGGATGATGGGTGTGTGTGTGTGTGTGTATTGATTCCATATGTCCAGGTATGACATGTTGACAGGCATTCGTATTGCGGTAAGTACAATGTTCTTGGTGGTGGGCTCTTGGTGGTGGGTGTGGTGTTGTCGACAGCAAGGGGAACAATGAGGGAGGAGAGTTGGAGAGAGGGGAGAAAGGAAGGAGAGAAAGGAAGGGGAGAAATCTCTTGTTGCTAGCGTTCTCCCTGTTCTGACTTGTAGTCTAGGTGGGTCGTGTGTCAGCCAAAATCCGACGGGATCTTACACAAGAAGACTTCAGTGCTGCTCATAAGCTGGTGTTTGATGTGTAAGTCAACAGTGAAACACATGCATTTCATCCTCACCTTGAGCCATATCTCATACATATACTGTTCCATCTATTAGAACTGGCACTGAACTAACACCAGGCGTCAAGTATGATTTCAAATTTAAAGACTATGCACCCTGGGTATTTAGAATTCTACGTGAAAAGTTCCATATTGATGCTGCAGACTATATGGTAATGAATAGATAGATAGAGAGAGAGATAGAGAGATAGAGAGATAGAGAGATAGATAGAGATAGAGATAGAGATAGATCAACACGGCAAGAGAAGAGAGTGTTAGTGGCAATATTTAATATGAAAATACTCTTCTCTTAGATGTCTCTCACCAACAAATATATTCTATCAGAACTAGGATCACCAGGAAAGAGTGGCAGTTTCTTTTATTATTCACGCGACTATCGCTTTATCATCAAAACTATCCATCATTCTGAACATAAGTTTATGCGAAAAGTGCTCAAAGACTACTATCAAGTAAGTGTGTTGGGTGTTTTATTGACTCTAGAAAAAATAGTACAATAGTATGAAAACTCACTGATAGTTGACATGAACTCTACTCTACTCTATCCTACTACTACTATTATTACAATGTGTGCTCTCAGCATGTATGCAAAAATCCAAACACCCTGCTTTGTCGGTTCTATGGTCTTTATCGTATCAAATTGCCTCATGGACGCAAAATACACTTTGTTGTGATGAGCAATGTGTTTCCAGCCAACAAAGACATCCATGAGACCTATGATCTCAAGGGATCTACATTTGGAAGACGTACTTCAGATGAAGAGATCATAAAGAATCCTCATGCAGTGATGAAAGATCAAAACTGGGTACAGCGAAACAAAACATTGGAATTGGGTCCTTCAAAACGACATTTGTTTATTACACAGCTTGAGAGAGATATCGAGGTAAATAAGCGGCAAAGGGACATGGACACACTACTGATGGGATGAATCTATTTCTATAGCTATTAAAAACATTGAATATTATGGATTACAGTCTACTCATAGGCATTCATGATCTGCAAAGAGGAAACAGGGAAGGCATTCGTGACCATCGACTGCATATTGTAAAGGTATAGTGACAGGACCTTTTCTTCTCTCATGAAACTAAGTCCATGCCACTCACCTCTGTCTTGGTAGCCTGATACACGGTACCTTGATCGTGAATCTAGCCATCGAACTCATAAGCGAGAGAATAAGGCGACAATGGTTCGGAAGGCTCTCAAAAGCATCAACCCTGTTCAACTCAATTCTTCAGAACTACCTGGAAGTCCGTCTGAAGAGTAAGTGGGTTGCTATGGATGTAGCTCTCTGATCCTATTTTCTTCTGTTCTAGGCGTCGATATTGTGTGTTCTATGCAGAGGAAGGCGGGTTCTTTTCTACTGGAGAACAGGACGAGTTTTTAGACAATATCTATTTTGTGGGCGTCATTGACATATTAACACCCTATAACCTTTTGAAAAGGACAGAACATCTATGGAAGAGTTTAACCCAGGACAAGGTGAGTCATAGCAAGTGTTTCTACAGTGCAGTAGGACTCATATGCATTTGGGACTATGTTAGCATACTATTTCTGCTGTCCATCCCCTCGAGTATGGCGCTCGATTTATGCATTTTATGAAGAAATCAGTAACACGTGGAGAAAGCTCCAAAGACAAATAAGTTCCTATTTTTGTTTATAAGTATACACATCACAATTGATGTAGAATATCTCTTCTTCTCATGTTGAGAAACCCAAACATAATAAATGAGACGCTCATGCTTTGTATTTATGCACACACGCACACACACACACAAATATATATATCTATCTATCTATTCTATCTATCTATTTGTGTCGTTTCTCGAGAGTAGACACAGACACGCCAGCATGTCAGATCTTTGGTTTGCTACTCTAAGGAATCAGAACGACCACAACAAAACCATGACCATTTGTTTGATTTGGGTTGTTTAGATTGCTTAGACTTTTGAAGACTCCTCATAACGGGCAATGACAGCTGTAAATCCTCTCTGGGAAATGGTTCACACTTCTCTTGTTTCTCTTTCTCTTTTAATGACTGGTCAGTCGGTGAGTCTGTGATTGCTTTTTCAGGCAGCCTTGTATTAGAAACACCTCGAAAGAAGTAGGGCATGCCAGTGTCCTGTCTGGTATCAGACAAAAGAATAGCGTCCTTGGGAAGACTGGCTCTTTTCTTTGGCTCTGCTTCGAATGGCTGCCACTCACATATCTCAAGTGAACTGCTGCGTTGTACGAGTGATGGGCGAGGTTTGAATGGACGATGGCGTGCAGTTTTAGGCTCATGCTGCTGTGCATCTACTAAAATGGGTTGGTTTGCCGCTGTAGGCAAAGATGGCACGCTCCTCTCCTTTGACCTTTTCGTCATCGTCGCTTGAACTTTAATGTCTTGCCGGACCCTGATCTCTGGTTTGTGTACGCCTATTATCTCAGATAGCCTCTGACCTTTTCTGTACGTCCAGAGAGTAGTTCCAAAATAACCTCCTTGTTGCTTGGCTGTGGATAGTTCCTGTTCGCTTGGTGGTTGTGACCCTAAAACACACACACACACACAAAGAATTTTAATAGGTCATTATTGTTAATCTAAGGTTTATCAGTAGACAGAGAGACAAAAAAAAGAAAAAGAAAAAAACAGTTTGCTGCTATTGCTATTCACTACTGCCTTACCCATTATTTTGTCTGTACTGACACTGGCTCTGTTTGCGTTGGGGATTCCAAAAGGCACAAACAGCATACCATGATATGCAAAATAAGTCATGGCGGACAATGCTATTATCTCTGAGCTATTCTTCTCACATAAGCTAGGATAAAAAGTAGCAGCAAATTTCCCTTGAAGTGCACCTGTTGCCCATAAGTATGAACTCTTTCCTAGCAGACTAAACAAGTGCAAGTACAAGAGAGAAGATAAGGTATTCATTCTTGTATTCTTCACTGAATCTACCTTTTGAATTGAACAGGAAATGATCCAAAGCGAGTAGGCACTCCAAACAAAATACCATCGGCTTCAACTAGTTGGTGGGGCTGGATTACAGGGATGTCTGGGTTTGATGAGCCTTGTAATTGAGGTGGTTGTTCTTCATTTGAGGCCTCTATTGCTTGATAGACAGTGGCCTCCACTCCTTCCTCAAGCAACCCTGAACGATGATAACAATGATAGAAATAACAATAATAAAATATGAGTGTGAATTTCAATGCCTCAAATGTATCTATTACCATTGCGCACTGCAAGAGATAGTTTGTAAATAGTAGGACAAAGTGAGTAGATAATAATATAAGCTTTGGGCCGATGACGGAAAGTTGTTCGATTGGATCCAACACTCATACTGAAATGATTGAATGACAAGGCTATGGAATGATTGGAATAAACTAGCAAACTAGTGAACAAATAAAGTACAAATAAATGAGATACTGCAAATACTGAAATACTGAAATACTGAAATACTGAATATATGTTTATTTATATATTTATATGTTTATATAAGAATTGAGAAATAAGGTCTAAAATGTACAGGCTTCAAACACAAAGATTAAGTGTAACAAGAATTACTATTAGATTGAGTATCATGGCGAGGCACATACAAACACAGAGAAGGTCCATTAAGCCGTCTGTCTGTCTGTCTGTCTGTCCATCAATAACAACCTATACGTACTCATCTTTACCCACTATAGGTTAGAATTGAACTTTTAGTAATGCTAAAAAGTGTGTTCAATAGTACTGAGTAGTAATACTTGATGTTTAGGCATGTTGGTCATAAGAGTGCCATCCTTCACTACTGACACAAACACCAATGATTTGACGCGTATCATTTAGTAGAAAGAAAGAAAGAAAAAAGTGCTACGCGTAAGAAATACAACCAGTTCACCTGTGAGGTCATGCTACAGCCTTATTTGAATTTACTGAAACTTTACAGGAAGAGAATAGAAAAATACAGGAACATTTATGACTAATGAATAAATATACTTTTATTTCTCCAGAGTGATAGTCTATCCATTCAATATGACTAATAGATTCAGACAGAGACAGCAGAGAAAAGAAATCAAGAGACGGGAGCATGTATAATATGAATAAGAATAGCTGTGTTTGTTTGTGTGTTTGTTTGTTTGTTTGTTTGTTTTTTCTTACTTTTTATATGCAGAATGCTATTAAATGAAAATGACAGGAAAAGAGAAGAAGAAAGAAAGAAGAAGAAAAAGAGAAAAACCAAAGCATGAATAGGAATAGTAAACACACACAAACACACACTAGAAATGAAGTGCTTCTTCAATGCAATAATTAATAAAATCTTTTCTGTAAGCCATATCAATGCCAAAATGTCGGCTAAGTTGCTCACGAACTTGTTTCTTTGTCATTGTCATAAGATCAGCTGAGGCGGTAATACGCTGAACTTCACGGCGAATATCATCATCACTGGGACCATTCAAGTAAGGCTCATGATAACCACTGGCCACATCGCTATACAGTGAAGGAGAAGTCATCATGGGTAATTGTAAAGGTGGCAGAACAGATGGAGCTCGAAGATGGGCTGGTGAATAACGGAAGCTGGCTGCATCATTGTAGACGGTGGCAGGTGCTCCCTTGACACTTCCTGGATAAGGCGGGTAGACAGGTGGGGGGGATGCACCATAAGTACGTCGGCTTGAGTTGGTAATGGCAGTGACTTTGGTTTCAATAGAACCACTCTCCCATACTTCATTCTCGTGGTCACTCCATTTCTTCAAGGGAATAGTCTTTGGATCAAACCGACCTTCATCTACAGGAAGTGCCTTTTTCTGTCCACCTTCTCCCACTACCACGCGGGTATTGCCCCAGGAGAAATCGTCAAAGTGCCAGAAGGAATAAATAGGAATAAACAAAGAAAATATAGGAATTGCAAGGATATAAACAATCATCCAACCAATATGTTCCCACTACAAACAAAAATACAAGTATAAGTGAGAAGGTATGATCTTGTAGTA
Source organism: Spinellus fusiger (assembly GCA_025094145.1). Classification (NCBI taxonomy): domain Eukaryota; kingdom Fungi; phylum Mucoromycota; class Mucoromycetes; order Mucorales; family Phycomycetaceae; genus Spinellus; species Spinellus fusiger. Next base: position 268,304 of record JALLLS010000019.1, on the reverse strand, counting down.
TCTTCTTTCCCTGTTAAAAGAAGAAGAAAAAGTATGTATTACCTTTCGACGAACAATAAAGATAACGGCTTGAAGACCATAAACACCACAAAGAGTAATAATAGAAATCAGCGGTACTTGTCCGGCATTAGTAGAAAGCTTGTAAATCAAATAAGCAAGATAGCAAACAACAGCAGGCATCACCAAAGTACTGAGTAGATCAAGAATAACAACAAAACGCATAGAAAAGCAGCAGAAACCACAGAGTTGGGGTAAAAAGATAAGTTCGCCCAGATTGTGGATGGTGGAGTTAATCCATCGACGACGTTGAGATAACAAAACACTCCATCTGTCCGGTGCATTGGTCAAACAAGCCGCATCTGCAGTGAATTTGGTCTTGTAGGTAGGGAAATGCTTAAGAATAAGTGTAGTTAAATAACGATCTTCACCAAGATGCAACAGGTTCTTTTGGTGAAGAGTATTGACTTTGTTTTCAGAATAGTCTTCAATGACCTGATTGCTCACTAGTAACGGCTGGTTCTTGGCAGGAGATCGGATACGATACATACAGAAACATCCAGGGAGACAAGTGACAGATCCAAACAAAGACTCGAATGCCTTTGCCAAAAAGTGGGAAATATAGTATTCGTACACTTGAATCATAGTCACCCAACTGTCTTTTTCATTAGACAGAGCAGTTTCGCCACACAACCCGATGATTTTGCTATCATGAACAAAGCAGGAGACCATTCTGTTCAAAGACTCGGGCATTACTTCAGTATCAGCATCCACCATGAGTACAAACTCAAAGAAGTTTGGATTGACGCCAATTACATTCTTGATTTGATGGTAAATCTCAAGCTCCATAGGCGTCATGGGAGAATCAAAATGGACTTTGTTAAGGAAACGCATAAGCACCATTTGAGAATCTCTCTTTCCTCTATTGCCTGGTTTTTGACGCTCGCTAGGACTGCCTACTTTGACAACGACGACATAAGGAACAACATGGCCTGAACATTCATAGAGTCCTGAGTAGATCTTGCCCATGTTATGCTGCTTCATACCGTCTCCAAGGGAGATAAAAGAGAGTGGCTCAGGATCAATGTTGGGATCCACTCCAAGAATATCAAGGACAATACGAGGGGTAGGTCTATCATTGCCACTGCCTACAAGCATACCATCACAGACAAGGAATAGGAGTTTACGCTTGTCATCATAGCGTAAGACAGCAATGGAGTCAATGGTCATGCGAAGGGATTCCTCACTCTCGGTATAACATGGCACTTGGCAAATAATAAACTTGTCATAATCCTCTGGCTCTCTGGAAGCTCCCAGTTGAAGGGCAGCAATGAATTTGAAAAGAATAACAGCACAGAGAAAACCTATGGCGTTGTTGTTATTTTTCATCAATAGAATAGATAGATCAATAAACAGTGTACTTTATATTTATATTTATATTTGTATTTATAATAAAGAGCTCTCATGCCTACCTGTAATAATCAATAAGAAGTACTCTGCAAACTGACATTGGATAGATCGACGTGTGTCCAACTTTCCAACAAAAAACAAATTTCTCAAACACACCAACTGTCTTGTTCGAAGCTCTTTGTCAATAGGAAGAGCATCAAAATGAGCTGAAATATCAGTACCAGCCAGCTGTCTGAAAAGCTCGATGATAGTATTATCCATAAAATTAAGATCCAAATTGGCTGGTGGTGTTTGTCCTTCAGGGGCACGAGGAGCACGTCCACCCATCAGGTAATAGGTCAGGTCATACACGTCGCCATGGAGAATAGCCCATTGACGATGTGTACTAATCTCACCCACACTCACTACATTGGTGGCTTGACGAAGAATATCAGATGGCTCATACCCCATAAATCCAAGGCGATAATTCTTGCGCATATAGACCATTTGTTCAAAATACCAATCGGGGCGATAATCATTGGTGAAGAATCGAAAGTCATGATAAACAGCATTTCTGTCTGTCAAATTGGCTTGGAAGTCAAGAACAATTTCATCGGATACAATCCCTGTCGTGCCATCACACAGAGCAGATACTTGAACAGGAAATAGATTGGTTGCATCTTTCCCGGCATAATCAAACAGGGTACTGTCAGGGATAACTTCTGAAGCCCAATGATGAGGAGCAAACTTGGTAAGGTCAAAGACCTCTCCTCGTATTGCCACATAAGCACTCTGTTTTTCGGATTTACTCTGGAGTTCGGAAAAGGAGTAGACATCTTGTTGCGGACAAATCAGTGGACCAAAAAAGACAACAAAGACTACCATGGAAGCAGATAGTAAAAAAATAAGAATGCATAGAGCTAATTTTTCACGCCATGCAAGGCGAATGTCTTTGCGTTTCATGCCACCACAGTAATTGAGACAGGGAGAAGGCATCCACCATGTCAAAGCCCAGACAAGAATAAGCCACTTTCGACGTTCTCCAGACATTTGATCCTGCTCTTCTTCATGCACCGGTTCACCGGGAAGAAGGTGTTCGGTCTTTCGTTCGATTTCAGCAGGGTCACTTTGGCTTGGAGAGAAAAGATCGGAAGCATGAAAATCATTGACTGGACTGGACTCATCGAGAAAATCATCATTGGACATGGCAGAAGAGACTTGGTCATCGTTGAAGGAGTAGACATCAAAATTGTCTCTTCGGTGGCGTAAGGAGATGCCTTTAGAAGAATGAGAAATAAAGATATAACCAACTACTGTTTACCTGTAGAATTTATTTTTGCTTTTTTGGAGTCTGACTTGTCCATGCTTCTTAATTCATCTTCAAGAATTCGAAATGCACTATTGGATAGATATATCTTTTATATATATATGTATAGCAGAGAAAATAAGGGAAAAGGTAATTTTTTTTTCTGTTAGCCTCTGTAGTTCAATAGAAGTATAGAAGAGAACAACACATCTTGATAAGAGATATGCCTACCTTATCACGTCCAATACCAGCGTATGTTTCGTTCCAACCTAAAGCATGAACCACAAGCTTACATTTTTCTTTTAGTGAATTGGCCTCAATGGATTGACCAAGTATTATTGAAAGAGATAATCCATAGCGATCAAAGAACTCATCCATTGAGAAAATGGTATTGTAGCTTATTCTCAGTCTTCGAATGAGCTCTGTTAATCGGAAACTAGAAAGCTGGATAGTAATCTTCTTAGCATCGCATGAGTTGGGTAGGGAAAGTTCATTGGGTCTCATGCAAAGAACAAACCAAGGAATTGTGTTAGAGAGTGCCTGTGTTAACTCTGTGATGCCTGAAGTGAGCTGCTCTACAACAGTAGGTACACCTGAATCTCCCTTTCGAGGGATTGTCTTTTCCTCTGATTTATCTAGATGAGTTGGGGATTGGAAAGGACGAATTCCTAGCTGAGGAGAATAGACACGGTTACGCACTATGTAATCTTCATCAATGATAGAATCATGAAACAGACTGGATACAAGTCCATTGTTAGTAGGAGCACTGTAGGCATTTCCCCTGAAGAGGGCAACAAAATCATTGCAGAGGTAATCTTCATTTCGCTCCATAAATCCGCGTGGATCATAGGTAGTCTGGGCCCAGAAATGCTGAATAGAGAAAAGACGGGCACCAGTATCACTCTTTTTGAAGGAAAGAAGTATGCCATCAGAACTACTTCTATTGGCAGTAGCAAACTGGTCCAACAGAGCATCATCTGTAGCTCTAGAACCTTGTCGGTTTGTTTGATTGTTTAAGATGCTAAACAGTCCTTTTACAGGATGCACGAGAAGGTCCACAGTTGCTGTATTTGTAGGCCAGGCTTCCATAGGCATAAGCACCCCTTGTTCTGCATATTCATGAACATCACGCTCAAACAAACTTGATAGCATAAACTGGTGAATAGACTCAGTAATAAAGTTAAATACTAGCTGATCAAACGAAGCATGGGCAGTGGTCCTGACACAGGTCATTCCGGGTGTGTCCAGTAAGCCAATAAGACTATGAGATCCCTCCTTAACAGAAAGCTTCTCATTGATCTGTTCTGTCAACCAAGTAAAGGTAAGAACATAGATTGTTTGGGCCAATTCATCACGCTGGGCAGCTGCTTGTGCTGGATCAAGAAAAAGAGTAGTAATGTCTCGCTTGATAAGTTTGCTTTTGTAAGTCAATGTACTCATCAAGGCCTTGGGGTCAACTCCCAATAAATCAGCTGCCATATTCAAGGCATCCATGTTCTTGATGATAGCAGCATCCTGAGCATTGTTTGGATCTTCTATAAACACAAGATTGCCCAGATGCAGGATAGCCGCTAGTACTTGGAATAGCTGAGTAACGATGTGCTTCTGAAATAATAAGGTTTTTAGTGCTGCTCTGAAATTTACATAATTCTGACTATCATCAATAGAAGAAGCTCTTGCAGTAGAGGTGCGTGCTAAATATTGGTAGGATGTCCAGTCAGACAATCCCAATCTTGCTTTCTCTTCAGGGGAAGCACCCGAAAGAATAGCATAAAAGACATGAAAATTTCTCTCATCCTGGGCTGCCAGTGTTACTCGAGATTTCTCAAGTGCATAAGGCATAAATTTTGCACCCGCCATTCGACCCCGTTCTGTGAAGTGTATTTCAAGATAGTGCGCCAATCGGGATGCATTGTCATGCACCGTTGTCTTTGCATTTCCAAATAGATCTAATAATACTTGACTGCTCTGTAGATTCTGTTGAAGGCGTGTTTGTTTCTTATGTGTACTGAGGGCTATTAAATGACTAACAGCCTGACGAAAGCGATCTGATTTTCCACTACCGCTTTCACCACTACATAGGACTCAATAAGCAAGCTAGAAGAGCGTTTTCAACGATTTATGGACTATTTACCTGAAAAGAATGGACTGGTTGATACTTGTTCTTCTCATATGAAAATAGGCATGATTGACAAGTTGAAATAAATGAGGCTCTCTCCATTGATTTGCTTTTGCACATTGGGTGTCTTTGTATTCTGCTACATAATCTACTGAGGTACTCGCGAGGGGTCCGTCGTGCAGCTTATAAGGGTTTAGAGCAATAAGAACTGATCGATTGACACTTGTATAGAAATGATCATTTAGATAACGTTGTCGAAGCACCTCAGCAATATCATTAGGCGAAGGGTCTGGTGAGAGTTGTACAAGATCAGTGATATGGCTTGATTGGGCCATTGTAAGTCTGAAAGATAATGATGAGGAGAGCCGCACAAATGCTAATAGATCTTACATTATAGAATACTATTATCAAATAGTTCAATGGGTATTCTTTTATGTATTATATCTGTTGGATTCCTTAAAGCCAGGTCAATGGAACAACAACTTGAATGTTATTTTTCGATGATGGATGTAATATTTTTACAAGAATTGAAGGGGAAAGAAAGAGACAGAAGACAAGAAAATAACTTGAAGATATTGAATAAAATCACTATCTCCTTGGTTGTCCCTTCTCTTCTCCTCAAGGATATCAAGAAGAGGAATCCCCTTACACTACGATAAGCAACTCTCCGTGATTTTCAAACCTGCCCCTCGTCTTGCTTCTGCCTATGCTTTTGTTTTGAATGTCCGGCCACATCACCAACAGCAGGATCATCTAGACCAGATAATAATATAATCACTCTATGCTCTATTATACATTTATTCGTAGAAACATATTATATTATTCATGAAAACCAAAATTAGTTTTTTAATAAATAAAAAATAAGGGAAAAACTAGGTTAGCACGGATAATGATTCTCTTATAAAAGACAGGCTTAACAGATTTCAAATACTCTTTTGGATACCGGAAGCCGTTTTCTAAGCTTGCGTGATGTGACTCGGCTTCAAAAAGACGCAGGGAACATAGAACAGTATGCAGAGTAGTATGCATTAGCAGCATTCAACTGTTCTCCGTTGTTTATATATGTTTATATCTCTTAATACTGTTGCTGATATTAATATTATTACTGGTATTATTACTATTATTGATATTATTACTATTGCTGATATTATTACTATTGCTGATATTATCACTACCACCATCACTACCACTATCACTATCACTACCACTGTCACTGTCATTTTGGTAATGTTTTAGTCACTCTAAACAGATAAATAAGACTGGTGGTGGTGGTGTGATGTTCTTTACAATGAACTCATAATGCACTGTGTTGCGCAAAAGAACTTTGAATGTTTCTTCACTCTTACTGATATACCGACATACTAGTACATATTTACATATATGGATAATTACTCAAATATACAATGTACCTCTCTCTGCAGCTTTTATTTTTATAAACACTACTAATGAGAAATAATAAACATATGTTTGTTATCAATATTTCCTTAATCAAAGATTTGATCCTGAGTATAAAACTAACCTGTCAGTTGGTTTTGCCTACATGAGGATACTTTCCTCTTCTGGGGCTTCTTACTTTCATACTGTCTTGAACATACATCTTACTATTGATAGCTGATTGTATCTTTAAATAAAGGTTTTCTACATAAATATCCCACGGAGTCAAGGAGTAAGAAGGAGACAGTAAGCATCAGCCCTCGCTTTTTTGTTGTGATGTTGTGGTATAATTATAACAGAGTGGTAGAGCAGTAGACTTCCTATTTAAGCTTCCTACTCGAGCAGATTCTTGGTATGTGATTACTCATTCATTTTAGTCATCATAGAAAGTAGATTGTCTTCAACACAAATGTTTGAAAGATAGTCTTTATGAAAGGGTGTCATTTATTTGCTTTATTAAACAGCAGTAACAACGGAATATAGCATATTTGACATGCCTCTTTTTCCTCGGGTACTCACTGTCACACAAGAAGATAATGTGATTGGATTAAAGAGAAAACTTCACAAGATAGGCAAAGTAAAAGATAGAAGAAAATAGTAGAAAAATCATTTAAATAAAGGCACACTTTCTCACCTATAATATTAGGCTATTTCCCACGCTGTACACGAAATAGCAATTATCCAGTGTTTAATCTATTAAATCTTGTTGGACAGATAGTTGGCCATTTATTTCTTCAGCCTAAATCAACTTTTTCTTTCTTCTTTTTCTCTCTTCTTATAACTCTCCAATATCTTCTACTGTCTTTTTATCTCTGACCGTTAACTCTAATATTTACATGGCTTTAAACTCGAGTATTTCCAGTAGTCGATCAACAATCTCGTCATTTAGTTATGACCCACATTTCTCATTCTTATCAGACCTATCCTACCACCAATTATTGGATGATCTGCAGATTGTAGGCGACATTGACGAAATGTGCGACTATTCTTTGGAAAATGAAGTCCCTGGTATGTGATCCGTTAATGAGATCAACTTGGCTCATTTACTTGTACTAGATAAACAAGTCGAGGACCTGACAAGAAATGTTACTTTAAAGCATAAAGCTTTACTTTCGCTCATCCAATCTGAGTCCCAATACATCAATGAACTCTCCCAATTTGAAGATGGTTACTGTATTCAGTTACGAGAATGGCTTGAACAGCCCTTCAACAGAAATTCCTACAGAAAACTGCTTCCTGTAGGCTTCGATGATACACTTGACGAGCTTTTTAACGAAATTCACCGAATCAAAACAATGCACTCCTTATTCAACCAGAGACTAAATCAAAGGTAGCGGAGTGGCTCTCTTTGCCATGCTAATGACTACCAATAGACTTCAACTATGGGGCCCAACTCAGTTTCTATCAGACATCCTTTCAGATTTGGTAAGTCAACCATTTACTCTTGTATTATTTATTCATTTGATTTCTTCTTAGTACTCTCATTTGTCGGCCTATCAATTATTCTTTTCACATTTCTCGCGGATCATTGTGATGTTAGACACACTCTACAAGATGTCTTCTTTTAATAGATTAATTCATGTGAGTAAAAAACCGATTGGGTGATTGCTAGATGACTTATCTTTTCAATACCATAACTAGTCATGTACAACCAAGTCACCCACCGTCCGAGAATTCCTATACTACATCCGTCTTCCCATCTATAGACTCAGCATGTACTCCAAAACTATCTCTCATTTGATTAATTTCACTGATCCATATCATCCTGACTATATTGGCCTAATGAGAGTGCACCAGAGTTTTACTGTCATTGAAAATAATCTACAAGAAAGGTAAATGATGCTGAAATGAAAAAAAAAAGTTAAATCAACTGTTATAATAACCCATTTTGTATAGAATTAAGGATTGTAAGTCTAACCTTGCTGTTCTCGAATACTACCACTTCATTGGAAATTGCTGTGTGTCAGTCACATTGGATCGTCGTCTACTCTTATGGACCACCCTTATCGAGATTGATATCGACTATCCAACCATAAAGAATAAGCCCAAGACTTATATTCTATACAACGATGCTCTTATTTACTGCGGAAAATCAAAGTCAATCACAAAAGACAATGAAAAGTTACAATTCTTAGGAACATTGGAATTAGCCAATGCTTCCATCAAGCCTCTTTGTCCTCGACTGACCCAAAGCATGTCTGAGCCACAGAAATCAAGTTTAATCTATTTCTCAAAAAAGACAAGACCTGTAGTGCCACAAGTACCAGTCTATGGATTTGAATTGACGGTGCTAGACAGCAATGTGGAGGCATCTTTTAACCATGGACATTTAACGAGTGCCATTATGGAAGAAGTTGTTATCCAGCGGCGGTATGCATTAAGAACCAGATCCATGTGTGAGCAGGAACTATGGATGGAGACGCTGAAAAGTACCATTCTATCAGTCACAGAAAAGAAAACCCGCAAATACTAAAAAAAAAGCTGAGAAGAAAAAGTAAAAATAATAATATTTGTAAAGGGGATGTCGATGCTAGTATTGCTGTGCTAATCTAGCCAATCGAAAAGACACATCCTCTTTGTTTGTAGTTAGAAATTGACACTTCTTTTTGATAAAGAAGTGACCTGTATTTTGTATGAATGTAAAGATAAATAAACTCAATATTAATGTCAAGTAAAACAGATAGTATATACTGTTTGTTAAAACAGGTCAATAGATTAATTATGGTTACTAAGATAATATCTGAACTATAAATACCACTCTTTTACTCATCTCTTATAGCCAATCCTCCTATTCATTAAACGCTTAAAACATTATTGTCACAAGATGAGATGAAAGAGGAGAAGGAATCCTCTAAGATTTTTCCCTAATTTATTATCTGAACCCTTCCAGTCACTTTATAAGCAAGTGTTTTGTTTCTTGTTTTTTATTCCTAATGTAGAATCTGTCGTGTTATGTGAGACATTAGTATTTATTTATTTATTTTATAACAACTAGCTAATAAAAATGTCGTTATAAAAGCATAGACAACGTAAGAAATAAACGTGTCCTACAATAAAGCAATCTATCCACCAGCATGCCACAAGAAAGGTGGCACATGAGACTGGCTACGCGGTTATATATCGATAGAATGTCCATAGATGATTGGGGCATGCCAGAAGAGTTACACTATTTTCAAAATCCAAAAAAGGAATTATACTCAAATCCGAAAGAAAAGAGCAGACATTTTAACCTTTCTAAAAACTTACAATGAACTCAGAACAAACAGCCTATCATGAAAAGATGAAAATTAGCCGTTGACTTTGTATAGTATGGCAATAGATTGTAAAGGATTGTCATTTTTATATTAATACATCTTAAAGCTAAATAAAAACAAAACCCTTAAAGATGATGAAGTAACATCTCATTGGGTGTCTAGGATAGGCATACAGTGAGGTTTTTTTTTGTCGACAGATTAACACGGCTCAATAGGATTCGAATTCAAAAGAGCAACGAAGAAGGTGGATACATCGATGGACACAACTTCAATTCATTGTACATTCTTTCAGCATGGGATAAAGTATAAACAATGCAGCTATTCGTAATGACACGACTCTCTTTAAAGTGGCCTTGTTGATATAAGGTGTTCAATGTGTGACCTATAGGATCGATGCAGTAACCTGTAGTCGTACTACAGACAATCCTTTCCTTGAATCCTTTCTATCCTCTTCACCTCTTTATTGGAGTTGAAGAAGACCTTGCCCTCAATCATACTACAGTATAAAGATAATTGTCTTGGAAAGGTCATTGTATTAAATTGTTTGAGACTTGATTTGAGACTTGAGACTTGAGACTTTTTTGTATATTTATTCTATTTGTATATAATCACTGTTGAGTGAAATGTCTGAGAGAATAATAAAACCAATGTTTAGCCAATAGGGTAACTATTTCTTTATCATTATGATTTTCGTGTTTTTATTTAATAAATCTGTTGCATAGTAGTTTGATGAAAATGAAATACAAACATAAAAAACTACATCGAATTGAATTCAATTCTTTACTCAATACTCTTTAATACCAATGTATAAGCTGAAATGTTATCAAAAACTGTTGCAATCTTGACTTGTTTTAGACATACTAATCTTTGCACATTTTCTTTTATTCAGTCGAATCATTGGTTTCTCCAAGTGTGTATATATATAAATAGAGAGAGAGGAGAGAAAAATAACTTTTTTTGTTACTGAAAGCAGAGCAGCTCGTCTGGTCTGTATCTACTTCTCCACAGTCTGGCCCAGATGCTGATTCTTTCTAGATCTCTCCGACCTTCAAGTGACATTAGGAAATTCTATAGTTTAAATTACTCCATTCACTCTCTTCGGAGCTATTACTCTTCTTATAATGGCCTAGAGTTGAATCCATCATTAACAAAATAAAGTAGTTGTCGTCTTGGGTTTTATTTTAAAGGTGCATGGACCAGTAAAATGTGTAGTTGGACCACGTTGTTCATTAATTCACTTTTTTATACTTTTCTTCAACTAACGTTTGCTTCAGGAGTATGCCATCAAATACGATTAACTATCATCATCCCCTGATATTCAATGACATCCCCCTTTTCAGTTTAGTAGTCCTTGAGTTCTAATTTCTTAAGAGAGTTATAATTCCAATCATGGTAAATGTCTTTTATGACAATACTCATGAATAAGAGTGTTCATTAGTAAATGATTAGCCAATAGTATCGATAGTTTTAACCGATGTTACTATAAGGGTGTATTATAAGGGTGAGTGAATGTATCCACACACAAAACTACTTATCGTTGTTAAGACTTCTTTGTATTTGTTATCTGTTCAGAAGATGCACTAAACATAAAGTAAGAAAAATAAACACATTATAAATGAAAGAAAAATTTTACCTGGCTATCAGTAAAATACATTATAGGCTACAAGTTAAGTAATAAAGCAGCACAACCTATTCTATGTCTATCACGTTGCTTTGTTGCGATTCAGGCCCTTGATCATCAATTAAAACTGAGAGTACTTAGGCCCTTGATTATCAATTAAAATTAAAGACAATTACGACTCTTCTATTTGCAGTGGCGGGCGAAATCAGTTGTCTTTCTCTTTATTTCTATATAAAATAAACACACAAATATTCTTTTTTGTTACCATATTTTAACCATCTCGTCTGCATAGCGTATAATAAGCGGTGGTCTTATCGGTGTGTGCAATAGTAGTTGGGAATGCTTATTTCATTGATTATAAATAGATTTTCTATAATAGTAACAAGAGATTATGCTAATGTTGAAACTAATGTGTATTAGTGAGAAAGACGGGATGGAATGACTATCTGTATTTCCAAGAAGCTATTAGTGAAGATAAAAATTACTATATCTCGGAATAACTCTATAACTCAATTTTAAAATAAATAAATAAAAAGTAGTTTGTCTTTTTTGTTTTATTTATTTTAGAAATATACTCTTTATATTACCAAACATTTTTTTTCTTTTTTTCTGGCTTCTTGAACATTCGCATACACTGTAGCTTTGCCTATCAACAAAACAATAGATAAGGTGTATTGATAATAATAATAAAAAGAAGCAAAGATTACTCTTTATACTTTTATCTATTATTTATACTGTGTCTTCTTTAATCAATAACATATTATGTTGGTTTTTTACGAGATCATCAGTCGATGTCTTCATCTCACCTATTTTAATGTATGTAAAATGAAAATATGAAAAAAAACGTGAAAAAATCCGGCTGATCCGAATAGTGGCGTGTTTTATCAATATCAGCTGTGTATAGAATATCACTTGTATGATAATAAAACCATACAGACAATGTTAATCACTCTTTCTTATTATAAATAGATGGACTAAAGCATGTCGATCATGATTAAAGTCAATGAATCACTAGCAATGTGTCTTTTCAGATGTCTCAAACTGCTATGAGAGAAGCAGTCCTAGTTCTGGATCATCCTATACGATCTATGAATATAAAGTAATCTCTCCTAAGCTATTTTTTGTTATAGATAAACTTTAGATCAGCCCGATTTAATTAGAAGATAAATTGTATTACCACCTCTTCTAGTTTATTAATTATTTTTGTCTGTGTGCTTTAAAACATATGAAACTTTAAATATATTTATAAAACAATATTTCAATCGATTTATTGGGTGATATAAAGCATATTATTATAATATATTTATACATCAAAACTCTATTTATTTATAGGATAACAACAACAAATTCTCTGAGTATTCTTATATACCCTTGGCTTTTGTTTGTAAAACATTGACATTGAAGTCAGGGAAACTGTGGCTGATGTCTGAGTATTACCCAGGATAGGCCTACTTTTATTCCCTTCCAACAACTGACTAGCCTTTATATTAATTTGGTTTCCTATCTCAATGAAATAAGAAAAACTTCATAGAGCCCATCATTGTGGTGGAATAAAAGAGAAAAAGTAGATATTTGTTGATAGATATGTGCTAATATCTTTTATAGTTGGTGTTTTATACTGTCACACTCCCTCATAAAGAGGTTAGAGTTATAAATTGAATTTCTGTCAGCACTATACTAAACAACGTGTTTCCATTGGTCAACACCCATTTCCTTATTGGACTCACATGGATTACTTTTTTCTGGTTTATTAAATAATCAAACAGACAGTACGTCTTGAATGAAGTCACACTCTCCCTGAGTAGAATGAAGACAAGGCGTACTTAGTCAATTGTAGCCTATGTAAACTTGTATAAATAAGCAACCATTTTTAATGAATAAACATTATCTTCTATCGTCTCTACTATTCTTCTTTGATCTACGTGGGCTTCAGTCCAGACCAAGAATCACTAGCTATTCCACTCTGTGCACATATCTCTGGGCTTAGAACTATTCTGTATAAATTAGGGAACGACACAGAAATGACGCGTGTGGTACTTATAGATGTGTGATAGATGGACAAAAGAATGTAAAAAAAGGGTACAAAAGATATGGAGGTAGGATTTGTAAACGAAAATAAAGGAAACAGTACACGCAGGTACAAATAAACAAAACACAATCAATAATTTGCTAAGACTTGATTCGTAAATGACAATGACACTTCACAAGAAAACACAGTAGTACTGCCCACAACTTGTATCAGAAGATGTCAAACAAGAACGGAAGAATAGAGATAACAAAGATATTCGACCATTCTATTTCAGTTCTTGGTTAATGGGATATTTATACTAAAGAACTAAATGTTAAAATAGAGAATGATTTCATAAGAAATCAATCTTAGAGAAAATGAATTAAGACAATTGCATTGTTACTACATCATGGATGAATAACAACTACAAATTTAATAAACTATACTAGCATTGTTACAAGAATACATCATAACGATGATTCTTCAGGAGAAAACAAAAAGGAAAAAGAAACTAAAATAGTGCCATTGAGGTGAACTCATAGTAATGAAGTTATCCACTGCAAAAGCAACTAAAATAGTGTAAAGAAATACATCATAGAAAAGAGAAAACAAGTTTAGGTAGAAAACAGAATAGTATGAGAAAAAGAGTAAAGAAAGGAAAAGGATTGTGGGACAAGAGCATTGATCTCTTTACCACGTACAGAAAACGTCAGAAACATATCGATTCCAAAAGAGGAAGAAAAGAGAAGACCGACACAAAAAGAAAGAAAGAGAAACTGAGGGACAAGGAAAACTTAGCGACTCTATCTTCATCGGACAGAGGAAGGCTGCGGCACACGTCATGGTTCGAAGCCGAACAAAAGAGTAGCACGGCCCGTTCCAGCTTCTTGGTGGCTAAGGCGATCAAAATTGACACACACCATGCCATCACATCCAAGCCGTGATAGTATAGTGGCAGTATATCGCCTTGTGGCGGCGCTGACCCTGGTTCGATTCCAGGTCACGGCATTAAATTTTACTCATTTTTCATGAGAAACATATCTGAAAAGTAATATATTATTATTATTTTACTTCAAGAAATTGGGGAGAATGGGATTCACAGAGTACCATTGTTGTGTGTGTGTTTTTTTTAGTGTCTACACTTGGTGTTATTTCAGTTGAGAAGAAAGTGCCTCATTTTACCACCAAGAATCCAGCAATGAACCGATTTTTACTTTGTCTTTGAAGATATTAAAAAAAAAGTAAAAGTAAAAGAATGATATATTAGTACAAGACAATGAAAGCAAAAATATATTCTTCTTATGATATTACAGAGTAGAATCCATAACATTTCTTATTTTAATGAGATGTCATCATTTCCTTGTTCAGATGAATATGCCACAAGTATTGTTATTTATTTTTCTGGGCTTAGTTTTATTACTGATAGACATACAAGAATAAGGTTGGCCTTAATGTGATGATGTTATTATCAGTAGCAGTAGCAGCACTCATATTAAACTCAGTTCAGAAACGTGGCTCTGATACGTTATTATAGCGTTCTGTCTTTTTCCAACTCAATACAGAAATCCCTTCTTTTCCCCCTTTTCTTGCAGGAATAACTTGACTTACTTTGAATGCTTTTGAGAGAGTAAATGAACCTTTAGTTAGAAATCCACAGATCCATGGAGCTTGTTGAGGTTTTCTCTCTCTCTATCAATGAATGGATTAGAAATCAAATGATGGTGCCTTGTTACAAATCCAAGAAGATGGAGGTGTGTAGTAGATAACAACTTTTGTAGATCCTTGTGGCACTTTGATCAAAGATAACAAAAAAAACATTAAGAAACGCTTGTCTCATAAGAAATAACACTTTGCATGTACTGCTATGCCATGAAAAGTGTCTGTAGTAGGGCGGTTTATTTATTACTTGATAGGAAAAGATGGATGGGAGTTGATGAAGGGTAGGACAAAGGTAAATTCTACATTGACAAATGTACGCAAGTGTATTCCGAAGAACTGTGTCCTGTGCTCTGTCTTGCTGATAGATAAGCCAGTCCATTGTCATTCAGCACACTTTAGCTTGGGCTAAGAAAGAAAGAGAAATAAAGAAAAAAGACCTATCCTTTTAGTATGTAAAAACCACAAGTCTACGAAAAGCAGTAATAAAAAACAGATAGAAACTTGCATTTGTACTTTATGGAGATGATTCCGTGTTGTAACTCATTTCTCTGTCACTTTTCAGCCTAGACTTATTTTAGTGAATGCTCTGTGTTCTTCTTTCACTGTTATGCACATGTCTGTCATTTAAAATAGAGATGTACAATAATAAAGCGAATCATAATCATAGTAGTCATAGTCATAAAACAAGGAAAGAAGGGGAGGCTTGTTATCTGTTCTAGAAATGAAAGGCATTTTGCCACTTGTTTTTATTTATTTATTCCTTTCTTTTTCATTTTCCTATCTCTCAGCACATCCCCTTTTTCCTTTTTTTTTCCTTTCTTTCTCTTTCTCTCTTCTTGGGGAGGCTATTTTCTTACCGAGAATAGATAGGCAGGCAAATCCATCGACAGACCGACAGAAATAGCCACCAGAACTAGGTCCATGTCAGGCATTCTTTATAAAAATGCTGGTGACTATAGTGAGCTACCAAAGAAAGATGGCGATGAACTAGATGAGCCACCTGATAGTGGTCATGATCTTCATTATCATGGCGATGACCTCGGGGACGATACAAACCAAACAACACTTCTTCCTCTTTTACCACTTGTCCGTAGTCGTTCCAGTTCATCTACTCTTCTAGAGCACGATTTACCGAGGGATTGCTGTGAAGAAGAACAAGGCCAAGGACTTAAACAAAAGGAAAAAAAAAGTCACTTGGCTATTCAGGTAATAGACACCCCCCACTCTTCTCTACCATGAAAGACACTGCAGAGACAGACAGTAATCCTGTAAATAGGCACTTCCTTCTCTTGTTATCTCTGTAGTTGGATTTAGTATTGCTGGTGTTTTGATGGAGCAGTTCCAGGTAGGTTGCTACAGACTGCAATAGGATGTGTAAAGAAGAGAACCCTTGTTGACTTTCTCTATAATAGACATGGGATGTGTTTCTCAAAACATCAGAATTGTTTATCCTTATTCCTATTCTCTTGAATCTCAAAGGCAATTTGGAAATGAACTTGGCCTCGAGACTCTCCACTTCGGTAAGTAAAGAGACACCATCAACACACACACATATATATACACATATATATATATATAAAAGCCTTTCATCTCATGGATGCTATTTATTATTTTTATGATATGCAAATGTATGTATGGATTGCGTGTATGCATTACGTGTGTTTACCTTTTATGTGGCGTATCATAGGCAAACATGGGGGATTTAGATTCTAGAAGGACTCGATGGCCATTGATGCTTGGTAATCTAGCATTGCTTCAGGTTCAGGCCTTGGTGGCAGGTGCTATTGCAGGTGTTTCTTCCTTTGGCTTGGGATTGATCACTAAGCCAGAAAGCAGCACAAGTTACTATGAGAGCATGTACATGACGTCGAGTGCACTGATCTCAGCGTCTTTCTCGGGGACTCTTCTTGGTGTTTTTATGTGTGGACTTATTCTTGTATGTAGAGTCATGGACATTGATCCTGGTAAGTGGCAGAGGATATCAGAAAGTATAGCAGCCAAAGAGCGGATCTAATTCATCATAAAAAAAAACTTTATGAACAGATAATATTGCCTGTCCATTGGTGTCTTCCTTGGGTGATATTGTGACGCTTGTACTATTGGCAGCATGTGCAGTGATTCTCCAACCACGCATGGGTAAGAGGGAGGAGGAGGAGAAGGAGCCTTTGAGAGATAAGAGTTGAATCATTAACACGGCCTTATGACAGATACTCTTATTAGCACCTTTATCTTTCTATTCATGGTATGTCTTCTTCCATGGTTTGGATATATGGTGTGGCGCAATAAGCATGTGAAGGATCTCCTGCTTGCTGGATGGAGCTCGATCATCGTTGCCATGATTATCTCCAGGTAAGCCATCTCCAGTGTCCTGACAAGAGGAGTCATTATGGAGAATTATGGACTGACGGCGGGACTAGTCTTGCTGGTATTATGCTTGAGGAGTATGTAGAGAAATTCAAGGGCATGGCTCTGTTGACGCCTGTGCTGGTTGGACTTGCAGGCAACTTGGGATCCATCTACGTGTCTCGTATCAGCACCTGTCTCCACTCCAACAGAGTAGAGAATTACTTCAATGTAGAATGGACACTCTTGGGAATGAATGTAGTAGTCCAGGCCATGTTCTTGTTTATTCTGTGGATCTTTGATATGGGCCATATCCACTACAATGTGTGGTTCTTTTCTACCTACTTTATTGTGTCCATGCTATGCGTAAGTCAACAGAAGAGTCACTGTAACTGAACAGCACAAATGATCATCGTTAGACCTGGCTGTGCCTTAAGCTTGGCAAGTGGATGACGCTTCGTTTTTGGAAAATGGGCTATGATCCTGATACCTATGTGATACCTTACCTGTAAGTAACCTGGTTTATGTCTTGATGGCGGTTGTTTATACTGTACACTAGAACAGCCTCCATTGATGTTATTGGCACTGTTATGCTTGTCGTTACCTTTTCATGGTTAACCCTATCAGGCCTCAATGACATGACCTTTAAGTCTGAAGTGAGTAGTGTCCAAGACGTCTCCTAAACACTTCCCCACATACGGGCACAAGGCAGCCAAAGCAGCCAACAAACACAGGGGAAAAAAAAAGACATCAAGTGAGTGGGGTTAGTGGTGCTGTGGACCAAGTCAAGTACCAGTTTGTCTGTTGCTATGTGCTTGTTGCTATGTGTCTATTGGCTACTGTCTCAGGCCTACTTTATTATTATTATTACTACTACTACTTTTTTCTTTTTCTTTTATTATTACTATTTTCTCTTCATTACTCTTGATAGAAACACACCTGCTTTATTTTTCACTTTTCACTTTTATTCCCAGCGAAGCAGGCCTTCTTGACGTTCATGTATTGCTTTTGCTTGTATCATTCTCATCTCCCTTCATCAACTTCTTTTCTTTTCATTTTTAACCCCCCTCCCCCTTAAAGGGTATTCAATAGTAATTTCAACTTTTGTGAATTGTCTTTATGTATTTTACATTTCTTTGTAGATTAGGTTATCCACTCGAGCATTGAAGCTTCCCTAGTGGTTTGGATTTTAGATAGGAAGAATAGATGGCACCTCCAGTATTGAAATGTCCTACATTCAGTTCCATAGTTCTGTTATTCTATTATTCAATTCCACGGCCATCCAATTCATCTGTGGTGCATATACTCTTTTAGAGGATTAGAGGATTGGAGGATTTTAGGTTATTGTACTATTATTGCTTTTAAGATTTGATTTGATTTGATTTTCTTTTAACCTGTATTAAGGAGGCCTTTCATCCCTCATTTCACTTGTGTACATAAATGTATAAAGCAGGGCCATCTTATCAACCAGTCAGCTAGTCACCATGGCTATTCATTGGACTCTTTCTAATGGTAGGATAAGAATAGTAGAAAGAAATGATGTAAACAACCAAAAATGTTTATTATAATGTAGGATTGAGG
Organism: Spinellus fusiger; assembly: GCA_025094145.1. Taxonomy (NCBI): domain Eukaryota; kingdom Fungi; phylum Mucoromycota; class Mucoromycetes; order Mucorales; family Phycomycetaceae; genus Spinellus; species Spinellus fusiger. The sequence goes on along the minus strand of JALLLS010000019.1, from coordinate 249,593 downwards.
TTGTTTGCAGATGAAAAAGTAGAAACGTGAACATGCAGAATGAAAATAAACAGCTTCCAACGTGCCATGAGAATATATATACAAGATGTGAAGATACCATGTTAAAGTGGAGCACTAAAATCTCAAGGATGCCAAGGGTGTCTTTTGCCTGTCCTCCTCTGCCTGTCCTCCTGCTCCTCCTCTTCACTGTCACTGTCACTGTCCTCCTCCTCTTCATTGTCACTGTCACTGTCACTAGCGTACATTAGTCTCGTTCGGGGGATGTTCTGGACTGGTGTACAAGAGCGCAATGGGGACACACGGACAATGTTAGTGTCGTGATCGACAGTATAAGCAACAGCCGTCAAGGCATAGTGCTCCCGTCGTTGGTATCTTTTTCTAGACCACGGCGAACATGAGCCAGCTCTGTCCATAATGAGGGATAGGCGTGGAATGGTGGGAGATCCTGAAGTCTGGGCTGTTCGAGGCAGGAGTAATTGCTGCTGGAGTGTCTGAAGCAGGTCTCTCAAATGAGGTCTTGCCCAAAGAGGCAGAGATCTTTGACGGAGCTTCTGGTAAGTGGTACGGCAGAGAGCTGTTCTTTGCCACACATTCGGAAAATGAGAGCGAGCATCGATTGTCCTTGGCGCCTCTTGGATTTCATCAGCTTCCTCAAAGTCCGCATGGGAGAGTGTGTCTATTTCTTTGGTGGAGAGTGGCTGGACGGCGCTGATCTCTTGTGGCTCTGTTTTTCGCTTCTTATTGCCTCGTTTATGAGAAGACAGAAGGACTAACTTTGCCCAACTGGCAAATTGGCTAAAGAATTCCGGTGAAAAGGAAAATCTTGGTTTCTGGTAGGAAATAAGATTGGAGTCTCTGTGGTTGGAGTGTAGCCCCATGGTATACAAAAGTAAAAAGTAAAAAAAAAAAAAGAAAACAACCACAAGTAGAACAGTAAAGATATTTTTTGTATTTATATATAAAATCAACAAGGATAGGACATGCTGACCATGAATGAGATATTAAAAATAAAAATAAAAAAGCTATTTCTAGACTGGTCTTTTTTATTTATTTATTTATCCTTTGCCACACAGTGTTTATTTATTTATATTTATTTATATTTATTTATATTTATTTATATCTTAAAAAGTATGATTTCGAGTGAATTCACCATCCTTTTTCTTTTTTTACTGTGTATAGGGTCGTTTTATCTGTGAATTATTGAATTATTGAATTACTGAACTACTGAACTACTGAACTGATACACTAATAAACAGATGAAGATGGGCTCAATTCCACTCGCATTCTGTCCCATGTCATGACTGCAGCCACACATGGCCTCTTGTCAACCGAAAATGAAAAAAAAAAGAATGGAAAAGAAGAATGGAGATAAACACTGCCTCTTCCTTACCGAGAATTGACCTTTGCCGCTCAACCATTGCCTCTATTTTAGACATGGACCGAGGTTTGCCAGTGGTTCTTAACAAACCCACGTCGTTTCTATTTGCCCCATTTGTCTTGCTGTTACTTTTTATTGAACGCATGGTTGCAGAAGCACCTGTAAAATAGCTCCCCCTTTGCGGATTCCATCCTTCTCATTCTCTCAAATAAGGAAAGTGGGACATTTAAGCAGTCCCCTTTGCCACGAAAGCCACCCACCACACACCCCTCTGGATTCCTACCCACTGTTGCATTTAGTTTCCTCCCCATTTGATGTCTACACCTGCCAAAATCACTCTGGGTGCATCGATCCTCTTCTGCTGTGGATCAGTGTGGGGGGTGCACTACCTCCAACGCTATGAGAAAGAGGTAGGCCTGTTGACGAGATGAAAGGCGAAAGAACAGTGGCTTATAGACTGCACTCTTAGTTACTGCGCATGGGATTAGAAAAGGACACCCAAAGAAGAGAAGAGAAGGAGCAACAGAGAATCAACCGACTTGAGTTGGAGAGCCAAAAGGCACTACATGAAGCCCTGCTAAAGACCCAACAAGTGTCTCTGCCTCCCTCCTCTGCCTCCCTCGACACTGAAGCATAAGGACAAAGCTCAATAAAGGCAAAAGAGAGAGCATTTCTTTCGTTCTTTCTTTTTTTCGTTCGTTCTTTCTTTATTTCTTTAAGCCTCCTGACCCTTCTCAAAGACATATGTCAAGTGGCACTTTCCACAGTACTGGCGATCAGTGTGCCAGGCCATAAAGACACCAGCACCACAGGTGGCGTTGGGACACTCACGACGGAGACGGGTGATCTTGCCAGAGCCATCGACCTTGTAGAACTTCAGGATAGCCATCTTGACCTTCTTTCTCTTGTGCTTGATCTTCTTGGGAGTAGTGTAGGTCTTCTTCTTTCTCTTCTTGGCACCACCCAACAATTCGCAGTTGAGGTGAAGAGTAGAGTTGTCCTGGACACCGTAGAGAGACAAGGCCTCGGAGTTCTGGAGGGACTTGCCTGCAAAGGACAAGCACTGGAAACCAGCATCGATGCCCTCACGAGCAGCAATTATGTTCTTAACATTCTCCACAGTGGTAGCGGGAGTGGCCTCAAGGGCAAGGGTGTTTCCTGCAAGAGACTTGACAAAGAATTGCATTTTGTTGTTGTTGTTGCAGATAACTCGATTGGTTTTCACAGGGAATGGACACAGAGGACGGAGTGAAAATGAATCTGCAGTACAAAGGAAGTGATTAGCACCAGAAAAGAAGCCGTCACATAAGGATGGAGGGTGTGGATGGAAAATCAAACTACCTTCCTCACTATCTGAAGGAAAGAGAAAAACAGTAGAAGCACTCTTCTAAGGGAGATTTTGTTTGCTCAAAAGAATTTTCATATTAACAGTCACATTCTGTCCTTATGAGGGGTGGTGTGGAGGTGGTGTGGAGAGAGTAATAAAGATATCAAGACACAATTTGCCTATAGACACCTCTTGTAAAGTGTATATTATATATATTATGCAGAATATGCAGAGTATGCAGAGTATTCAGAGTGTGCAGAGTGTATATACACTTTCTCTACACTCTACACTCTATAAAATGCACTCTACACTCTATAACATGCACTCTACACTATAACATGCACTCTACACCACACACTATAGCCATACTACAAAAAGGAGGCCTGTCCTAAAGCCCCAATGTCTTTTTGACATTCTCCCTCACAATCTCATTATAGTGCTCACGGTCAGATCTCCATAGTTTCTATTATCCAAAGAAAGAAAGAAAAAAAAAGAAAAAAAAGAAAAGAATGAGCTGTGGGTGTGGAGGAAACAAGTCCATTCAACTTACACAGGCATCGATGTTGGCACCACTCTCATCATTGGGTTCTATCCAACCCCATGTCTATTAGAGACCTCCCCTCCTCTTTGCTTCTTCTGGGCCAACTCACCTGCCAACATGCTAACTACACTGAGGAGAATTTTCTCTACACTCTGCACTGGACTCCACCGCTCTGAGCTGCTCTCATACATGTTGGGATCATCCCCAGGTGCATGAAGAATGGAGATACACACAGTGCCGTTGGGATACACATTGGGATGAAACAGGCTGCATGTGAACCGCATGGTGGGTGGGCTGAGAGGATAGTCCTTGGGAAATCCTAGTGTTGCAGGAAATATCCCCCTTCAAAGGGGGTTCCCTCAGGTCCACTGTCCATCCACTGTCAGCAACAGCAACAACAACAGCAACACTGTGTTTTCTTACACTATAAGCGCCTCCCATTCAAAAAAGTTGTTTTCCTCAATAGGACCTACAGACGACCTCCTGTTATGCCAGTCCACGGAAGCGTCTCTTTACCTGCTATAATTCCGTCAGGTGCGTTGAGGGTCAACTCTATGAAGGATAAGTGGTGGAGTTCTCTTTAGCAGTCCCTCTTGCCTTGGTACTCTCGCATAAGACGCTTGAGTGCAGTGGAGCCTGAGCCTGAGCTGCGTTGGGTGTACATGAGAAAAAGAAAAAGAAAAGGAAGAAGAGAAAGGAGCACCGAATTAGAAATTAGGCGCAAACTGACTCTTTCTGACTGTTTTCCAAGGGAGGAAGGGGAGTGGCCAAGCAAGATGACTAGGTAAGATGGCAAGGTGGTGTGTCTTTCTCCTTGTTATTTATACACTCCATAGATTCCCTGTGTTCAGCAGCAGAAAGAAAAGAAAAGAAAAGAAAGAGGGTGGTCTCTCCAATGGATTCTTTTATTTGTTTATTGATAAAGTAGACACAGGTGGAGATGAGTGTCCTTTATATAACGAGTGTCCTGTTCTTTATCAAGAAAGAAGAAAACAAACACAGACAGACAGACAGACAGACAGACAGACAGACAGACAGATCATTTTACGACCTCACTGGAGTGGTTCTTGGGAAGTCCAAGCAAACACCCTTCTCCTTGAGTGACTTCTCAGCTTCCTTTCTGGCCCACGTCATAACACTACCACCAGAAACACACTCAGCCTTCACAGCCCACAAAGTCCTCTTGCCTAGTCTTGTCCACGCCTGCTTACCTTGAGTCAGGCTTGTAGATCAAGGCCACAGACATCAGAGCCATACCGCCTCCCATTCCCCAGCAGTAGATATCCTCCCAGTCCTCCTTCACTCTTGCCTGTGGGTCATGGATGTGTTAGAAAGAGGGAGGTGGGTGTGCATTAGTGACTTGCCTTTTCGCTGAAAAGATATCCTCCAGGCTCATTCAGGTTGGAGGAACCACGGCGAATGGTGCAGGGACGAGCAAGGCGGGGTGTGCGTGCAAAAACTCTTGCCAACATGGAGAATAGTGGTAGTGTCTTGACACTGCTTTGCTTTGTTTTGTTTTGTTACTGACTCCGACGTCACTCTTATTTACAGTCAGATAGGTAGTGAAGTGGCAGTTAGTGTAATGGGCACGTGCTGAGTATCTGATTGGTCACAAATACTCTTTCCTCTTTTCTGTAGTCATGGGCTCCAAGGATTTAATATGATAAATTGCTGCTATCTATTATTACTATGACTGTCATTATCATTGCTATCACTATGACTACCACTACCACTATCACCCTCCATCCATCCTTTAACCCACATATATTAATTCATTTATTGTAGGACAGAGAGCACTGCTATTCATTGTTCATTGTTCGTTGTTCATTCAACCTTAAATCACTACTTATACCTCCATCAATCCATTTCTATTGGTGGATAGTTATGCCTTCTTCTTTTTACGTATAAAAGTGTGCTACCATGTGAGCTGTTGGAGGAGATCAACCTTAATCTATAAAAGAAAGGGGGAAATCCAAACCACTAGGAAAGAAAGAAAGAAAACAAGAAAGAAAACAAGAGAGTACTACCTTGAGTCTATACAGACATCGAACCAATAAGAGCAATCACAGGCACACCGTTCTTTGGTATATAAACCACGGCTCTTCTGTTGCATTCGACACCAAGCACAAGGATGTCCAGTCAAATTGCTTTTGAATCAAGTCAAGTGGGATTCCGGTGGGAGGGAAGACGTCGTTTGGCAGATCAAGAAGATGTTGCCTATCTACTGCCAAGTGATCAGGGAGAAGTGGATCGTCTAAAGATGAATCACATTCTATCAAGGTAAGTCCCACCACCACCAGCAGTTGTTGCAGTTGTTGTTGTGGAAAGTGACTTATCGTTCATGGCATTAGGATGGTATTGAAAGGGTAATGTGGTTGAGACATAGACACTGATGTACTGTACTGATCCATACCAAACAGTCTCTTCAAATCACCCATAGAAGATCAATTAAAAAAGGGTATCCGTGTATTGGACATTGGCTGTGGTCCTGGATGGTGGACACTCGTAAGGACATACCTTCAACATCACAGCCACTTACCCATTAGGACATGGCAAGAGACTATCCCAATTCCCAGTTTGTGGCCATTGACATGGCAGACGTGTTTGTGACCGAGAATCTTCCTCCCAACGTCACCTTCCATGTCTCTAATGCAGGCAACGGACTGATGTTTGAGGACAATTCCTTTGATTTTGTGTTCCAACGCTATCTCGTTATGGGATTCTCTGTCCAGCAGTACAAGAAGTCCATTCAAGAGATGAAGCGGGTGCTCAAACCATCAGGCAGAATGGAAGTACTTGAGTTTGTTGTGGACTATATTGATGGCGGACCTGCCCTCCAACAAGTGACTGACTGGAGTAAGTTGTCTTTCTCCCTTGCTATCGGTGATTGAATAGGCTGTAGTTTCTCAGGCCATGACAGCCAGGAACCTGGACTGCTTTATTGCCGATCATATCTCTGACTATTTCCAAAAGGCGGGTCTTTCTGAGATCAAAGACATACAATACACCATTCCCATTGGTAGGTTGATACTTGTACATAGCACACTCACAGTGGAGGTTCGTGGGGTGGAGAGTGTGGCGAGCGCTTTTTAGCGATCCAGCGTCTTGCTCTTCCTGCTGTGAAGGTGCTGGTGACCGAATTGGTGGGTATCCTACCAGAGGAGTATGAGAGAGTGATGCAGCGTGCGTTTGAGGAGGCAGACACGTATGAGACGACCACCCGTCTGCGGCTGATCCATGGCCAGAAGGTCCTGACTCAATAGACACAAGGAAAGGAGCCTGTAAGAACACATCTATTTCACTTTTTGTAATGCACACTGGCTAATGTATGCTTTCCATGGCTTTATGAAGAGGGTCCGTGGTATGGCACAGGTACCACAGCAGATCAACACGAGTTCAAGTGGCGTAAATAGAGTCTAGTTTATATTTTAACAGGAGCCACTATAAAATAAGACTATAAAATAAGAATAAGAATATAAAGTAAGAATAGAAAGCAAGAATAGAAAATATAGAAAGCAAGAATAGAAAATATAGAATAGAAAATATAGAAAATAAAAAGGGTTTACAATGGAATACACGCCCATCTCTTCTCCTTCCACTGCCTGACATGGAATCCAATCACATCCCTCCCTTTTATAGCATATTCTACTCTATCTACACTTTCAGCTGTACCTGCACTCTGTACCTACACTATGTTATGGAGGATAGCACCGAGGCACTTTATGAAATTCAATGAAGCACTCTTACCACGCGCTCAGAAATGGACTGTGCAACCGCCGTTCTTATTGGCTCTTTTTTCTTTTTCTTCTCTTTTCTCTCTCTTTTTCTTTCTTTCTTTTTTTCCCCACCTGCAGTTTCATCTCTATTTGGATCCTTGCTGTACTACCCTCCTTTATTTTCTACAGCCAAGATCGCTTCCTCACAGTAGTGCACGTCTTTTTCCACTCTCCACTCTCCACTCTCCACTCTCCACTTTCCACTCCACTTTCCACTTTCCACTCTCTCTAGTGTTTGTTTATTTTTTCTTTCTTTCTGTGACTATCTGCACTCGTCATTCCTTGCCTTGTTTGAGTCCCTTTGTCACCCACTCGTGTCTTGGCTTCTTCATTCTCACCCGCCTATGTCTGCTCTCTCATCCAACGGCTCTTCTTATGCCTTGAGAACACCACCACCACCACCACCACCACCACAGCAACCCACAGCCCACGACCGCCTCTCCTCAGCAAAACGACCAGAGAAAGAACTCCATGACCTAAGGCACCTCCACGAGTCACTCACTCTCCATGAGTTTATGGACAGACTGGACACCATTCTACAAATGTCCTCTTATTGGCTAGAGACTGCCCATCTTGCTGTCTTTGCATTGGAGCAGTCTATCAAGGAAAATACAGCAGCACCAACAGACGCAGAACCCCTCACTCGTCTTGTTCAGCATATGGGTCCCCTTGTTGTCCAGCTTATCGACACTGGACACATGATGGAAGAGAAGTATGAGGATGAAGCACACCTATTGGATACAGACCACAGACGCCACAAAACAGCTAAAATAGCCCTCACAAAGATACAGTCCGAGTGGTCTGGTCTGCAGCACTTTCTTACCTTTGTCAACAAGGCCTCTGAAGCACTGAATGAGAAAAAGGACCTCATCAACACAATGGAGCAGATACTGTTGGAAATCCATGACATGTCTACACTTATGTTCCAATTTCAGGAGAAAAGGCATGCTCTTGCCACCACTGCTCATGCCAAGAGAGAACAGGAAGAAAAATGTCTGCAGCAGAGCGGGAGGCAGCTATTGGCTGACATGGACGACAAAGTGGCAGGCATCTACACCACCCTCGACATGCTCCGTACACGAACAGCCACAGGAACCCCACCCCACTCTCCCTCCAATGGCATTGGCAAGAAATACCGCACAGTGCAGGAGACATGGGACTCCTTTCTTGTCGACCGCAACGACTTTAAGAATGATGTGAATGAAGATCGTTGGCAAGCTGTATTCCAACAGGTAGCAGATGAAGTGGGGATGATGATGGATGGACTTGAAAAAGCAGCCCATCAGTGTCGTTCTGTAGTACAACAGGTGCAAGAGTGGCATGCACAGACAAAGGCACCAGGCACTGTGGAGTCAGCGCCTCGGCATCTTCAGCGAATCTTCTCTCGTACAGGCACAGGCCATGCATCTCCTTCTGCCTCCTCGTCCGCCTCGTCCGCCTCACCCGTTGAGCACGACCTATTCCGCACTATTGTCACTGGATTTGATGCTAAATACCAGCACTTTACACCTATCATTGATAAAATGCTCACGACATTGGCTAGTGGCATTGCTCAGAGAACTCCACACAACTCCTCCACACAACTCCTCCACTACACACTCCTGCAGCGGTGGAACAACCTCAAGTCCATGATGGATGACTTGTGTCTACATGACTTGGTAGATGCAGAACGACTGCTCATTGACAGACACACAAGTCCTGAACAAAAGGACACATCTGCCAGTCCTTGGAAAGGGACACGATACCGCCCTGAACAAGACACTTCAGCACGCTCGAGGAGTCCATTTGGCATGAAACCACCAGCAAAGAAACAGGGCTCTTCTCCCTATAGCTCAGTAGATGACAGTCCCAGGGCTCGCAGTGTCACTCCCAGCAGTGGTGGAGTGGGGGGTTGGCGTCCACTCAGTCAAGCAGGCACTTACAGTCCACGCTTTCGTACGGGAAGTCCAATAGCTTCCCACTACGAAAAGCCTCATACAATATCACCCACTGAATCACCCCACTCACCTTCTACACAGCATACACAACATACACAACATACACAACATACACAACATACACAGCATACACAGCATACACAACATACACAGCATACACAACATACACAACATACACAGCATACACAGCATACACAGCATACACAGCATACACAACATACACAACATACACAACATACACAACATACATACACCCGACCTGCTTCTGTGCAAAGACAGACAAAATCCCCCTCTCGACCTGCATGGAGTGCAAGTACAAAGACAGAGAAACCGGATTTCTCCACATTAGATCCACTCTGGAAGGGAGAGAGTCAAGTCGTGGAGGCTGAATTTGACCCTTTACCACGCAAAAGTAAGATACCCAACACGACAAAAGAAGGCACTGCTTCATGGATGCGGCCTACAAAAAGCACCATTCTACGCAAAAGAGCCCAGAGTGTCGATAGAGCAGCAACACCCGTCATTGACTTTCTCAGGCCCAAGTCCCCTATGCTCCGTGCCAAAACCCCTACTCCAGGCTACCTTCGTGCCAAAACCCCCACACCCATGCCGCCTAGACCCAAGAGCAGTATAGGAAGACGAGAGACGCAGGGAACAGCACCATTGATTCATGGAGCCTCTTTTGCAGGAAAACCAGTACCAGCCAAACCCCTCCCAAAACGACCTGTGTCTCCTGTAAAACCACGGGCTCCTTCAAGGCAGCAACAACTCTCCCCGATCCGACGGCCTCTCTCTCCTGTACGGCGATCCACGACGCCTGTACGGCGAGCAGGCACACCGTCCATGATTCCTCGTGCAAAAACACCATCGAGCAGTGAGAGAGGACAGGGTGGTATGAGTGTGGGTGTGGGTGGCTATACCTCTCCCATGCCACAGCTCCGTCAAAGATCTTCCATGCTTCATATGTCTCCTGTACCGCCCTTGCCTGGGTTCAATGATCAGCGGTCTATCACCTCCATGTCCCAAGCAGCCTCCTCGAATGAATCGTCGGATGACTACATGTCCACCACCAGCTCCTTCTTGTCAGTGCCCAACAGCCTCCGTCCCACGACCAAACCCATCAGTCCACCTTACATCCAGCGGGAACTGCTGAAGAAGCAGTCCATGCCAATGTTGGGCCACCACAACACACCACGTCGCTCCTCCCATATACCACTGCCACGGACACCTCCTCCCCCTCGTTCGTATGGCCAGTACTCATCAGAGGAAGACTTCAGCCACGCACATCCTCCTCTGTTCAAAGAATCTGTTTACAAGCCCAATAAAAAAGATCCTTTGGACGTTGAAGTAGCTGCTATTGTGAATGCTAATCCAGTGATGATACAGTGCACACGCGCACCCCAGGGTGTTGGTAGCTATTACTTTGGGAACGAACTCAATCCTTCTTTGGTGGGTGGCAAGAAGATGTATGCCTGTAAGCTGATGAATTACGCCGAGCGGGACTCGCGTCGTGGAAGAGGTGTCAAAGGACCACGTAACAAAGTGCTTGTACGTGTGGGTGGGGGGTGGCAGGACCTTGAACTCTTTCTTCTTCATCAGGCAACACATTATTAGTGCTTATTCTGTTCTGTTCTGCTCTATTCTGTTCTGCTCTATTCTGTTCTATTCTATTCTATTTGGTTTGGTTTGGTTTGGTTTGTTTTTGGTTTTGGTTTTATGTGTTTTAGTTTTGTTTACTTTTATTATTATTATATTTTCTACATACATATTACATATTACATATTATACTCTTTTTTTTTTAAAAAAAAAAAAGGTATGCATGCTATCGGTGTCCTATTCAATTTCTTTTTCTATAAGTGTATACACAGTGAAATGCCTTTAAGGAAGCAGTAGCAGCAATTACAACTACAGTTACAACTATAATCTCAAGGCTCTCTAGAGTGGCTATCGGAGGAAAAGGCATAAAGAACCTTACCCTACTCTTCAACATCCACCCACACACACACATCTCTTGTCATAACCCTCATTTAAAGAAAAAGACAAAGACAATTGAATACTTTATTCTATCCACAACTATATCAATAATGTTGGCTGATTAATGACCATATTAACAGCAAGCCATTGGACTTCTTCATCCAGTCGAGTAACAATGGTAATTGGACTCATAATCATAATCCTAAAGTCTGTAATGACTGAGGAACTTAGAAGCTCCAGTCTTTTGGGAATCTAAGGCAACAAGTAAATACAAGCAGAAAAACAACACACACACACACACACAGAGAGAGAGAGAGGAGAAATCGTATTACCTCATTTAACGAATTCTCCAGTGTGGTTGTTGTTGGCCAATAGGCAAACACAATAGGCACCTGAATACCAGGATTATACTGACATAAAGAGTTCAGAAAGCCATGTAATCTTCTTCTTTCTTGATCCCAGTAATGTGTACTATTCTCCACGGTAAGTCATAGAAATAGCAGCAGCAGCAGTAGAACTCACTTGTCACAGTCATCAACACCCAATGTCTTGATCTCTGACAGACAAAAGAGAACAGCTCCTAATTCATTGACAGCCTAGTGGATACATCCCTCGTATAAGTATGCATCACACTGGGCATACCCTACCTTTCTATACAGTCCGTCTTGAGGTGTTACTGATCGAATCGTAATAATCATCTCTTGGTACCGTTGGACATGTCGTGAAAACACATCATCCAGGGCAAACTTCTTCTTTATCCAATCAGCTGACTGTTCCTGACGATCTGCAAGATGAATCCATAACTGCCATCCTGACTTGGCAGTCGTGTCGTGTCGATCCGGCTCAAACTCCATCATGGGCTTCTTGATCAAAGGATAGATCCGCTGAGCATACACCTCTGGTCTCCACACTGCTTCTGTTTGATTCTGTGTGGGCTAATAGATAGATAGAAAGATAGATAGATAGATAGAAGAGCATCCCCACAGCAAGGTCAATACACTCTTCTTATTGTCTCCTTGCTCTGTGTATGGCTTACCCACACCGTCTTGGACAGTGCATTTTCTTCTGCTTTCAAAGACTCTGTGACTCTCTGCTTTACTGTCCTGGCTCCTAAAAGAACGGTCCCTTCTCCCTTTCTATTTCTTGCATTGCCTGCCTGCCATGGCTTTACGCCTGCTTTGTACATGTTAAAATGCCATCGTGCTATTCTCTTCAAGGCATCCTCGTTCCGCTTCTCCACTCGCGTCCGTGCACGGCTCACCCACGGCTTAAGTGTCGTCTCCAGTTTCTTCACCTGGTGTAGGGCTTTGGCTGCCAATGCCAACGACTGCTGCTGAATCACCCTCTCTATCAACTCATTGACCCATCGATTCGACAACTGAGAGATCAGGGCCTCACGGTGCATACGAGCAATCGCACGCTCACACTCTTCTTGGCGCAACCGCTCTTGCTCTGCTGCTGCTGCTGCCACCTTTTCAGCACGGCGTCGTTCTTCTTCTGCAGCCACTGCAGCACGCAAGGTCATTTCTTCTTCTTCTCTTTGTCTTGACTCCTCTGCCCTGCGTCTTTGTTCTTGCTGGCTGGCCTTAAATGCCTCTTGTCGTTTACGTTCTTCTGCTGCCTCCTTTGCTTGGGCTGCTTGGGCTGCTTGGGCTGCTTGGACTGCTTCCTTTGCTTGGACTGCTGCTGCTCTCACTTGGATTTTGGCAAGGGCTTCTTGTTCGAGTGCAAGTTGGTGCTGGACCTTGGCCATTTGTGCCTCAATGGCAGCACGTTTGGCTTGTTGGATGTCCATGACGGTCTGTGAGGGGTGGATGGGCAATCCCATCGCATGGTTTGAAGGGTGGAGGTGTATGTTTGGGTGTGGGTGTATGTTTGTGTGTGGGTGTGGGTGTGGGTGTGGGTGTGGGTGTGGGTGTGTGGGATGCGCCCCGTTGACAATGTCTCGGAAACTCAAGCCTGCTTTTTTAGGCTCTACCAGTAGCATGGAGCGTCTAGGACGAGGATTGGACAGAGGTTCTATAGATGCATACACCTACAGTTTATATAGAGCGAGAGAGATTGATAAAGAGAGATCAATGAAGAACACTCCTTTCTCTTGCTAGACTAAAGAAAGAAGGAAGAAAAGAGATGGAACTTGCCTGCAAAGAAAAACGCCTTTTTGTTGGTATGGTATTTTTGTCCAAACCGAATAGAAGGCTGACCCAGCCCCATGTCAACAGGCAATCCATACACATACGCCTCTTCCATCAATTGTCGAAGTGTATCATATGCTAACACGCGTCGGACGTCTTCTGCTTCTACACCTTGGTGTTGCATAAGGTAAGCCTTGTTCATGGCCTTGAGAGCACCTTTACGGACTTCGGGAAAATGCCATTCCAAGAGACAGGCCATAAGAAAGGGTGTGTCGGGGGCGCCTACCAATTTAAAGAATCGAGAATAGTAGTTCTGGCATGCTTCTATATTTTCTGGTTTGTTACGGCGCGAAGAGGATTCTTCTATTTCATTATTGCGTTGAGCTAGACCATAGAATTCGAGAGCACGTTTTAGATAGGGATTGGTAAAGATGTGGGGTGGTAAGGACATGGCCTGGCGAGTAATGTCATTATCACGGAGATGGGTGATGATATAGTAGGCTCTGAATTCTGCTTCATTGGCCGTCTCAATGCCTTCATCACGCAAATCATCGTAGAATTCAATCAGACTCAGTAATACTAAGACAGTCGACAGGAGTGAGTGAGTGATGCACTAAAGTGAATATTATATATATAAAAGGAGTACCTTTACGCAGTTGCTCTGTTTCTTGTTGTTCACTAAACTTGTCATCTTCTAATTCACACATCTCATGCAGACATAATATATGGAAACGGGCAATACGTTCATGGACTTGTACTGCTGTGATATCTCGGATGTTTTGAAGGGTGAAATCCTGACGAATGGACCGAGTGCGATCACGAAGGAATCCATGGCACTTTAAGAGGGGATATTCGGACAGAACATTGTCTACCAAGTAGTCGAGTGTATCCTGGCGTAGGTTTATTGTCGCTGAGTGTCTGCTTTCTACCTTTCTACATACACAGACACTACCTTTAATACTGAGGGTGGTCGAACATCTGAAGGCAAGGGCTGTTCATTGCCTGCAGCAGATCGTCGATACGCTTTGACTGTCTTGTCTGGATCTGCACTTCCATACTCATCCTATGTATTTATCCATGGAAATGACAAACAGGATAAATACACTCGTCACTGTCTGATGTTTCTCTATACCATTTCTAAGGGATCAAGGCCATTCTGGTACTCTCTTTCGACAAGTTCAAAATCAGGACACATTGTTAAGCAATTCCCCCTAAAATCAATAGCATCTTCTAATTTCCTTGGTATGTTTGGATCAGCAATAAGTCCTTGTTCAATGGCTTGCTTGCGTTCCAAGACTCTGTTTCGTTTAAGCTGACAATACCCGATAGAAGAGAGGAATACGGGTATGGATAGAAATAGAAGAAAAAAGAAAGAAAGAAAAAAGACAGCTCAGTATTACTATACAATACTTTACCGTCTTCTTACGCTTGCCGTGACCCTTGTCAAATTGCTCCATGGAGGAGATCGGCTTGACTTCAGCGTCATAAAGGAAAAAGGAGACACCCGAAGCTAACCTCGTCGTAAAGAGCGCCTTTGGAAGTAGTACCAAAGCGTTTGGCTCTATCTGCAGCTGTCACTGAACCGTTGGGTGGGTTGGGACTGTGGGTGGGGGCGAGGGTGGGTGTGAATGATGGCGTAGGAGAAGGTGTTGTGTTGGCGAGGGCAAAGGGTGATTCTGGAGCAGACATACGCTCCCATACTTTATTGCCGCGTGGAGAGCTGCTGGTGCTGGTGTCTGTCTGTCCATGTCTGTTTAATGAAGGACTCTGTCCATTCATCGGGTTACGTTGGTGGTTTCTGTTGTTGGCGGAAGCACCTCCACGTCCACGCCCACGCCCACGTGCTGGTGATCGGTTGTGTTGTGGATGCTGAAGCATGAGAGAAGAAAGAGACTCATGTTGCAGCACGCCGCTATCTGACAAAACAAAAGATGGATTCAAACAGCGCACGGGTGGACAAAGGGTCACGTAATCCAAAAACCAATATGAGGGCTCCTTCTGAACAAGTGAATTCCTACAAAAGGTTCATAGAGTGTGACTATCCATTTTGGGTAATTCGTGTACAGTATAGAGCTAACAGTATTTCAAGGCACCATTCTTCTGTGCCAAGCCTATTGGATGTCTCTCTGATACAATCACACGGATACTACTCCCCAGAGAATAGTTGTTAGTCATTCAGATACTCTCTCTTCTCTCTATTTGTATTTGTATTTGTATTTGTATTTGTATTTCTTATAAATAGAGACAGAAACATCCAAGGACATTGTATTATAGAGAGAGTGTGTGTTTATTTTTCTTTTCTTTTTGCTTCCTTCAAATAGTGTGCTACTAAAAGATAATATCCTTTTGTGTAGGGCTTTCTTTTATTATAGTGTCTCTCTATAAATAGAAGAAATATCAGACAGTCACTTGGGTATGACTTGAGCCATTGGTCATGAGAGGCCAGTGCATACTTCAACTTGATAATACATTTCAACAAAACTCGAATAACTTATCCAATACATTATGGGTGCTGCACTGAGCTTTCTTGCTTTACCTGCGCTTGGTACAGTTGGCTCATGGGTCGCCAGCTGTTTTTCTGCTGCTGCATGCTCCCTTGCGTTTAGAAGGTCACAGGAAACACTTCATTAGCCTATGCCAACAACACTCACTTCTTCTATAGCTGTAACTGTAACAACTCTATTGCCACAAGAATAGGCTATGCTGTAAGTAGTCTTCAGTCTATCAAGACACAGGTTGCATTGACCTGATACAACTTAGATTATATTCTTAATGAACTCAGTGGCAAGTACTTATTATTGTTGGCTTTGGAAAAGAAGAAAGGAGAATGAGTATGGCTAGGGAGGACTTGTTTTCTAATACCATGAGTAGCTAGCATGGCTTATGCTCTCCAACTGGGCTATTAAGAAACTGCAGCACTTGACGATGGACTATATGAAGTTGGACTGTGTAGAAGGCAGATGCTATGGTATTATTGCAGTGAGTTGTTCTTGGGATATGGATAGATAGACAAACCTACAATAGACACTCAACACCTATGGTATGTAAAATAGGTTCACAGAGTCTGTTTTGCTCTTGTGTTGTTTCATGGGATCCTTGGACTGCTTCTGATCGGTGTTCATGACAGTCGTTCCAAGAGATCAGCTGTTCAGAATGGGTAGACATAGACAAAGAAGAAAAAAAAAACTACAGAAAGACTGACTCTCTTAGGTGGTGGGGTCCAAAAATATTAGGCTGGATAGCCCTGTTGGTCGTCTCTTTTTTTATTCCTAGTGGTTTCTTTATCGTCTGGGGAAACTACTTTGCATTGATAGGTGCTGCCCTCTTTATTCTGTTTGGTTTAGTGCTGCTTGTGGATTTTGCACACAGCTGGACAGAAAGATGTGTAGCTAACTTTGAAGATGGGAGTGCCAAGTGGAAATACATATTGATTGGTAAGCAATAGAGTATTTTATCCATTGATAGTTGAAGAAAGAAATGGACATACTAAAACAATGGTCTCTACTGTATAGGTGGAACAATATCTATGTTTACTGGTGCTATTGCTTTGACTGGCATTATGTACGGCTTCTTTGCTACCAATGGGTGCTCTCTAAACCAGTTCTTTATCACGCTTAATATGATCCTTTGTATACTAGTGACAATTGTATGTATTACTCCTATAGTACAAGCATCCAATTCTAGATCTGGTCTGTCTCAAGCATCTATTGTTGTCATCTACTGCACCTACCTTGTCCTGTCTGCAGTAGCCAATGAGCCCAATGATAAACAATGCAATCCTTTAAGAAGATCCCATGGCACACAAACAACATCAATTGTTTTGGGTGCTGTTTTCACTTTCTTGGCTGTTGCTTACTCAACCAGTCGTGCAGCTACACAAGACAGTGCATTGATCAACAGTGGTCGTCGTGAGAATAGCTACTACGAGCCCTTGGATACAGATAACTGTCTTCCTTTGAGACATAACTCATCATCCATGGGTATCCAAAGAATGAGTGTTCATGGACCAGCCAATCAACATTTAATCGATGCCGTAGAGAGTGGGTAAGTTACCAATGAAGAGAAAGACAGAATCAGTCCTTATAGTTCAAATCAGTGCTCTGCCTCGTTCTGTGCTTTATGAGAATAATCAATTGAGTGATGACATGGAGGGAGATGACGATAAAGATGATGAAAGATTCGGTTCTGTCTATAGCTACTCATTCTTCCATTTTGTGTTTGCAATCGCTGGCATGTATATTGCAATGGTGCTTACAAATTGGTAAGGATAGTCTTGATAGGATGGCATAATAATTGTATTTTAGGAACACAATTACAACAGAGGATGCAGGGTCTCCATTAGAACAAGATCCAACAGATCTTGTTCGTATTGGACAAAGTTATACAGCTGTCTGGATCAAAATTGTTTCTGGCTGGCTTTGCCATGTTATTTATCTCTGGTCTCTTGTTGCACCCATTGTAATGCCCGATAGATTCTTGGTAAGTACATGGACAACAGAGACTTTTCTTTTAATAGACACAAATGAATATATGGTTATTAATATAATGATATAGGATGATTAAGTAAACTAGAGATTTGAGACAAATACAATATAAAACAAAGTAGTACATACAATCACATGTAAAAGTCTATAGCGATTTAACATGTGTTTATAGTTACAAACTTCAAATATGCATCTCAATAAAAATAATACAAGTATAAAAGATAATCCAATTTTAGAACATATGTTTATGTTATCTCGTCGACAGCAGGATTTGAACCTACGCAGGCAGAGCCTATGTGATTTCTAGTCACACTCCTTAACCACTCGGACATGTCGACTTATTTTAAGTTGTCGGTTACCAATTTGGACAGGATAATACTAAGCCCAAAAGTAGAGACAGCAATAAGAGGAAACTGAGGATAACAAGGTCTGGACTGAAGCCCACATAGATCAAAGAAGAAGAATAAAAGAGAAGATAGAAGATAATGTTTATTCATTGAATTCACTTGATTATTTATACTAAATTCTACAGTGTACAATTGCACATACATGTCCTGGCTTAACATGTTCACTGTGAAGAGAACATAAAGCCAAGACAATATATTGCATTAGCATTTATCTTATTAATTATATTATATCATCTGTGTGTATCCAAAAAGGGAAGACATGTGCAGCCAATAGTATTACTCTATTTGATAGCACAGTGTCTAGCATGGACAATACTCCCCCCCTAGACTGTCAATTGTCCTCAATTGACTCAAAGTCAATGTCACTGTTGGACTTAACAGAAACAGCAGGCAGAGCAGAAGGAGCAGGAAAAAATTGTGACTGAAGGGGCAGACCCAGAAAAAAATTGTTGGCAGCAGGCAAGGAAGAGTGCGTTTACAAAAAGTTTGCAGAAGACAATCCCATTTAGTTTCTCCAAGCAGCACAAGAGACAGTTGGATTATACCAAGGCAGTTCAATGGATTCAGCCTTTGCTGGTTTCAAACAGTCTATATGGACCCAGGACTTGTATGGTTCACCAGCAATACCTTCCAGTTTGTATATGTTTGTCTCTTCATTCTTGCCAACCACAATATACAGTCCTTTCCAGTTGTATTCCAGTCCATATTGGTTCTCATGTCTCATGAGAACATGATCACCAATGTCAAAACCCTGAGGTTTTATAACAGCATCCCAGCACTCCTTGTCTTTTTTACTTGTGGCCTTCATTCTTATTTCAGCAGCAGCATGGGCTTGACCAAGGGCTTCCAATTTTTTGGATGTTGAGATTGTTTGGACAGGTAGATTAACAAGACTGAACAAAGATAATTTTTATTGAGTAAAGAAAAGTTCACTATTTATACTTTTGGTGGGTGCTTATCCTTCAGTGGCTTCTACCTTATGGTAGTTATGATAGTCAACCTTAGGCTGCTTCACAATTACAACTAAATGGTTGGTGTCTATATTACTACCTTATGGTAGTATTAATAACTGCCACCTTATGGTTGGCTCATATGTTTTACTTAGTTGTAGTATTATTAGATTCAACCCTATGGTTGGCTCCTGGGACAAGCACTCCATTATTGAAACCATTAATTATTATGAGTCTTTACTCAATTGACTCTGATAGGTCAATATTGTTCTGTTAGGATTATTAATGAAGATGGCTCTTGTTAAGTGTCCAATAGTACACTGAGCTTTAGAAAGTGATTTGTAGTTACAACCAATCAGTGAGATGATACAGAGATGTACTATGGTACTTGTGTGCACTCAGCTTTCATAGAGTATTCTGAATGTCACAGCACACTACTTGTGTTGACTTATTCATAGAGAATCTTTGGATTGAAGTTGGAACACAACACCTTGTATGTTTTAAATAGCAATTATTCCTCTGTGTTGAATTAATAATATTTGGGGAAAAAAAGAAGTTTTATATAAAGAAGGACATTATTTTATTAAAACTTAGACAAGTATTAAATTCAATTATGAGACTGTATTCAAGAAAAGAATATTAAAAATATTAGGACCCACCGTGATTTGAACACGGGACCTTAGGATCTGCAATCCCACGCTCTACCGCTGAGCTATAAGTCCGTCTCTCTTTCTGGAGAGCAACACTTTTTTAAAAACCAAAATTGTAAATCTATCCAAATTTGAAAATCATCCATCCATCACCAAAACGCTGCATCCATCAAAAAACACAATCCATCCATCAACATCACCCACCTCCCCACCTACTGTCCAAGTTTCAGGTCATCACCACTTGAATAGCAGTAGATACACCATGTCTTTTGGGAATACCCACCAACAGTTGCTGCAGTTGCAGCAAAACACAGCTGCTCCCTCCCAAGCTGACATTATTTTGGTGTTGACTTTGCTCTCCACTGAGATAACTCAGGTCAGACAGCAGAATCACCAGCAGCAGCAAAAGCTTGATGCTTTTGAGAGATTCCTGGAAGAAAACTCAAGACTGCAAGGGACAGTCAAGGCTCTGGAGGCAGAGATCAGTGCCCTCAAAGCAGCAGCAGCATCACCAACAGTCCCAGCCCCCACCAATGTCCTGACACCAAAGGAAACACAGACACCAAAGAGTAGAGCAACTGATCCACTACAAGGTCTGCCTACTGTCAAGGACTCTTCTTAGGCCACAGTGGCCAAGAAACATGCCAAGGCTCCTGTCAAGAGGTCACAGCCTTCAGAGAGACGTGTTGCTGCTGCAACAAGAGCCTTCACTGTCTCAGTAGGTGAACAAGGGTACAACTATGTGTACATCCCCTGTGGAAGACACATGAACCATCCAGAAGTGTGTAAGCTCCTCAGAACCCTTGGCTTTGATACTGGATGCATCCTGGATGTCTGTTTCCCTGCCAGATCTGTCATTGGCCTGTTGGTGCACCTTCAGTATGAGCCAGAAGTGCTGTCTCTCTTGGAAAAGGCTGGCATAACCACCTACAAGGACTTTGATCCTACAGCACCAGAGCACCTTGCTGATCCCAAATATGCAACACTGTCAAAAGAGGACCTGGCCTCAGAAGCCATCCACCTGCATGAGAGCAGATGCCTCCAGGCCATTGCCTACATGCGCCCCCACACAGCCTTCTCTGTGGCCACAGCATTTGCTGAGGTAGGATGGATTGAAGAATCCCAGATCCCTGAGAACCACAACAAGAGGAAGCAGTACCAGGATAGAGACAGGGCATCAACAGCATTCAAGGCACCACAAACAGATGAAGAAATGCTAGATGCCTCAGAAGAAAACACAACTTATGAATAGAGTCTCTCTGGGACTTTGGAATGCCAATGGACTTCAACAGTCTTTGGTACATGACATTATGCAGCACACACACTCCTTCACTATGCTCTTCATCACAGAAACGTGGCTCCTTTCTCCCTCACTCCTCCCCACATCATGGACACAGTTCCACACTTATGGTGAGCCAGTGATAGGCAACTACCATGGCTCCATGGGTATCTGTGCTCTCATCTCTCCCCTATGCCCCTATTATGTCACCCATATCCCTATGCCCACCCCCTATGCCCTTGGAGTCCAATTTGGATCCATTGGAATTGTATGCCTTTACCTTCCCCCCTCCCTATCCACAGAAGAAGCCCTAGAGGTTCTCAATACCATTCCTTTGAACAATGACACCCTGATCTGTGGAGACCTCAATGCATGCCTTGGTGATCATGTTGGTGATCATGCATCCAACTCCAGAGGAAATGCCTTGCTTTTTTGGATGGAAGAACAAGGCCTGGCAGTACTGAACTCTTCTCTTGCATTTGGTCAGCCTACCTACATCTCATTCAGGCAACAGCAACAGCTTAGTAGCATCATTGACCTCTTCATCACCAACACACCACTTACCAATGCATGCATAGAGGTTGATACTAAGCACTCACTGAACTCTGATCATAGACTTCTCACTTTGTCTTTTGATTATGATCTCTCTGACTTTCACCTCTCACCACCACCTCTCAGAAGACTATGGAACTTGTCTAGATTGAAGGAGCCTGACGTTGGTAAGCTGTATGCACACCATTTCCAGACATTGTCACAAAGTCTTAGCACAGAGCTAGCAGCCTTAGTAGCCTCTCCACCAAGATCACAGCCTCCCATTGACCAGTTGACTGAGCACTTTAACAACAATGTATACAAGGCACTTGATCTCTCTGTTGGTAGCAAACGTCCAAGACCCACACACTGGAAGGCCTTTTGGTCTACATCACTACAGGAGGTAGCTGACCTGAGAGATAGACACTACAGAAGATGGAGATGTGCTGTTGGCCTTGACAAAGTCTACTGGTGGGAGAAGCACCAAGCAGCAGTAGCATCATTTAGAAGTGAAGTGCAGGCTGCCAAAAGAAGAGCATAGTGTGCCTTCTGTCAGGCAATGGAGAGAGACTTTGCAAAGACAACTTCAAAGATCAAGCAGCTGAGACAACGTAGGCAGAAGCAGACCACATACCAGCACCCTGATGGACCAGAAGCAGCTGCCACAGCAATGAGAAGACACTTGGAGACTGTCTACAGTGGAGGTATTCTGCCTGAAGTAAGACAACCTGCACCAGCACCACCATTACCACAGCTACCTTTCTCTGCTAGCAATGCACCTTTGACTTCAGCAGATGTATTACACTGGATTGCCTTTCTGCCATCTCAAAAAGCACCAGGTTCAGACCACATCAGAGCAGAGATGATCAAGTCCATCAAGTTTGTGATTGCACCTGTTCTGTCTAACTTGTTTACAGTTTGCTGGCAATGGGCCTATGTCCCCTCACCATGGTGCCAAGCACAGGTCTTTCCTATCTACAAGAAGGGTAGTCCAGACAATCCTGCCAACTATAGGCCTATTTCTCTTACCTCAGTAGTGAGGAAGCTGTTTGAAATGTGTCTTGCACCCATGTTGCATAAGTTCTCCCCACCTCTGGACGTGGCCCAAGGTGGTTTTAGACCAAGAAGAGGTGCTCTTGACCAGGCCCTGTGCCTTCACAGTATCATCAGCCAGCACTACAAACAGCATCACAAGTACCCAGTAGTGGCCTATCTGGACATCAAGGCAGCTTATGACACAGTTGACTGTAGAGTGATATGGAATGCTCTCAAAAAGAGAAACACCCCACCTGCTTTCCTGGCACTTCTAGTCAACATGTTTGATGAGGTCTCCATCAGTGTTCTACTGAGCAACTATGTCTCTCCTGCTTTTGTCCCTGTGACTGGAGTGCTTTAGGGATCAGTGCTAAGTCCTCACTTGTATTCCATATGCATTAGCTCTCTTCCAGCTGCCTTCAGGTCTATACCTTTTGTACATTCTCCAACAGTTGTCTCATCTACTTCACCATCTTCACTGAGAGAGTACAACTACTTACTAGATGCATCCAATGCTCTACCAGAACCAAGACCAACAGTCATCAACTCTCTCTTCTTTGCAGATGACATAGCCATCATTGGTAGTCCCCAGGAAGTCCAAAGCATGCTGCAAGTAGCAGAACAACACTCACTGTGTTGTAATCATGAAGACAATGGTAGCAGTCACAGACCAATTATTAAGTTGTCTCCTTTCTACAACATAATTCATAGTTAAGACACTGCATATTAAAGTCTACTGTACAGGCCATTATTATCAAGTATCCTAAAACAGTAATAGATTATTCTCAATAACACAGTCACCTGTCTATTTAGTATAAATAGACATGTCAAAATTGTTTTAATAAAAGCATCTTGTTCTTGAGTCTGATTAATTCCCTTTCAAATTTAACACACATCCCTGAATTGATCCATGTAATCCTCCACAGTGGTTCTTTGTCTGAGCTGGGCAAGGCAATCTCTGGCTGCATATTCAGAGTGAGCAGGCTGGAACTCTTTTCTTATGGTGGCCTGGAAGGTCTCCCACTTCAGAATGGGAGCCTCCTGTTCCTCCATTCTCTGCCACCAGGTCTCTGCTCTCCCTCTAAGTAGGTTCACCATGTATTGTGCTTTCCTCTGGGAGCTGTGTCCATGGTAGTTGGTGTAGTGGTCTACCATCCTCAACCACCCATTGAGGACGTTGGCAGCTCTCTCACCATTGTAGCACTCTGGCTGTCTCATTTGCTCCCCACTTGGCTTTCTGCCTCCTAGGGCTTTCTCAATGGCTAGGGCAATAGCTGTTGCCATGGCTGTGTTTTCTTCAATGTTGGCCATTGGGATCTTTGTTTTCTTGATGAATGAGCTGGCTAGTTCTTCTGCTTGTCATTCCCACTGGGTTTCTCTTTTCTTTGTAGATTCTAGTCTCTGGTCCTCTGGGAGATAGGGAACTTGCCTAGTACTTGCAAAGCTTGCTTGGTATTCCTTTGGAAGTCTTGATTGTATCTTTTCCTCAAGCTTGTACTTGATCCTTTCTTGTCTTGTGGCTCTGTTATTTACTTGCATTCCAGCAGGATTCATATAGTTAGAAGATTGGAAATTCTTCAGCTACCAATTGCTGTCTTTGAGTTTTTAGGCCAAAGGTATATGGAACAGTAGAACATGTAGTTAAACTCTGTTGTTTATTAAATGGAATTACTATGTCTTTTATACTTTTCTAATTGTATAGATTCAGGGGCTAACTATCAAAATGCTATGAACTATTGACATCCCTTGATATTCAATAGAGTCTCCTTCTTAGTTTGGTAATAAATGAGTGCTCATTCCAAAAGAAGTGATCCATCCAAATATAGAAAATGTCTTCACAACAATAAACAATATATTTTACTGATAATACAATTTGATATTGAGGTATCCACAAAAGGAAACAATTATTTATATACTTGCAAACCTTTGATTTTAAACACCGTTCCATAAAAGGGCAAAATATTTTTAGTTGTAAAAGGAAAGAGATATCCCCACTTAAAAGCCAGAAAAATCTCCTGGTGTGTAGGTAGATAAATTCCTTGATGAGTGGCACTACCTCTCCATATAAAGTGTAGGTTGTTCTGATTAGTGAGTCTTGTTGGACTATTGCACACATTTGTTGTGATGTCACTTTCCTTTTATAGATAATGACATCTTTAGTAAAGAAGCCAACTGGAAAAAGAAAGGTGAACAGTTGCAATTAGACTAAAGGATAGCTCACCCTGAAAGATGTAATTATTATATCATAAGTTAGCAGAAGTAGTGTGTGGAAACAGTATAAAAGAAGTATGCAATTGAATGAATAAACAACAGAGTTCTACTACATGTCTAACTGTCCGGATTTCTTTTGATACCTAAGATCAAAGACAACACTTTGATGGACTCCATCTGAAACCCAGAGACAGTGTGTTAAATTCGAAAGGGAATTAATCAGACTCAAGAACAAGATGCTTTTATTAAAACAATTTTGACATGTCTATTTATACTAAATAGACAGGTGACTGTGTTATTGAGAATAATCTATTACTGTTTTAGGATACTTGATAATAATGGCCTGTACAGTAGACTTTAATATGCAGTGTCTTAACTATGAATTATGTTGTAGAAAGGAGACAACTTAATAATTGGTCTGTGACTGCTACCGTTGTCTTCATGATTACAACAGAAATATCCTGGAATGTGAAGAAATTCTATTACTTTTGTCGGGTTACTTTATAAAAATAATGCAAAACTATATATTTATATTATATAATTATCAAGAAGTTAACTACAAAAGATAATGCCTGCTTATACTATGATCAAGCTGTATCTTGTGAATTTCATAAAGATATAGCAATAGTAATAGCAGAATAAAGTATAAAAACCAAAAACTCATTGATTTTAAAAGTAAAATTACTTTCATTTGATTACTTTACACAATTAAACTGATCTCTATGAGTTTTTATTATAGCTGATGAACACTCTTTTTCTTTTTATTTATTTAAGAAACACTCTACAATAGTTCACACAAAGAATGAAAAAAAAAGGCAAATGTGGTGTACCTATTTACAGTAGAGAGCCAAGTATATCGAGTTTGTAAACAGTAATACGGCCATAGAAATCTGTGCTTTCTTCAAATACAATCTTAAGACGTTGAATGGACCCACTAGACATAAGATCGAAGGATTGTGTAGAGTTGATATCTTCTGGGTAGAATCTACCCATGTTGATGCTGTAGTCGTTTGGAGATTGTGCAGTACTGGCAAAGACCACACATGTCTTTCCAACAAACCCTCCCTGAAAAGTCAGTGCCATGGTGTAGGCCAAGACAGGAGAGCCAAAGTCCAGCAGGATATTCTGAGGTAGGCCCTAGAAGAGATAACAAAGAATGTCAGATTGAACAGAGAGTAACATCCATCTGAACAGAGAAGAGCACTTACTTGCTCTGAATTCCAACATGTCTCTTCAGACCCATCCAGCAAGTGCTGTTTACCAAAGCTGGCATTGTCTCGGTTCAGGACTGAGCTAACTCTGAGAATAAGAAGAAAGAATAGGCAAGTAAAATTTAGTAAACTCTGCTAAAATCCATTTGCCATGTCTTGAAGCATAATGAAACACACTTGATGCGAGTATCTGGTGATAATAGACTGGTCATAAGAGTGAAATGAAAACAGTAAAAAGTGAGCTAGTCGAAGGCATTTCACGTGACATTCCTAGTAACAGTCCATGCCACACAGCCTAGTTCAACGCTTCTTCCCTTCCCTATTGCGTTATATTCTTTGGAATGTACTGGCTTAATGGTATAGCCAGTCAACTGTCACCATGCAACACACCTCACCAGCATGTGAAATCCAAGAAGGACAGTGTTGATAAACAATCCGCTGTTCATTTCCTGCCTCTGACTGACTTTATTGCTATCCAACCCTCCCACCACGCGTCCTTGTTTCTGGCCTGCAGTCGAACTGCCCTCTCTCTGTGGAGTGTCAAGGTAGGCACAAGGACTCTTCTGTGAGTCCATGGCATGGGCTTTTTCTTTTTCTTCTCTTGCACCATACCAGGACTCAGTATTGACAGTACAGACACCCACTCTCTTTCTCTTTCTCTCTCTCTCTCTCTTTCTCTCTCTCTCTCTCTCTAGCCCACCACCTTACTCTCCTATGTAGAGCGCTCCAACCAACATGTCAGTGAATTTGGAGAGAATGTCTCCATACTGTGGAAGCCTGACGGATCCTCCGTGGTGATTGTTGTACTGTATTTCTATTCTATGGGCTATTTCATGACCTTCAGTCTCATTTCTCGCTACTTTTGAACAGACAAGTAGGCATTATCTCCTACTTTATGCGATCCTTCCCTTTGACCAACGCTCGTTTGACTTTCATTTCACTCGGTCGCAGCATTCTTATGTCACTGGGCCAGGAGAGGGAAAAGGCCCACGTACCATTCTACTGAAATTCAGACTCGCCATACGCATTGACGCTGGGATTGCTTGGTAAGGGAAAGGGTCACGGAGAAGGAGAAAAGGGGGTGTCGACGGGCGTTTAACTGTTTTCTTTCTCAGCGGATTTCCCACTGACGATACTCTTATCATTGCAACACAGACACCTGCTGCCATTCAATGTATATCCTGGAATCCTCACAAGATCAATAGTCTACAGACATCTATGCAGTCTAGTATGGGGATTCTCGTGAACTCATTGGGTAATGAAGGATTTGAAGAAAGAGAGGAGAACCGATGGAGGATCTACAGTAGTAGACTAATGTACCCAAATAGAAACGGTGACTGGAATGATCTATGACAGGGCAATGAATATTTCTGTGTGGAGGACAAACCAGGGCCGGGCTTATCTTGTTCAGAATGGGAGTGAGGAACATGATAGGCAGTATAGTGGTGAAATACAAGAGGTAGAGAAGATATAGATAAGAAGTCATTCAATAGGTGCCATTGGAGTACTCATCTATTTCAAGTCATCATCACCCACTTCATCCACACTACCACCAGGACAGATCTCTAAAGGATACCACTCCTCACATTCTCATGCAGCTTTTGATAGTGCATCATCAGCACCCTCTCTATCAGAAGTCATCTACTGGGGAGGGATTCTATTCCACGGGACAGAAGAGGCACTAGAAACGGCAGAGGAAGCAACATGTATTGCTATCAATTCCAGCTTCTCACTGATTGCTATTGGCACAAAAGGGTAGGCTTGGTGTGTTTTGGGTGATTGAGAGTGGCTTATTCACCCTTTCTCTAGTGGCACTATCTATGTCTATTCTATTCAGAGTGATAGCCATGCCCTTGAGCTTTCTCATACACTCACTCTTCCCCATGGCATTTCAGCTCCAGGACTCTCTCAACAAGGAGGAGTGTATGAACACAATACTGTACAGTCACTAGCATGGACTTCTGATGGGTATGCTATTTCTGTGGGCTATGAACACCGAGGACTCGCTGTATGGAGTGTCTATGGTGCTCTTCTTTCTTCTACCAGTGACATGGATGATGTGTTCAGTACAAAGCAAAGACAACAAGACATATCAAAAAGGTATGGTAAAAGATTAATGCTAGAACCAAAAAAAAAGGGTGTCTATCCGAGTCATTGAGTACATTTCTCAAGAGCAGGCATAGTCTTCAAGACACCTATGTGTATGGTGTGAAATCAATGGTAATAAGATAATGATGGAAAAGTGATAGCATGAAGAGAGAGAGAGTGTGTGTGTGTGTGTGCGTGTGCGTATAAATATGTATGAACTAGCCACTAAAAAATAGATATCTTTTGTGTTGGGGCTGTCTTCTAGTTTTGGGGTCCTGGCAATTACCAACTGTTTATATTGAACCATTGGCACACCCACAACCAAAGTGAATCCAAGGTTCAGGACGCTCACTTGTTTGTTTTACCATTCTCCAAGCTAGCCATTACATCGCTCCATAATTCAGTAAGAAAGATCTACTTTCTATTTTCTATAATGAAATAAAGAAAAAAAGAAGCTCATGTTTTATGTATTTCTCTAGGAAAATGCACGAAGAGGATTGTTGCAGACAGACGATCGATTGCTATTATATAATCACGGAGGAGATTATCAAGATAATAACACAACGACAATTGATCCTGATGCAGTTGTATGGACTCATATTCTCGTGAGTCAATTCAATGTAGATCAGAAAACTCATTCATAGCATACCCAGTATCCTGGCATGTACATTACTGATCATTGGCCTATAAGAGTAAGACAAAAAAATACATGTTTATACAGTGGAATATACTGACTATAGGTTGATTGAATGATGTAGTATTCTTCTGTGAGTGGAGATGGTAAATTTATTGCTATAGCCGGTAGAAAAGGATTGGCCCACTACAACACCACTTCTGGACGCTGGAAGATGTTTGGTAACCAGCAACAGGAAGAGAGCTTTGTTATCCAAGGAGGACTTGCATGGTATAAGCATGTGCTGATGGCTGCATGCATGGTACTCAATTCATCTGGTGGATGTGATGCTTATGAGGTACAGTAAATAGGCTTCTCCATATAGAGTTATCATAGCTAAAAGAAAGTATTACTAGTTGCGGCTGTATTCAAGAGACAATAACTTGGACAATGCCCATGTTCTGCATACAGAGGTACTAAGATACATACCTGTCTATGTCACGATATGTGGTAGCTTTCTCCTTGTCTTGTCTTCAGAAAATGTTTTGAACATCTACAGTATTTTTTTGGGGAATGATGGCATAATGATGGCCAATACCACTGGAATGGCCTCTTCTGCTAGAATCAGATTAACAAGGCAGATAAGCTTTGCAAATATTGTTTCAAATGTATCGAGAATAAGAGGAATAAACCTGTTTAATGCTCGTGTAGGAGGTAATATACCTAACTTGGTAGAGGTGATATACAGGCGACACTAGAGCCTTAATTGATACCCCTTTATCATACCCACTTCTAGACCAAATCACTACACTTGATGAGATTAGATCTACCAATATCATTGTGTTGATAGACGGAAGACTTGTAATGCTATGTCCAACAGCCCCTGTAAGTAAAAGAGAAAACAGCAAATGACTTATGACTGTATTCTTTAGGATCATCGTGCAAATGAAGTTAATAAGAATGATTCACAAGATCAATATGAGCTCCATATATTATCGGAAAAGACAGAATACTACTGGATAGGCAGAAAGAGTATTGCCAATCTACTGACTTCCTTATGGGCTGTGGATGGAAAAGGTATCAAGGTAATTTACTTGTAGTATAGAAAAAGTGCAGCAGTGAACTCTACTCATCCAGGACTTATTAATGTTACTATTAATATATATAAAAGGTATTTACTAATCTCCTTCGAGGCGAAGAACACAGTCTTAGTACCTGTGCCAATGATGTCTATGAGAGCGAACCTTCCACACCCACAACACCCAGTGTTTTTTCAGCCAAAAAATATATCGGAAAGCCTTTTTCACTAGGCTATCGTGTGGGCCAGGAGTTGGATCCATCTCCTGCCTCTATTGATGTAGAGGGATTTTCACGATGGACCACTAGAAATCTTAAATATGTTGTACCAGATACTATCCATATTCCTCTTGATTTCTATCCTCACTGTAAGTGCATCTATATAGTTGATAGGCCATTCCTTTTTATTTTTATTTTTATTTTTATTTTTATTTTTAAATTGCTAATTGGTTATTAGCTGTGTTACTGGAAAAAGGAGTTATTGTTGGGATCGAGCAGAATATTATTTACAAGGACTCACTAGGATTTATGATCTACAAAATTAGTACAAAGGTAAAGGCGTATGGGATAAGACAGAGTCACTCACATTAATATAGACTCATCTATTCCTACACCATTTCTTGCGTCATCTTCTGAAGCGTGATATTGAAGAAGATGCAGTTGTATTTGCCAAGATGTATGAGAAGCTTGTTTATTTTAGTCATGCATTAGAAATACTTCTTCATACAGTATTAGAAGAAGAAGCAGGACAACTTTTGGGAGATGGTAGGTGTATTGAATGATAATGGTATTTATTCCATGGTATAGATGCTATTCTACCACTGGTGATTAAGTTTTTGGATCACTTTCCCCATGCATTGGATGTTATTGTGAGCTGTGCAAGAAAGACAGAAGTGGCGCTTTGGGATCACCTATTTTCTGTTGTAGGAAAACCTAAGGATCTATTCGAGGTAACTCTAGTAATAATTGTTAACATGCCTTGTCTAACTGAATATTCAATAGCTTTGTTTGGCTGATGATCGTCTTCGAACAGCTACTTCTTATTTAATTATTCTACAAACAATGCAGCCCTTGGCCATTGGTGGCAAAGTAGGCAGACCAAAATAATGAGTTTATTGTATCTTATACTTTTAATTAGGATACAACACAATTGCTGCAGAGAGCCATAGATGTAAATGACTATGAGTTATGTAAAGAGCTTATTCGATTTCTGAGTTCAATAGACAGTGAGTATAGAGTAACATGATCTGTGTATTTATTTGATGTTCTAGACACTGGAAAAGCTCTGCAAGAAGCTCTGCATGTTATAAAATCTCATATGGAACCCACAAAGCCCTCTTCTCCCAGCACACAAGATATACAGGTGGACACATTAGAGCAAAGTATACACAACATGAGTACCTAGTCATGCTTTTTTATCCTATTTCCTATCTTCTCTTTTCTTTCTCTTTTATATTTTTAAAAAAACAACAACTGTGTAATATATATATCTATATGCCTTTATTAAATGTTCATAGGAGATCCAGTGATTGTGAATAGAATGAAATAAATGTTTATTATGGTACTCTATTATAATCTGGATAAATGTTCACTGTCTTTTTGAAGTGTAAGAGTGTTTTTACTTTGTGGTATTATTATTTCATGTAGTGCAAGCTATTCTGTTTATTGTGTCATTAAGGTGTCTTTTCTCCTTATTCCATGTTAATTATGGGGAATTTAAACAGCCAATACTCATACTGCCTTGTGACCATCCATTGTTATTATAGAATTGGTGTATAACTATGAAGGCCTATAGATGAATGGAAAGAAAAAGAGTCTTTACAGGGCAATAAGAATAAGAATAAGAATAAGAATAAGAATAAGAACAATAATAATAATAATAAGAACAATAATAATAATAAGAACAATAATAATAATAAGAACAATAATAATAATAATAATAAGAACAATAATAATAATAATAAGAACAATAATAATAATAATAATAGATGTTTCTCTTTTCATGTCCATTTGAGAATTGTATTCTATCTATTCAGAATAGCACCTGTATTATGTATTTCCCCTCTTTGATAGACACCATGTTATCTTGCCATACCATCTATTAAGAGACTGTCAGCTGCATGGGTCGTATAGGAAACACTCTTATCTTTCTGCAATTGTCTTATTCACTCTGTTCCCATAGTTCTTTCTTGGAGATAGGAATGTACTGTATTGTGTTATCTCTATGGATCTAAAGTAGAAGTATATAACATGAATTGAGGATTCCCCCGTGTTATTTAATGACTATAGACAAAACAGACTCTAGGAATGTGCCTACATTTGTGTGGGGTAGGCTGATTTGGACTGTCCCATCTATAAGATGCCCATGGACTCCGTTCCATGCTATTGAGTTTCAAGTAGGTTTGATAAATGAACATGTGCTAATAAGCAAAGGAATCGGAGCTATTGCATATAGGAGAGTATTCTGATGACTGTAGAGATAGAAACAGAGTAGACATGCAGTGTATGTTTGTTGATATATTCTAATCTTTATTAAATTATTAATTGTCTTTATGCCAATATCAAAGAGTATGCTAGAAGTAGACCACACATACTCTATGCCATTGGTGATCTTTATGCCTGATTCATTGATTTCTTTCTTTGGGATACATGTAGAAAACATACATTACATTTTGGACTAGTTTTATTATGGCTAGGTTGATCTTTAATACTGTTAACTACTTCACTGATGATTTATTATTATGATTTATTATCACTTATTGCCACTTAATAGCCACTTAATAGCCACCTATTGCCACAATAACTATGACAGAACACAGGCAGTTAGACTGATATCAAAATAGTCCTACTATTCTACAAGGCCAGTCTCAAGTCATCGTCTATAGCCACCTTTATCCAAGCCATTGATTGATAGGCATGCACAGAGCATCTCACTGTTTCTCTCTTCTTTTTGGGCCTTTTCATTGTCAGCCCTGTTATTTTCTACTGCCCTTGGGATACGATTACGTTGGAAAGGTGGAATCGCAACGACCTCAATTCAATGGCCGATGGTCCGCACAAGTGTTTACGTTGCTTTTCTGTCAGTAGAGGGTGTTCCATTGGTTGCCCTACAGTGAAAATCCCTTTTTCTTCTCCTCTCTTATATTTCTTCTATTTCTGTTGAACACACTTTTACATACCATCTCCAAGTTTTTACCCACTTTATACTATAAAAAAGGTTCAGGTTAAGGTTTTGCACCATGGCTTCAGAAGAGGAGGACTTGGATTGTCCCTTGTGCATGGAGGAATTTGACATTGCTGACTGCAAGTTCAGACCCTGTCCCTGTGGATATCAGGTAAACATATTGGGGTTCTGTGTATTATCTTTCTTTTCCTTGGCACCTCCCCTTTTTATTATCATTATTGTCATTATATATATATATATTGGGTCCTGGAGACTCACAACTATGTCAGATATGTCGATTCTGCTGGCACCACATCAAAACGAACCTCAACGGCCGCTGTCCGGCTTGTCGACGGGCCTATACCGACCAGATTGTGGAATTTGTTCCTGTAAGTACAGAGGAAATTCTTCGCAGTCGGAAAGAGAAGAAAGAGAAGGAACGTCAACAGCGCGATATGAAAGACCCCAATCGACGACAGCTGTCAGGCATGCGAGTTGTGCAAAAGAATCTTGTGTATGTTCTCGGCCTTGGTTCTAAACATGCACAATTGGAGGTAAGTCATATACTACAACAGGACAGGGCAAATAATCGGTACGGACTTTATGAATATAGAACGAGTTCTTCAAAAAGTACGGAAAGATCACCAAACTCGTCGTTAGTAAACGCTCAGTTTCTTCTACACAGCAACCATCATCCTCACAAGTGTCTGTGGGTATTTACGTGACCTATGCTCGGAAAGAAGACGCGGCAAAAGCTGTGGCTGGTATCAATGGATCTACATTTGATGGGAAGGCTGTAAGGTAAAGTGAAGTACCGCCTCACCGCATCGGCTTATTCTGTTGATATCAATAGAGCGTCTTTTGGAACAACAAAGTACTGCACCTATTATCTGCGGCATATGAATTGCTCAAATCCAAGCTGTATGTATCTACATGAGCCAGGCGATGATGTTGATAGTTACAACAAAGAGAATCCGACATTAGTAGGGTAGGTTGATAGGAAAGGAGCAAACGTGGGAGCTAATGTCTTGGGTATAGAAGTAAACTACCAGGACCTACCAGTCAACCATGCATTCCCAAACGTACAGCACCTATTGCTGTTCCAACAATGCCATCTCCTGCTGCTTCCAAGTCAATGTCTGTGACTGCTGGACCTTCTTCAGAGCCATCACGCAAGGCATCTCCATGGGCACCCATTCCAAAGATTGTACCTCCTCAAGCACCTAAGGAGTTGGTTTTGGAACAAGAGGAGAAGGAAAAGGAGGAAGAGATGGAAAAGGAGAAGGCTGCTGAAATCAAGGCTAATGAGATCAGAGAGGCTAGAGAAGCTAGAGAGGCGAAGGAAGCAAGAGAAGCAAGAGAAGCAAATGAGGCCAGAGAAGCAAGAGAAACAAGGGAAGCTATAGCCTTGTCTCTTAAATCTATGCCATCTACAAGTACTAGATCTCCATTGGTACCCAAAGCATCAAAATCGACTACATCAAAGCTCATCCCCAAAATCCCCATACCCACAACAAAGTCAGGAGTCGCTGCTACACCCAAATCTGGTCTACTTCATAAATCCGTCCTGCTGAAGCCTTTGGTACCTACAAAAAGTACTTCAGAAACAACAAGGACAGAGGATGAAAAACCCGCACTGCCTGCTGCTGCTTCATGGGCCAAAGGAGCTACCCTCACCACGATTGATAATGTAGTAACGCCCGAGACATTTGGTCCTTCATTGACAGCTGCTTTGACTGCACCACAAAAGCCTAAACATGTACAGGCACTGCCGAGAAAGAAAGAGAAGAAATTCAAAGCAAAAATGGTGCGTCTTGAAGATTTTGAAGTAGCAGAAAGAGAAGCCAAGATAGGAGGGTCTATTAAAAAGGCAAAGAAAGACGATGTAGTATGGGGAAATGCACTATTTGATAAGAGTGTAGGCAAGCAGGAGCCTTTGGAGGCAATGGAGGGAGTTTCTCATTTACTTCCCGAAGAGTTGGCAGAAACAAAGAGTAAGCCTGAACTTGCTCCTATGAGTTCTGAAGAGCATTCAGAGGATATTGCTGGAGGATGGGAGAAGATCGACAGAGATGAAGGAGATGAGTCTATGGAAGATGTGGTTATGAGCAAATCAGATATCACTAGCGAGCCTGTGCAACATGAGACATCAGAAGAAGTGCCAGAAACACAACATGAAGAAACAAAAGACATAAGAGATAGAGAAGTAGATATCAAGATAGAACAGAGCAGGCGTCAAGAAAAAGAGTCCACCACTAGCCACACCACAACAAAACTCAATCCATATGATGATGAGAATAGAAGTACGAATGGAAGCATCAATGAAAGTGTTAGTGCCAGTATCAGTGTAGACATAGAAAATGTCTTGTATACAACTACTTCTGTCAGTGATTCTGGTAGTGTGAAGCTATACGATAGTGACGTGGAAGAAGTATCAGAGCATAGAAGTTTAGTGGAGGGAGGTGAATCTGACTTTGGGCAAGCCATAACGCCCCAGACACTTCATTCATCTTCTTTTGCGAAGGGTACTATGGATGACGCTGCCAATGAAGACAGAGAGAGTGACATTGACACGAGTATTGATGAAGATACCAGGGAAAATTGTATTCCAGTCAATTATCCACACACAAGTGAGCATCTTAATACAATGACACAACAACTTCAGAAGCAGATAGAGATAGATAGCTCAGAGAAAGTGCAAGAGAATCTCTATGATAATCCAGAATATCCTTTCACCAAGATATCAGATCCATTAGTTGCTATGGAACGATTCAACGCTATGGTGCATCAAGATATAAATGGACAGTCGCCTGATATCATAACAGGCGGATCATTACCTCAAAGAGACGTCCGCATTAATCACCTACCTCTACACACCATGCCAGACAATAATAGTACGCGTCGCTCTTCTCCTGCTGCACCGCCAGGGTTAGCACCGCCACCTGAATGGCTTTCTCGAAGCTTTGATCCATTCAATGGCCAGGATCCTGCTGCTATTGCTACTCGTCGTCTTCAGCACTCCCAACAAATGTTAGAGGCTTCAGGTCTATTCCATGGCTTCAATCGTCCTGTACCAAGATTCGGGTTCTCTCCAGACTTCCGTGCAGGACAAACACCCCCTCCCTTTCCTTCGCATGGTCCTCCTCCAGGCATTTTCCCTCTTCCCCACCAACATCATATTATGAGACACTCTCCTATGGAAAGACACGAAATGATGGGCATACCACCAATGATACCTCCTGTGGAAGGTCCCGATATCGCACATCTTCAAAATGAAATGAGAGGCCTCTCACTTCAACCAGAGGGGCCTGTACACATGCGCGACGATTCTGTAAAGTTAATGAGGGATGATTTCAGAGCTCTTCTACCCAATGTAAATATAAGCTTTGGATTGCTTCAAGAAGATATAACAAATCGACCCATGAATGCATCTGCTTTTGCAAAACCACATACACCCTCTGTAGAAGATCCGAACTTTATACACTCTAATTCATTAATGGAAACAAGACATGATCAGTCAAAGGAGTATTTGTTGAAAATAGATGTACATTCACCAATGCTTGATGTTTTGAATTACCATACAGCAGAAGCAGCAATGCCATTGTCAATACCACTGTTGTCACAACAACAGGCACAACAACAGGCACAACAACAGGCAGAACATCAAGCAGAACAGCAAGCGCAACAGCAAGCGCAACAGCAAGCGCAACAGCAAGCGCAACAGCAAGCGCAACAGCAAGCGCAACAACAGGCACAGCAACAGGCACAACAGCAAGCTTATGTTCAAGCACAACAACAGGCACATTCTGATTTCATATCTAATCACGGAATAAGAGATGAGTTCTCTCAACATCCTGAAGATCGTTCTCAAGGTCATGTCTTTTTAAGATCCATGACACAACAAACTGCTACCCAGGGAAGCCCTAGATTATTCTCGAGACAATTTCCTCCTGGATTTCAAGAAAACTCTATGCATGAACATGGAGAAAGAAACCCACGAGAAAATGAGCCCTTCTTACAAAGACTGGACCAGTTCCATTCTCCCAACTTGCAGCGCCGAGAAGGATGGGGTATCCCAGTTGATCAGACACAGCCACTGCGTCCACCTCCCATGGATCAGCTTTTGTTGGAGCGATCACATATAACGAGTCCTTTGAGAAGTCAAGAACCAAGACTTATGGGATCTCCTATAGGGAATATGCCATTGCACCCAGAGTTTGAAAACAAAACAATCTATGGGGAGCCTGATGTTCGTAAAGAAGCACAGAACTTCTTTGGGGAGTTCCTTCGCAAGGCCGCCACTTCCCACTCTAGTTATAATGAGAGAGAAGAATCAGGAGGAAAAGGTAGGAAATGTTTTCAAGTATATAGAAAAATAACAGTCGATACTCATATGTTGGTATGATGTGTAATAGTGATGCCATTTCAAGATCCTGCCATTATGTCTGTTCGTGTAGGGAGTGGAGAAACAAGAGGTAGTCCTTCAGAAACTGATGTTTCCAAGTCCCAGAATACATTCCTACAGATATTAGGTGGACAGCCACCACCGCCACTCACTAGGGAGCAAGGGGAGTATGGATTCCCAATAATGGACCGCTGTGTTCCGAGTGGACCTAATGAACTTAACGAACCCATTGGACCCAATGTATCTGCTGGTTTTGGGGCCTCTGTACATCACGGAGAGAACTTTGATAGAGAGGGATTTGGTAGAGAAAATAACCAAAATTCATTTCCTATGTTTATTCCACCTCCTCATCCTTCTTTCCAACCACAGCATCTCCAACACCCACCACAGCACCTCCACTATCCATCACCTCATTTACAACCTATGCAGCGTCCACAGCACATTTACTCACACCAGCAGCACCAAATGCATTCCCACCTAGCTAATCATCAACACCCATCTCAACAGCAACATCCATTGCACTCTCACTTAGCTAACCAACCACCACCGCCCCAATACCCCTCCCAACGCCAACCTAATCACCCACCCACCCATCAACACCATCAACACCATCAACACCATCAACACCATCAACACCATCAACACCATCAACACCATCAACACCAGCACCAACACCATCAACACCATCAACACCATCAACACCAGCACCAACACCAGCACCAGCACCATCAACACCAACACCAACACCAACACCAACACCAACACCAACACCAACACCAACACCAGCACCAACCTCAGCACCAACACCAACCTCAGCACCAGAATGCCATGGAACATCTACCTCCCTTCATAGGTGCTTTTGGTGAGCCTCCTATGGGAATGATGGGACGTCTTTCCTCTCTAGCTGCCCCACCAGGCATTCGTGGTCCTCCTCACCTAAACTAAAGAACATGAAAGAATGCATGCTTTCAAACCTCAGATGAACTATTTTTAACTTACATACCACACTTTTGTATAGCTATAACTTCATGAATCCATGAGATATAGACTTTAAACTCTCAAGCATTAAACAAAAGAGTGTTTTGTGCAAAATAAAAGCTTATTATTACCAAAGTAATTCAACTTGATGAGTTCATCATTATAAATCTAAACAAGAGAATGATAATTAAGAGTGGAATAGCTATGCCTCTTAAATCAAATGCTTTTAATAGATATACTATTTTGCTATTGATATGGTTCAAAGTATTTTTTATTTTTGTTTTTGGGTGTGAGATGCTAATCGCGCGTTGGACTTAATGGCCACCCTATGAGATCTATTGAAATATAAGGATATACATATCAACACTTTAAATATATAAGTGAAAAATGAAAATGCAGAGAAAGAACATGGGAAGATAGAATTCATAAAATCTTGAGATGAGAGGAAAATAATGATGATTAGAAATGATTAAATGATAATTATGAATAGGCATTCAAAGAGCCATAAAGTCAACAAGGAAACCAGGACACTAAAAAGATAACCGTCATCCTGTGGTAATTCGAAATCCAAGGAGGGACACTTAGAGCAACTTGGACAATCATGAGAATATATGTAGCAACTAAACTAGCAGCTTCTGGCTTTGCTAAACGGGTTAAGAATGGGTGGTAGAAGAGAGATCCGAGGAGAAGTGGGGATACAGTGTCTGTTGCTGAAGGAGTCCTTTGTACTCTATGGTGGCGTTGGCGTTCCCGATCAACACACCCATCAGCAGCCTCAATAAGTAAGCTAATAGCTGATGGCTCTACCTTAGTCTCGAGTAGACGTGGCTCGATTAATGGCTTGCAGCAGTATTAACAAACCGGGCCAAAGATCTCGCCATTTAACAAAAGGACTTGACCGTGTGCGGCAGAAGATTTAGACAATAATTACTTGGATGAGCGTCTTGAGGTGAGGCAGAAACTATGAAGAACAAGAACATGGAGCGTTCATGGTCAACGAATGTGCATGTGAGAAAGTGGTCCCTGTTAGCCGAAGGATGAAATATACAGTAAGTAAAAGAAATATTAGCAATCTTTTGATGCTCCGACCAAAAGAATTATCTTATTTTTCAACACTATATTTGTCTTATTCAGTACTAATAATCAAAAATTAAAGTTTTCTTTTTCTAATAATAATAATAAAGGTATAAACATAAATATTCAAGTAGGAGTTGTTGATCGCTTTAATATGAGATCTACTACTGTTTCTCTCATTTCAAAAAGA
Organism: Spinellus fusiger; assembly: GCA_025094145.1. Lineage (NCBI taxonomy): Eukaryota > Fungi > Mucoromycota > Mucoromycetes > Mucorales > Phycomycetaceae > Spinellus > Spinellus fusiger. The sequence goes on along the minus strand of JALLLS010000019.1, from coordinate 210,179 downwards.
CAACGAAACTGATGATTAAAAGGATGGAAGAGACACCCAGTGAAAGCCCATCTCTATTAAGAGAAATAAGAGAGAAATATCTCGAGAGTTAGCTCAAGATCAAAAAGGAATGTTGAAAGAAAAATACCTTCTTGAGCCAATCTGTCTTTCTGAGATGAATTCTGAAATAGATTATGTTCTTCAGGAAGATACTATTACTAACAAAAAGTACAAGGTGGAGGAATAAAGGGACTGACCTTCTCATAGCCCCTATCTATGCCCTATAGAGCATATTTAGGATATCTTGGACAATGAAGTTCAAAAGTGGATAGCTGTCCAAAGTACTCTTTGGAATTTGGAGGCTTTTCTGTTTCTTGAATGGCAATGCTAAATACAAAGGCGTTTTATCAAATAAAGGTGTATATATTATTCTGTTAATTTTGTCTGTGTTTTATATAAGCTTGGAGCCTCAGCTGTGTGGTTTTATGAAAAAACAGTTGCATTACAATGAGTACACCGGAGTATAAAATAGTGTTATCTACACACCCAAAGATTTTCTGGCCTTCAAGCGGTAATATTTTCTTCCTTTTACGTCACAATAAAAAGTTCCCTTTTATGTATCTGTGTTTAAAATCAAAGGTTTGCAAGTATCTGTAGTAAAGGGCACTAAGGTTATCAACAGAACCATTAGAGAGATACATCTGTAGTAGTTTGGTCTCTAGCATGGACAAAGAAATAGATTATTATTAAAAAGGCTGGTCTAGGGAAATAAAAGAAGGTACATGAACAGGAACACAACACGATTTGATCACAACGGGTAACTAGGCAACTGTTCTTTAAGCAATTCTTTTCTTTTCTTAAATGTTGTTGTAGTCTGCATTACTTTGGTAGTTCTGATTAAGCAAATGACTTGTGAAAATTCGATTTGTTATCTTCTGCTCGAATATTAATACCTGCTAATTACACTGTCTGTTTTTCTCCATATCTTCTACTCTATTTTGTTTGCCTTTGTCTGGCATATAAACCAACAGTTGCGATATGGTGAATATATGGTTGTTATGTCTGACATGTTAGTCAGTTTCTATTTTATATTCTTTTATTTTAATAAACCCAGTGAACCCTTTACAAAGACAAAGGCAAGAAGAAGGTGCCAGTACAAGGGTAATACGACACACACCTAGATTACGTTGATACATCTCGAACTAATTATTTTTACTATTATTTTATTATTGAAAAGGGGTATTGGCACCTAAAAAGATTTGAGTATGATCCTGCCAAACTGCTAGTCGTTGCCTATGGTGCAGGAATAAAGGTAAAAGATACTGCCAAATTTAAAGGCCATTGTGTTGATTTGCCAAGAATTTTATATCAATCATTGAAAAAGAGACAAAAGGGTAAAGATCTTCTTATGGTTGATGTCGATGAGTTCCGAACATAGAGGGTAAGCATAATTGACTTCTCACCTAATATGAAAAGATATTCTAATAGTTACTCTTATTTTTGTTCTCAAGATCTGCCACACTTATAAAACAAATAACCTCACCAAGATATTAGTGAATTTCAACAGTATCTGCACTTGCCAAGATTATGGAATTGTTTGGAGAGATGTGAATGCATCAAAGAATATCTATACAATTGCAGAAGAGGGATTAGAGGGTCTCCACCGACCAGTTCCATTCTGTCGAGAAGAATATATATTTGTATTTATATTATATCATATCGCCACATCGAAAGTGGTTTCCTCCAGGATTCAGATATTTACAGGTAAATCTACATAGTTTTTATATGTTTAAAAACTAACATGAATGCGTCTCAATTTATTCTTGCTCCTTCTCAAATCGATGTGTCATTTCTTGAAAATCATATTTCGACTATTTCCTTTCATATCCTAAAGATCTTTAGGTGTGTATTATGCTTCCTGGTGTATTACATTTGTTCACTTAACTTTTTTCTATTATTTTTTTTCCTTTTTTTTCATGTTGCATTAGAGAATCTCATGCATCTTTTGTCTCCATAAATACTAGAGTACTTAATATGTTTATGAATAAGAAATATAAAATAACCAAGAGAACAGCGTCATCTCTGTACTTTGAGTGATGGGATGACAGTGACTTTGCCTATGTGGTGATGTTGCATTAGGCACTTGTATTAGCCCCATTACTATTCACAAAGTTCATGCTGTAACCACCCGATGTTGGATCTTGCTGGAACTGAAAATTGTCGGTAGAAAGTCCAAACTTGCCCAGCAATGTATTTCCAAGATCCTTCAATTTCCCCATCACCTCTTCCCTGTCCTTTTCTGCCTGTACTTTGATACGTCCAGGAAGAACTCGAAGTGCTTTGGTGGTTTCTTTCTTTGTGTATTCATCTATTACAGAGAGAGAAGACAAGGCCTGGTACTGTTTCAGTGCTTCTGAAAGAGCAGAAGCAGTGCCTATCTTCTCATTAGCCTGGGCTTTTCGTAATCTTGCTTTTGTATAGTGAGGGTCCAGAGTAATGGCCTGTTCACACATCTCACTGGCTTCTTTCATGTTGCCCTAAGAAAAGACAGCTGTCATTAACTTCCTGTTCACCATAACCAGACCTACCTGTTTCATATGACAGGCAGCTATGTTGGAAAAATATACTGCTCTATCCTTTTCAAGAGAGGGTGGACATATGACAAGGGCATTTTCATAGTGGGCTATAGCTTGTGGATAATCTGCACTAGCAAATGACTGGTTTCCTAGTGTCTTGTACTCATTGGCTTCTTTTAACAGGGACTATTCTAGAGTGAGTCGAGATGGATTGTTGGGTATTTTATTAACAGGTAATACCTGCCTCGAGTTCTTCTCTTTGGTATTCATTGGTATCAAAAAACTCTTCTTCTTCCTCTTTTTCTGTCTTTGGCTCATGAGAAGGCACGAGGGTCGGCGACCCCACTGCCAAAAAAAGACAGATAAATACAGATACAGAGATAGTTGGAGGCAGTATCAACCCAGGCTAAAGGTACCTTTTGAGTGGGGAGTCTCTGTAATATCTTCAATAATAGCCATAATGAAGTGTGACGAATACTCCCAGCCTTGAGAAAGAGAGAGGAGACCGTGACTGCTATATTGGGAAGAGCCATGTGGGTGGTATGAAGACAAGAAGTGTGTCCATAGAGAGCCAAAGAAAGCAGTCCCTCTCTCGACAACAACACGACACGACACCAGCTAAAGCCCATTCATTTGCTCCCCTTTGTTTCTCTGTTTACTTGTTTCTATCCATGTGTTCTCTATCACTATTTTCCTCTACTCTAAAATAGGAGTGACATCAGCCTTTCTATTTTGAACACCCGCACACACCCGCCCTCATTGCACCTCTGTCTGTCCCAATAAGATACACGCCTGCAGTCATCCACTTCATTCTATTTCTCTTCCTCATGTCTGTTTATTATTTTGCCATTGTAGGCGCCACGGACAATCCTATTTATGAAGCAGATATTATGCCTTCGAGAAATATCTCTGTGACAGACACAAGCAGGGTAATATCCCCCTGGGCAACCGACCTATGCTTGTGTATGCCTTCCCATGTGTATGTATGTGTATGGGTAGAACTCATTTTTCAAGTCATTACAGAGAGACGACCATAAGCACCTCAACCAGTTTATTACTCATGCTGCACTGGATGTAGTAGAGGAAATTCAATGGACCACTCAGGCTATGTAAGTGAAAGTACCTACCACCTCTTGCTACTGCTTGGAACTAGAGTAATAACACACGCATACAAAGGTACCTCAAGTCCATTGATAAGTTCAATGAGTACTTTGTATCTTCTTTTGTGACTGCAGGCAGTATCCTTTAATTATGATTATAAATACTTTCTATAGTACAGTATTGCAGTATTGCCTTGACATAAGCTTCACTGCCTTAAATTAGACGTCAAATTCATGCTTCTACACGACCAAAAGTCAGAAGATAGTATTAAGAACTTCTTCCATGAGGTATATGAGCTGTATATCAAGGTAATGGAGTACATTAAAAGAAGACTCTTTTATATATATTCATTTCTTATCTGCTTTCTCCTCACACATGGGCCACTGCAGGTACTGCTCAACCCCTTTTATGAAAAGAACCATCCTATCACCAGCCAATCCTTTGACATGAAAGTAAAAGCAGTAACAAGAAGATTCCTATAAATAGCAATTCTTCTCTTCTGCATAAACTATACTCCATAAAGTAACTCTTCTATAAGAAAGATTCTTTCTTTCTTGTCTTCTTGGCTATATGCGTTCTTTTTTGACGTATATTCTGTTATGTGTTGTTGTATGTGTTTGCTAGTCAATTCCCCCCAAATACAACATGATTACAGTTCAAAGTATTTTTTATTTTTGGGTGTGAGATGCTAATCGCACGTTGAGCCTAATAGCCACTCTACGAGATCTTTCAGAAATGGGATAGACATAGAAACACCTCAAATACATAAGTGAAAAAATAAATGCAAAAAGGAGGGGAACAGAAGGACAGAGAAACACAAAACCTCAAATGAGAAGAATGAAGAAAAATGAGTGGAGATTATGGTAAAATGGTAAGTTAAGAATAAGCATCTAAAAGGCCATAAATTCAGCATGGAAAACAGGGCACCAAAAATATAACCGTCATCCTATGGCGATTCGAAGTCCAACGATGGATAATCAAATTAACTCGGACAATCCTGAGAATATATGTAACAGCTACACTAGCAGCTTCTGGCTTTGCTAAACGGGTTAAGAATGGATGGTAGAGGAGAGATCGGAGGAGAAGTGAGAATACAGGATCTGTTGCTAAAGAAGTCTTTGCACTCTATGGCGACGTTGGCGTTCCCGCTCAACACACCCATCAGCAGCCTCACAACATAATTACAGTGAGAATACAGATTCTTAGGAATATTTTAAAATTCCGATATACTTTTTATATCAGGAACTATTTGTTTGTTATAAAAATGTACATTCATTACATGGTAGAGACTTAAAATTGTCTGTGATCTTATTCTATTTCTGGTGCTCCTATCAAGTTTCTACCATATATATTCTATTGGATTTAAATCATAGCTTAATGAGGGACACTCTTTTATAACAGTAATACCCTCCAGTGTCTTTTATTTCTTATACTCTTTATTCTTATGACAGCTGGAATTGTTTTCTTGAAGTAAACATCTTATCTATAGATCCATTACATTGATTCAAACCAGTTCTGATCAATAGGCCCTTTTTTCTTTTTTTTTTAAAATAGATATGAGTGTGTCTCTTAGTATGTATACTGCCCTTTACAAGCACGGATTTTCCAACAGCAGAGAAAGAACCCCGTACCATCACATCAATACTACCAAAAAAATTCTTTGGATTGACATTTCTTGGGAGAAATCCTCCTTTCTTTCTTTGTATTTCTTTATACAGTCACACAACATTAGAAAGTATATGATTTTCATTTTTTGAAATCCTGAAAAAAACATGCTTTACGGATATAAATATTATGACCTCAAAACACATACTAATGACTTCAAATCCAACACAAAGTTAGTTTAACATATTGTTTATATTAATGTATAAAAAAGTTTTTATTTAATATTTTTTTGGGCCATCTTTGACATCAATAACTGCCTGGCAGTGATCCTTCATTGAGCCAACTAAACGTTTGGCAAGATCGACGTGAATATTTCTCCAAGCTTCTTTTAAAGCTATATTGAGCTCATCAATACAGCTCCAGAAATGTTCAATGAGGTTGAGATCAGGACTTTAGATAGGCCAGTAATCAAGGCGCCTAATTACATGTGTGTTTTTACACCATGTTGTATAGCCACCTGTATGGCAGATATCCCCATCTTCTTGGAATATGAAGTATATATTCTCTTTCTAATTCAATTCAATGAACCATGGCAGAAATTCTTTTGCCAAAATATTGACGTGTACGTCCTGATTTACAGTGCCATCAATAAAGACCAAAGGCCCAAATCCACCTGCCTAGAAACAGCTCCAGATTATTATGCTGCCTTTCCCTTATTTGGTTGTAGGCACACTATGAGCAGCTTTATACATCTCTCCGATCTTTCGAATCACTCTGGTTCTTCCCTGGTAACCCTCTACTTCAAACCGTGACTCATCAGACCATACAACACGTCTCCAGTCCTCAGAGGTCTGATTGACCCGTTCCTTCGCCCAACAAAGCCTTTTTCTTCCTATTTTCTTCAGATAACCTTGGTTTGTGTGCTGCAAAGTAGGAACCAAACCCAATCTGATGTATTTATTTGATGAATATTGCTCTACAGATGATTCTCTGATGTGCCTTGAGTTCAAAATTTATGAAGTTATAGGAGGCAAATGGGTTGCCTCTTAGAATGGTCTCAAGTCGTCTGAGGTCTCTCTCGTTTAGTTTTTTTTTGGTGCACCAAAACTATTATTTGGTAGAGGTATACCATTAGTCTTTATTCTACTAATAGTAATCTGGACAGTGGACTTGCTAATGCCAACAACCTTTGAAATGGTACCCATGGAGTATTTTTCTTTTTTAAGCCAGTAAACACCCTATTACTCTCTTTCTTCAAGCCTATTATAAACTTTTGAGTTTCTAGTTGAGGATTCTGCGTTTGACATTTGAAATTGCTTATTGGAGTGGGATTCTGTGGTATAAAGAAGAATCATATTTAAAAATGTATAGATTATGGAGTCGTATACTTTCTAATGTTGTGACTGTACTACATGAAGCAGACTGATGACTAACTCCAAACCTAGCACGCATTGTGATTTAACTAGTGCTATTTACAATAGTCTTATGGGCAGTGAGACAAAATAGAATAGAATCGATACTAATTTTCTTATTGTTTCCGAGAGGTCTTTTGGTTCGCTCAACATTTTTAGATACACTAGATACTACATTGAAAAAGCAATAAAAGAAAAAGAAAAAAACGTTTAATAAGATAATGATAATAGTAAAACTATGGTCTGAATCCGAAATATCCCTAAGAGTTTTCCTCTTCACTGTATATCTTTTCTATATTCCTATGCACAACACTTAATACTCTGTTATCTGTCCTTGTTTGTTTCTTAAAGTTTATGATATAGCCTACAGGGATTGTACAAAGTCATTTCCCTACTATAATTGAATATTTTATTGAAGCATAGATAAAAATAGAATACTGAATAACTTATAAATATTATCATTTAATTATATAAGACTGATAACAAATAGTTTCATTCATTAAATGCTGATCTCAACTTCCACGTTGCCGTCCTATAGAATAGCTACACATATATTGTTTGTACTATATTGTCTGTAATAGTTATTTAATGTTTTATACATGAAAGTCTGTCCATATAAAAAAATATCTATATAAATGTCAATAGAAACTCTTTATTTACATGAGGAGTGACCACCCTGAGTTTATATAGCAATCAAATGTGTGTGTGTGCAATTCATACCTTCCAAGGCTTAGTAAAACAACTGATCATTAGTTGAAAAGCAAAGATCAATTCAAGCTTCTCACACAATCACAATGGCAATAATAAATAGAGCAGTTGATCTCAAATATGATACCGTTACCCCTAGGAATATATTGGCCATAAAAATCATGAAACAGTCTGAGATTGACTTACTATTCTCTTTGTTTGACCAGGTTATTGTCAAACACACTAACAGTCCATCTGTAGTTAGCTTAGTATAGTATGAAGATTGATGCAGGAAGAAATGTCCCATTATACCAAGCGCCCATACCATACCATCTATAGATCCAAAATAAAAAATAAGAATCAATAAGATGAAACAACTAAAGAGTAAAATAAACAGAGATTGTACTCAGCATCACATTTACTGAGTAAAGTTCCACCCTTGTATCAATAACTTAACATCCCTATATCAATGTGCATCATGTACTGAGGTTATTAGATCAGTCAAACCTATTTATTCTAGGTAGACTTGGTTCTTTTCTTTTTCTTTTTCTTTTTCTTGGCTACTAACAAGATGATGATCATAGGAAATAATGAACCCAAAAAAAACTTAGTGATATTCAACACAAGTCATCAGTTCAATAATATACCCCTTGACCTCAAGAATACATTTGTTATATTTCTTATCCTTGATGGATTGATTTCTTGGTCCTATGAGGCACCCGTGCTGTAGTCCTGCTTGGATAAAATCCCATGCTTATCAGCTACATACCAAGAATGTAGGGGATATTTGTCATCCTTATTTGAGCCATTGAAGCAAAAGAAGACTAGCCTGTCAATCTATCTCATGAAATAGCTCTTTGCCTTGAACACCATTAAGTTTTTAAGTTTTATTGTTTCTGATAAAAGATTCAGTGCTGATAATGAAAGTCAAACCGTGACTACAAGCTATAATACCTAGCAATGTAAAAAAAGTTGCGCTTTTTTTTTCTTTCTCGACATATGACAAGTGTCTAAAGAATTATTATCAAATACTAAATCTTAGTCGAGCCACTTTGAAGATTTTTTTTTAAAAAGAAAAAAGAAAAAAGAATGAGCTTTATTAATGAAAAACTGAACAATAAGAGGTATTTGATAGTTTTAAAAAGTATATATTTGAGCTTTTTTATTCAAGACAGTCTGATTCTCATAAAATATTCGAGTTAAATCGCAATACGACCAGTTTGACAGGGACAGATGTACCCATTGCCATTCAATTTCAATATTCTAAACAAGAATAGATAAAGGCATTCAATAGTATACCAAAGAGTCAGGGAGAGAAATTCATCGACTAGGTGCCCATTGATAGGTTCAATAGCAGAGACACCCTGTGTTTGCATTGCTGTACATTAATTTGGTCCTCTTCCCAAGACAGGAAGAGACAGTCAATATAGACTGATGGCTGCTGACACACTCTCCAGATAGGTCGGTCTATACCCAACAGTTACTGGCAATTCAATGAGGCCAGAACCTTTTTATATTGACTATGTTTGTTGGCATAGGATTCATTAGGACATGCTGTGTGATAATAGCCCACTGTCCAGATCAGAATCTACAAGGAAATCGGCACACTGTGTGGAAGTTGACATTAGGTCTACCCTCCCACATCATCCAGAACCAAGACAACATTGTGGGAAGGGTTTAGACATTAAAAAAGACCAGTTTTCGCTCACATACAACAAGAAAAAGTCGTAAAAGAGTAGAAAAAAAGATGTGTTGAATCCGATTTATTATTACTCTGTGACATTTCACTGGCTTCACACCCTTTACACTAGTTTATGATAGTGTTCAAAATATAGAAACAAAAGGTGTATTTGGTAATAAAAGAAGTATATTTCGCAAAGCTTTTGATGTCTAAAGAATAGCTAGCTTTTATACCTTTTCTAATCACAACAGTCTATCTAAAAATACTAGAGCAATTTCTTCTGAAACATTAGCTAAGTCTTTCCATCACCTCAGCATATTGAGTGTATGAGGCTTCCTAATTTTCAATAATAGAATGGCCAGTTCTCTGTCAGTCACAGTAGGCATATTTAAACAGCCAGAGCTGTGTTGGAGTAAGGACACACTGTAGTCTGATTTTACATTCTATTTAAACTAGGCCTTCCTGACCAGTTTGTAATAATAAGAAAGATGATGGCATTGAGAAATTCCACCCAAAAAGAAGTCTTTTCAAAAAGGTGGTGGATTAAGAAACACTACTAGACATCCAAGATATAGTCTCGATAATGAATGAATAAATAAATAAATAAATAAATAAAAACTACATAGAACATTCAGGTATCTATCTTGAACCCTTTTAAGAAGAATGAGCTTGGTCTTATGGGATGAAAAGAGAGCCAAAACAGCTAAGGTTGATGATGAGTGAATGTCAGGTGATTTGTAGAATTGCTATAGATTCAAACGACGTTGAATAGAATACACACCAGGAGATTTTTGGGATATATAAAGAAATATACTGAGAATGAAATAAAAAGATCTTATGATTGGCTAATATGTTTAAAAAGGCCTTTTCGCTGTCTAAATGGATAATTTCAAATTCTACTTGCCTATTCTAGCAATGATGATTGACTTTGCAATTAAAAAGTATAGAATTGGCTGTAAAGACAAGAGATAGAACAAGAGTCCACTTAATATTATAACTCAGTCACTGATATTCTTCTCTTAACATAATGTGTTATCCATAAGCCCACAGTATTTGCAGTATAACACTGCTTAAGAAAATATTTATTATAGGACTCACAAGGAATTAACTCTAGTGGTACTTGTCCATAAAATAGAACCAAACTTACTTATATCAAGAACAGTGTATTTATTTATTGACTCAATATTTATAATCACCTTAATTATCTTATTGTAACTGGTATTAACAGTGGTGCTTAATGATAACAAGGTATTGTTTCTAATACTGTCTTTTAGGTCCAAGGCAAATAGAGTGTGAGTTGCTTGACTTCTGAATTTTATGAGTGGAGGCTATAGTACATATGTCACCAGAATAATAGACGAAACATTATTATTTGTTTCGATAATCCCTTCCTTTTGTTATTTTCTACACTGTACATACAATTTAATATGTAAGTACTCGTCAAGATGGGTCTAACTGAGCAAGGTAATGTGTTATTATTAACAAAGAGAAACAATAGAAATAATTTGTAGACACTACCAAGGACTATTCTAGTGATAAAAAGGTAAGCAGTGTCTTCATCCGGGCTATGGCTTATTCTAATGTACAAGACACTCATTGTATTGTTATTAGGCAAGTAAAGACTCCTTTCAAGTCAGTCTCAGGTAGTCTTTTATACTATCAACAATGTCTAAGTTATACTCCTGAGCATATTTATCTGTAGTTTTATAATAGATAATCCCATCTATCAACACTATATTCTATTGATAATACAATTTGATATTGAGATATACTACAAAAAGAAACAAATATTTAGATACTTGCAAACCTTTTTTATTTTAATCGTTGTTCTATAAAAGGCAATATCTTTTATGTCTAGAAAGGAAGGAAATATCACCGCTTAAAGGCCAGAAAAATCTCCTGGTGTGTACAATGTCTTTTGTCTTGCACCAACACTTTTGCATGCTCCTTGTTGAGTCTTAATCAGGAGAAAGACAAATACAAGTCACCTACATGGTGACGCAACACTCTAATTTTTTTCGTGCCCATTGTCAAGCACGCAGCATTGTAGGGATTTTCTATACCTCAGCGTGTGTCTGCTTTTACTGTCTTTTTTTTTTTTTTTTGTTTCCTGACTCCACTCTCTTCTTTCTTTTTTGCTTCTTTGCTTCTTTCTTCTTTGCTTCTTTTCTCTTTTCTCTTTTTTTTTTTTTTTTAAAAAAAGTGCCTAGTATCTATTGTTGTGACTTGATTTTACCGACTTTTTTTTTTATATTTCATCTCTCTTTCAATAGTAAGAACAGAGATACTAAAAATAAAAAAATAAAAAAAGACGGGTGAAGTCTTCTTTTGTAGTGACATTTTCTCTTTCTCTTTATTGTCTAGACAAGATCTGCTATGGACATTGCTACATATCTTGCCAACACACTTTCTCACAGTAAGTAGACCTGTCCCTTTTCGATCTGCACACCACCCTCACCACTTTCCAATCATAGACGGTGCGCTGCGTGAGGAAGCCACTCGCCAGTTGGAGTTGTTTGCCCAGGAAAACTATGTAAGCTTACTAGGAGAGCAAGGTATAGACTATGAACAGTGTATTGACTCTATATGAAAAACCCCCTACTAGGAAAGCTACGCGCTCATGTTGTCTCAACTCCTGGCCAATGACCAAGCAAATGATGCCACTCGTCAGGCTGCGGGTCTTGCTCTTAAGAATAGTCTGACTGCCAAGGTAAGTGTTCAGTGCCCCTCTCCTCCTGGACTGCATACTAATAAGGAGACATAGGATTACAGTCGCAAGGAAGAATGTTCGCATCGATGGAGTCTTGTCTCTGAGAACACCCGACTCCAAATCAAACAACTGGTAGGATAGCCCTTGTCTGTAGAGGGAGTGTGTACTGAGTGTGACTTTGACTACAGTCTCTGGTGTCTTTGACAGGACCACGACAGACAGTGGGTAAAGTAGCAGGTCAAGTGGTGGCTGCTATTGCCGACATTGAATTGCCACTCAACCTGTGGCCTGAGCTTATCCATATTTTGTTGGAGAATGTTACCGTTGCCAATGACTCTGATTTGAAGCAGTCCACACTCCAGGCCATTGGATACATTTGTGAGGCTACGGTAAGTTCCTGTCGATAAGAAATAGGGAGACGTAGAAAGGGAGAGGAGAGCGACTCATAGGGTTTGTTGTTATGATGGTAGGATCCGGATGCATTGGCCAGTCAGTCCAACCAGATTCTGACCGCCATTATGCAAGGTGCACGTAAAGAAGAGCCAGAGTAAGTTATATACCTACACCTACACCTACAAAGAAGAAAAAAGAAAAGAAAAAGAAGAAAAAAACACTAATGCATCTGTCTTTTCTAGCCAACAGGTCAGATTGGCTGCCATGCGTGCCATGTACAACTCCCTGGAATTCATCAAAGGCAACTTTGAGCGTGAGGTATGTCACTGTCAATCCATCCCCATTTTCATCCATCTCTTAGGTAGAGCGTAACTTTATCATGGAAGTCATGTGCGATGCCACCCAAAGTGGCTCTAGTGAGGTCCAGGCCACAGCATTTGAGTGTCTTTCCAGAATCATGCAGCTATACTATGACTACATGCGTGTTTATATGGAGTCTGCCCTGTTCAGAGTAGGTTTTTTCTCTCTCTCTCCTTAGAGAGTAGATCAGGAAGACTCATTTGAATGCATGGGGTGTTAGTTGACAATCAGTGGCATGAAGCATGACGAACAGAATGTTCAATTGCAAGCCATTGAGTTCTGGTCGACTGTGTGCGATGAGGAGTTGGCTATGAAGGAGGACGATTACGAGGCACAGGAGGCAGGAGAGGAGCCTGAGCGTGTTGTTCATCACTTTGCTGAGCGTGCTCTTTCTGACATTCTTCCTGTATTATTATGGCTCCTGACAAAACAAGAGGAGGACGAAGATGAAGATGAGTGGACAGTGTCAATGGCTGCTTCTACTTGTCTGGCACTGTTGGCTCAGTGTGTGCATAACATGATCATCACGCCTGTGGTGCCATTTGTGGAGTCCAACATCCAGAGCCATGACTGGAGAAACCGTGAGGCTGCTGTGATGGCCTTTGGATCCATTCTGGAAGGACCTCAGGTGGCCCTATTGAAGCCCTTGGTGGAGCAGGTAAGGCCCCCTAGTGAATGAGCTCCACAGAGTCATTAAAATGTCATTTATGTGTTATTCTTATTATATAGGCCCTTCCTGCTCTTATTAACATGATGACAGATCCCAGTGTGAATGTAAAGGACACTGTTGCATGGACATTGGGTCGTGTTTCCGAGACAATGATTCACTGCATTCAGCCAGAGACTCACTTGCATGGTCTTGTTTCTGCTCTTGTCATTGGTCTTCAGGACAGTCCTCGTATTGTCAGCAACTGTTGTTGGGTAAGTCTTGCTGATGAGGGGTAGGGACTGATGTCTGGCTAGGCATTGATGAGTCTTGTCGAACAACTGGGCCCTGGTCTTGGTGATGAAACTCCTTCCTGCGCTCTTTCCATGTACTATGAAGGCATTACCACAGCCCTTTTACAATTCACAGAGAGATGTGAGAATGAGGCCAACTGCAGAACATCAGCCTACGAAGCCATTGCTACTTTTGTTATGTACTCTGCCAATGACTGCATCTCCATTGTTCAGAATGTCGCCTTGAGTATCCTGGACCGTCTCGATGCCAGTGTTGCAATGGAGAATCAGATTGTGGGTGCAGATGACAGATCAGACCATACTGAACTAGTGTCCAGTCTGTTGGGTGTGTTGACCAACTGTATCCGTCGTTTATCACGCGACATTAGCTCCGTGTCGGATCGTATCATGGCAGTCATCCTCCAACTTCTCAGTCATCCCAAGCAGACTACAGCCACAGAAGATGCCTTTTTGGCAGTGGGTGCATTGACCAGTGCCCTTGAAAATGACTTTGAGCGATACATCGAGCCTTTTGCTCCTGCTCTCTGCACTGCACTCCAAAACCCTGCTGAATACCAGTTGTGCTTTATTGCTGTGGGCATTATTGGTGATATTTGTCGTGCCTTGGGTCCCAACTGGGCTCCTTATTGCCCTACCATTATGAATTTGTTGGTGGAGAATCTCCAGAGTCCTGTGCTTCATCGCAGTGTTAAGCCCTGTATTCTGTCTTGCTTTGGTGATGTTGCCCTTGCCATTGGGGATAAATTTGAGCCTTTCTTGGATGTGGTGATGATGGTGTTGCAGCAGGCAGGAGGCATGCGTGCTGGTTCTGATAACTACGATCTCATTGATTATGTCAACACACTGCATGAGGGAAATGTAGAGGCCTATGTTGGTATTGTCCAGGGCATGAATGGCGGTGGCAAAGGTAAATGTCTAGTGGTGTAGGGGTGTAGGCATCTAACCGTTTCTCTCTTTAGCTGCTGTTCTCCTGCCCTTTGTCCCTGCTATTTTCCAGTTCATGAGTTCTCTGGCTGCAGATATCCACCGTTCTGATTCTCTGACACGAGCATTGCTTGGATTAATGGGGTATGTGTAGAATGAGAGGAGGAAACACACCACTAACATCTCCATCTCCAGTGATCTTGCCGAGACATTTGGTGGACAGTTGAAGCCATTATTTATCGCAGAATGGGTGAGCCAAGTATTGCGTGATACCAGAGTCAGTCGTCATTGCAGCCAACCTACAAAAGAGACAGCTCGGTGGGCTAAAGAGGTAAATACTAGTGTGTAGAAGAGACCGACTAATATTTGGCCATAGATGATCAAACGTGCATGCCAGTAAATAAATATATGTATTATACAAGCCAAAAGAAAAAAAGAAAAAAAAAGAAACATCTTTCGTTGGATCTATTCCCCTTTAGCTTTTCCCCTTCCCCACATTTATTACTCTTTCTTTATTCATACATATACTTCTGCTTCATTTACAACTGCGTCCCCAAATACTCTTTTCTACACACGCACGCAACGAAGTATGGATCCCCTTTCCCTTTTCAACTCCCCTTGCCCTTCTTCCCACTCCCACTACCCTTTTTTACCCTTTTTTGCCCTTACCCTTATATCAAAAATTAAAAAGATGGTCTATCACCCAAAAAAAGAAAAAAAACACACACACATACAATTATACACTGAGTCTTATAATATATCAAATAAGAATGAAGATAAGGTGATCATAACAGTATTTATTATATATTCATGCCATCAAAAATAACAGAAAGAGAAAACACAAGGCAGAAATAGAACAGAGGGGGCAAATGTACACGTTGCTATTATTTTTGACTTGACTCTCTCTTTCTCGACAGAATCCATGAAAGAGAAAAGAGACTGTTTTCTTGCTAACATTTTGTTTACTTGGATCTTGCTCTCATCTTCTTTCTCTTGGCCTTGAGACGTCTCTGGCGCTTCTTCTTCCACTTATCTCTCACTGCATTCAATGAATAAAAGACAGACGACGGATGTACACTTACTGTTTGGACTAAAAGAGGGACAGTAAAGAGCATGGAAGGTGGAATAGAAGGCTATTTTATAGTGTTATGGTAGGGAATAGGTCCGGTCCGGAAGGAATGAAGGAAGGACAAGGGTTTGTATAAGTCACATCCGCGGTCACAGTGGCATAGGAGAGAAGGGGAAAGAAGGAATGAAGGAATAAGGGGTGGAGGCAAAGAGCGGAATGTGAACAGAGGCAGTCCACTTATCATCAACACAAAATAAACAGAAATCACCTTTGCAAAAAAAAAAGTCCATAGAAAACGGTCACGAATTTGGACTGTGTTCTTTCTCGAGAAAAAAAAAGAAAAAAAAAGAAGCACACTGGGATAGTGTCGATTTGTTTGTTTGTTTGTTTGTTTCGTGAAATATGTCAAAACGCCAGGCCGAGGATAATCACGCCAGTCATCAGACGACCACTCACAGCCATGAAAAACACTTGAATGAGCGTGACGCTATGGGAGACTTTGAGGATGCCTGGGAAGACGAGATTGAAGAGGAGTCGGGAGATGAACAGGAAATGCAACAGGAGGACGAAGATATTGAAGCATCAAACCAAGGTAGTTGTGATGTGTAGGGAACACTGCATAACTCATATTTATGTACTGCTATAGGCATGGACATTGATGACAAGGAAGACGAGGAAGAAGAAGAACTCAAGTTGTACCTTCCTGGACAGCCTTTGGAAGAAGGAGAAGTACTGGAAGCAGATCAATCTGTGTATGTTATGCTCCACAATCTCGATGTTCGTCTTCCCTTTTTGAGTTTTGATGTTTTAGAAGACACACTGGGAGATGAACGAAAGAGCGTAAGTAGTGATCCAAGAAAGTATATATTTATGCATGCTAGTTCCCTGCTACTGCCTTTATTGCTGCTGGCACCTCCGTTCCTGGTGTACGTGATAATGAAGTACTAGTAATAAAAATGTCCAATCTCCACAAGACACAGCAAGATGGTAAACGCTTAGCATAAGATGGTGTATTAACAAAGATCTCTTATAGATTCTGATGATGAGGAAGATCCCAATGCTTTGGACGAGGATCCTGTGCTTGAATACAAGTCTATTCCCCATGCTGGTTGTGTGAATCGACTGAGAATTATGCCCCAACAAAAGGAAAGCCATATTGCAGCAACATGGTCAGAGACGGGAAAGGTACATGTCTGGGATCTTACTGCCCATGTGAAAAGCCTGAGCATTCCTACTACTCCCCTGCCAAAGACATCAAAGCCCCTGTACACTGTTCATAATCATGGAAGAGAGGAAGGATATGCCTTGGATTGGTCACCCTTGGAGGCTGGAAGGTGAGGCAATGACAAGTAAACCTAT
Organism: Spinellus fusiger; assembly: GCA_025094145.1. Classification (NCBI taxonomy): domain Eukaryota; kingdom Fungi; phylum Mucoromycota; class Mucoromycetes; order Mucorales; family Phycomycetaceae; genus Spinellus; species Spinellus fusiger. The sequence continues at coordinate 193,363 of JALLLS010000019.1, read as the reverse complement.
GATTAAATAACTGAATTTCTTTATAGACTTCTGAGTGGTGATAATAATGGACTGATCTACTCTACCACCATTACTCCTACAGGAGGAAACACAGACTCTGTACCCTTCAGAGAACACAAATCCTCCGTAGAAGACCTTCAATGGTCATCAACTGAGCGCAATGTGTTTGCTTCCTGCTCTTCAGATCAAACAGTGAAGATTTGGGATACACGTAACAAGAAACGTTCTGCTGTGAGTATTCGTGCTAGTGGTACTGATGTCAATGTCATTACATGGAATAAAAAAGCAAGCTACTTGCTTGCCAGTGGTCATGACGATGGTATCTTTAGTGTATGGGATCTTCGTATGTTCCAAAGGTGAGCCCCTATTTCTTTAGTGATAAGATATGTATTCTAACGACTATGACATAGTGCCGGTAAAGGAGCAGCACCTACACCTGTAGCTACTTTCAAATGGCACAATGCTCCCATTACTTCCATTGAATGGCACCCTACAGAAGAATCCGTATTGGCAGTAGCAGGTGCTGATGACCAACTGACACTGTGGGATTTATCTGTTGAACCCGATACAGAAGAAGAAGGCAGACTTACTAGCACTGGTGTAGAAGTACCTCCCCAGTTACTGTTTGTCCATCAAGGACAGTCTCAAATGAAGGAACTCCACTGGCACCGACAGATTCCAGGGTGTGTTCTTAGCACTTCTAACTCTGGTTTCAATATCTTCAAGACTATTTCTATCTCATAATTGTTTGTATTTAAACACCAACATACACATACACACATCTCTATACACACATCTATACACACATCTATACACACGCCTAGGCTTTCTTTTGCCTATATTATTTTATATTTTATATTTTTTAAATCACAAAATAAGAACCTATTTTAACGAGCAAAAGAATTCATAATATTTAAGAAAAGATATGAAGATATCAGACATTGTCTTAGTTTTATTAATTGGACAGAATAACTTGATTTAGTTTATGATAAGCAGGGAAAAAAAAGAGGGGGAGAAAGGAGATGAAAATAAGAAATGTATAGGGAAAATAAGGCTTCCTTGCTGTTTTTGTTTTCTAGCACGAGTAGGGATCCAGTTCTATGGCCAATATGTCATCAAGATTGACTCTAATTTGGATTCTATGAGTGGCTCTAGAATAGATTCGTAGTAAACAATCTTATTATGCCATAGCAATAGCCATCCAAATCCCATGAAAGCGCCTACAATTGCACCCACAAGGACCTGCGACAGAGTATGATGTTTTAGACTGATACGCGACCAAAATACAGTCAGGGCAATACCATAGCACATGGAGACAAGGGCACACAATGTCACTGTGTTGCTAATATAGGCATCAATAAAACCAAAATGCACATATACAGCACAGTAAGCAATACTTTGGGAGTGAGAGGAAGGCATGCCATAGCTCTTTTTCCTCTGGGCTAATGTGTGGGTTGGACGAGGGTGTCGAAGTACATTTTTAAGGACTTTGGCCGTGGCTGCTGTGACAAAAGTACCACAAGTGAAGTAGAGGGTGTGCAAAGACCGAGTGTAGAGAATAGCTGTCAGTATAAACACCACAACAATAATCCTAATCTTGAATTCGTTTTTTGTGAGTCTTTTGTTCAATAATATCGTTATATGTATATGTGTACATGTATATGTGTACATGGTTTGTGGATTTACCTGTGAAAAGACTGAGAGTAATATTTGTTGCATAGAGTAAATGAAAATACCATTCATTTTTCTCCACGAGGATCGTTTTTATTGACATTGGATCGCCGCCTTTATTCTTTGGTGTCCTGTTCATAGACCCACAAGCATGCTGTAGTGACAGCCCAACTTAAAAATCTATTAACAGGGTTAGAAACAAACAAATCATAAAACTCACAATCCAACCCACTCTTTAAAAGTATAATTGAAATTATCTTATTATAAATACTTATTTTTCCAACAGCTTATAAGCTATAGATAAGTGTGCTCATCATAAGAATAAGAAATATAAAGAAATTAGGGCGGTTCTGTCAAGGGTTTTCTCTATCTTCTTTCTATCTTTCAATATGAACATGCCTATTGGTGTTATCATCTACACAAGTACTTCAGTACTTCATTAAGCTTATCAATTCAGTGAGTCTAGCTAATTATCATGTACATATCTATTTTCTCTATAATAGTCAATAGAAAGACTCTAATCATGTGGAGTTTATTAGTGTTCTGTGTAAGAATATTGTTCACAAAAGATAAGACTATGCTCATAGGAAGAAACGTGATTACAGCCCAATAGTTACACGGAAGGGTTAATTATTGATTTGTTAAATCTCTCATAGCATCATAATAAAAGATATTGAAGTAATTGCAGGCCATCATAGATCAATAAATACTTCTTGCATATAGTCTCATTTTTAATCTTTGGATTCTATTTATGTATTTATGTTATTTAATGAGTTTATTAGGTAAATAATAGATATATTTATGAAGGTAATCGTCAGAAAACATGATTTTTATAACGATTATTCTATTACATTCTTAAGAGATACTAAATACGATTTAAGCTTATCTTTATTTCAGATAGTGGTTAGATATCATTTCATGATTCTGCTTTTATTCATCTAAGAAAGGTATCGAATAAAATTTTCTTTCTTTTTTAAGAAATAAACACACAGAAAGGCGAATATTCTCATGGCTTAATATATCTATCAACAATAGTTAAAGGTAATACAATTATATATAAAAAAGAATAATGTTTAATGAGTCATTACATCTTCTCATGCTTATACACTATCTTCTGAAAATATTGTCATACTAACAAAAAAAAAGTGGCCTATAATTGTGAAAAATAATGTTGCATAAAGAAGTTATAAATTGGCGTAGTAAGTGACCCGACAAAAGTAATCACTTTTTTCTTTTCAAATGCAGATTTTTTTTTAGATTTATACTTTTCTTAACAGTGTGTAATGTTGGGCACTAAAGACACGTCTGGGGACACGTAGGGCCTTGGGAGGCTGGCTACTGACACGGTCGAGGAGATGAATGGATGGGGTGTGGGGATGTGTTCGCAGGTGCGAGAGTGTAGTGGTATAGTATCTTCCACAAATAATGTATGGGACAGAGAACAAACAGGTTAAAAGGAAAGAGTGTGGCACCTTGTGTAGACACAGATCAGAAATAACTGAAAGGAGAGACACACAAAGAAAACAGGTTGGGATCAAGAAGCAGCCCACTATCCCAGTCAAAGAAAGCTTATAGTACTTATCAATACTTCAGGAAGTAGCTCGGATCAAGATCTGTTTATTGAAAATGTAGAAAACCACTTTTTATACTAGTTGCTATTTTGTTCCCTATGATGTGGGGTCTTTTCTACTTATCATTGCAAACGTACTTCCCACCAAACCTCCAAGAAGATTGAGCGGTCACTCTGCACTATCTCACAAGTGTTATAATTTCATGCATGTCATTAACTAAAGAGATGAAACGTTCAATAGATAAAGATAGTAGTGTTTATAATATACAGCCACACAAAATTAGATAGTATACGATTTTCATTTTTTGAAATTATGAGAAAGAACATACTTTACGGATAAAAATGCTACGACCTCAAATCACATACTAATGATCTCAAGTTCAACATAAAGTTAGTTTAACATATTGTTTATATTAATGTATAAAAAAGTTTTTATTTAATATTTTTTTGGGCCATCTTTGACATCAATAACTGCCTGGCAGTGATCCTTCATTGAGCCAACTAAACGTTTGGCAAGATCGACGTGAATATTTCTCCAAGCTTCTTTTAAAGCTATATTGAGCTCATCAATACAGCTCCAGAAATGTTCAATGAGGTTGAGATCAGGACTTTAGATAGGCCAGTAATCAAGGCGCCTAATTACATGTGTGTTTTTACACCATGTTGTATAGCCACCTGTATGGCAGATATCCCCATCTTCTTGGAATATGAAGTATATATTCTCTTTCTAATTCAATTCAATGAACCATGGCAGAAATTCTTTTTCCAAAATATTGACGTATACGTCCTGATTTACAGTGCCATCAATAAAAACCAAAGGCCCAAATCCACCTGCCTAGAAACAGCTCTAGATTATTATGCTGCCTTTCCCTTATTTGGTTTTAAGTATGATATAAGTAGTCTTGTATCTTTCTCCGATCTTTCGAATCACTCTGGCTCCTCCCTGGTGGCCTTCTACTTCAAACCGTGACTCATCAGACCATACGACGCGTCTCCAGTCCTCAGGGATCCAATTGATCCGTTCCTTCGCCTAACAAAGTCTTTCTCTTCCTATTTTCTTCAGACAACCTTGGCTTGTGTGCTTTAAAGTAGGAACTAAACCCAATCTGGTGTATGTTTTTGATGGATGTTTCTCTACAGATGATTATCTCATATGCTTTAAGTTCTAGATTTAGATAGTTATGGGAGGCAACGGATTTGCCTCTTAGAATGGTTGTCGTACGAGGTCTCTCTCGTTGAGTTTTTTTTTGGTGCTCCAGAACTATTATTTGGTATAGGTGTACCATTAGTCTTTATTCTACTAATAGTATTCTGGACAGTAGACGTGCTAATGCCAACGACCTTTGAAATGGTACCCATGGAGTATTTTTCTTTTTTAAGCCAGTAAACACCCTATTACTCTCTTTCTTCAAGCCTATTATAAACTTTTGAGTTTCTAGTTGAGGATTCTGCGTTTGACATTTGAAATTGCTTATTGGAGTGTGATTCTGTGGTAAAAAGAAGAATCATATTTAAAAATGTATAAATTATGGAGTTGTATACTTTCTAATGTTGTGTGAATGTATAACAGCCGTTTTATTGTAAGGTTGCTTAGTAACCATTGTGGACTATCTTGCCGCCAACGACCCCACTCTCTTATTCCTGCAGTTTCTGCTTCCAGCTCTTGTCTCTTGTGCAACCACCCTGTTGAAGATTCTCTTCTTATTTCAATGCCCACCCAAGTGGCAGATTTGGTTTGATGTGTGGTCGTCACAATTTGGACATGCACCCACCTCCTGAACAATTTCTGACGCTCTTTTTGCACTGTCTTTTCCATATGAAAATGTATATGAGTCTATTTACTCTTGCCAAATTATCATCTCGATTTTATTAGCCATTTAGAGAGCACATTGGAGACTTGTTTTTGATAACAAGCCCTTTCTACCCACTATGGTAGCCCAGAGTGCAGTCTCTTTGGTGACTACACACCCAAAGATTTTTCTGGCTTTTAGGCGGTGATATCTCCTTCCTTTTACGTTCATCCTGAATTTTGCCCTTATACGGAACTGTGTTTAAAATCAAAGGTTTGAAAGTATCTGTAATAAAGGGCACTAAGGTTATCAACAGGACTACTAGAGAGATGAATTGGTATTAGTTCGGTCTCTAGCAGGGACGAAGAAATAGAGTTTTGACACAAAGTCTGACAATAGGGAATCCAAGGGGTACGGGGGCGGGGACACAACACACGATTTGAGTACAACGGGTAACTAGGCAACTATTCTTTAAGCAATCTTTGCTTCTCTCAATAGTTCCAATGATACTTAACGTTAACAAAAAGGTCGATTCTTTATTGAATGTTCAATTAATATGGTTTTTATACAGTGTTTTCCTTGTGTTGTTATCTACATCTAATTTTATCTCATGCACCTCCAACACCGTGCATGCATGGCAAAACGTCGACTATCTATACTATAGCCGAAGCTATATCACATATCTAAACTATTATTTCCTTTTGTGGATACCTCAATATTAAATTGTATTATCAATGGAATATATTGTTTATGAATAATATTGTTGATTGTAATAGTATAGCTGATACTATATTATGACTATAGCCACTGCCAAAGTACAATCCCTCATAGAAATAGACTCTATACCCTAAAGGCCTTGTGCTTTATCCTTGGGAGATAGATAAATATGCTCAGGATTATACCCTAGACATTATTGACCTTGTAGAAGACTACTTGGGACTGACTTGAGAAGAGTCTTCACTTGCCTAATAACAATACAATGAGTGCCTTGTGCATTAGAATAAGCCATAGCCCAGATGAAGACTCTGCTTACCTTTTTATCACTAGAATAGTCCTTGGTAGTGTCTACAAATTATTTCTATTGTTTCTCTTTGTTAATAATAGTACATTATCTTGATTAGTTATGCTCATCTTGACGAGTACTTAAATATTAAATTGTATGTGCAGTGTGAAAAATAACAAGATAATAACAAGACCAAAGAATAAAAAATATTCTTATTCTAGTGAGGTATACAGTTCCATGCAAAAATGAGTAGACAGCAAATCAATTTTCTATTTTTATTTTACAACTTATTCAAGCAATGAAAATCATCCATCTCTTGGCCAAGAACATGAAGATAGTTCCATCAAAAGAAGAGAGCATGATATCTTTATTAGAGGTCAAATTATAGGACAATAGAAAATACATGTTACCTATCAAGAGATTGCTGACGATGTTGACCTCACAAAGACTACAATAGACAAGATCGTCCTATTGTATAAAAACAAGGTTGTTTGGTCTGAAGAATCCTGTTTGACAGTTATGGGCAATGATAAAGGGACTAGAGTGATTAAAAATAAAGACTTTGTTACAAAGCACTGAGCAATATATTTATAATAAGAATGTAGACAATTAGTTAAAGAACAACTATTCCAAATATTGTATTATTCCATGAATCTTTTCTTATGAACATCTTTGACTGATATATGCACCTTTATTTTTCAAAATAAAATAAAAAGAATTCTGTCAACTCACTTATTGTATGGGACTGTATATGTGCATAGAAAACCCATGGGATTCACAGTTTCCATTGATAGATATATAAGTTTTATGCTTTAGCACAACTTCTTGGTTTTCAAATCACGGATTGAATCAATGATATGTGAAAACCAATTATCAAACAGAAATAGTATAAGAAAAAGGTCAACTCGTCTTTATTTTCTTTTCTTCATGGAGACTGCTCTGAAGATTGTAGCAGTAAAAAGCTCAATCACTGGTATTGAATAGAAGCTGAGTTATCTCTATCAGGACATACATCTTCAATAGTCAATTGTGAAAGGTTTGCAAGATACCTCGAGGAGAGAGCCAGAGTTACCCCGTTGTTGCATAACTAATTATTCATATAAAGGTACTCCTGCTGTGGAAAACCAGAATGTCAATAGCTTAATCTCATTTCGTAGAATAAAGCCTTTGGGTCTTATTAATCAACAGCAATCAAACAAACATCTAGCTAGTAGTAACTAATCCACCAAAACATCAAAACATCAAAGAAAGAATCCGGTGCAGTTATCGCTGCACTAAACCAAGATACACATAAGTCTCTTTTGAACCATACTACATTTCTACACTATTTTATTTCCCAAAGATGCACCAATACTGTATGAAGATAGTGTTATTTTATTGTCCGTGTATTTACTTTTATATCCCAAAAATCTTTAGGTGTGTAACTTGTTATACAGCCACATCCAACTGAATTTAATATTTGCCTAAATTTTAATAAAATAATACTTTTTTTTTTCTTTTTTTTTTCTTTACAAATAGTGTTAAGCCTACACAACATTTCATATAGATATTCAGAAACTCGCACTCATGGAGAATAGGATAAAACAGAAAATAAAAAGCTATAGGGCATTTATTACATGTTTAAGGTTAGATTAAAATTGACTGTCATTGTAAACGTAGTTGAGATGAAAAAGTCCACAGTTCAGAATAGTATCAAAAACATCAAAGATCATGGGTCACCATTGCGTTTAAAGAGTCATGGAAAACATAAAAAAAAAGCCAGTGAGAGGGACCTCAGACACCAAGAAAAAGTCATTAGAAAGGACGCATTTGCCTCATATAATCAGTTAAAATTGGAATTGAAGATTCAGGTTGATGTATGTAGAAACACTATTATCAGTTACTGCAATCAGCTAGGTTTCGGATTTTTTTCTGTAGATCACAATCCAACCTTAACTGAAAAACACAGAGAAACGGCTTTGTTGGGCTAAAGAACATGTCAATTGGACAAACGACCAGTGGAAAGGCGTCGTCTGGTCTGATGAGTCCAGGTACACCGTGAAAGGGAACGATGGAGGTGCCCGTGTAATCAAAAAGGTTGGAGAAAAGTATGATCCTAATCATATTGTTCCAACAACAAAGTCTAGTAGCGATGGAGTGATACTTTGAGGCTGCCTTTGGGTGGGTTGAATTGACCCATTAGTCTTTATTGACAGTACTGTAAAAAAAGACAAATATATCAAGATTTTGGCTGGTGAGTTCCATCCTTGGTTCATGGAATTGCATCAGAAAGAGGATAGAGAGTTTCTGTTACAAGAAGATGATGCTAGTTGTCATAATGGGGCCTATGTCAGATGGTGGAAAGAGACGCATCAAATTAGGGGCTTTGAGTACTGGCCCGCATATGGTTCTGACCTGAGCCCAATTGAACATATCTGATATGCCTTGGAAAGACGAATTGAGGAAAGAAGGGTATCTATTACCAATGTAGAAAGTTTTTAGGCTCTACTTGCAGAGGAGTGAGAGAGGGTTGGTGTTGAACTTACACAACGATTAGTTCTGAGTATGACAGATAGATGACAAACAGTCATATATGCCAAAGAAGGCCATAAGAAATATTAATTCTTATTATCTTTCTATATTCAATAAATAAATATGTTGAGCTTTGGCGTACTAAAGTTTGAAGCTTCTAGATCAAATGTAAAGTGTTTTATTTGATACTGAACATGGCCTAAATATTTTTTCCTGAAACCTTTTTCAAAATTATTCAACTCAATTGATTGTGGCTTTAATAAACAGTTCTATTCATATACACTATATTCTATTGATAATATAATCTGATATTGAGGTATTCTACAAAAGAAGAAGAATAATTTGGATACCTGCAAACCTTTTGATTTTGAACACCGATACATATAAAGGAATCCTTCACATTCTTTAAATAGAATGTGTATTACCTCTTGAAAGCCAGAATTATCCTGGTGTGTAGAGAATAGGACTGAGGATTAAATCTAGTTGTTTCTATGTTGATATTTCCCTTTAAACCAGTTTACTCACAGCATCACAGCATTACCGCTCAGTGTGACATGTAACCGTTGCTAAAGATTTAATAGAATTAAATCCTCACAAAAAAATAGAAAGTAAAGAATGGTCTATACTATTTCACTAAAATTTATCCTCATTTATATGATATTAATTTATGCTATTATTTAATTATTGGTACTGGTAATACTGTTAACAAACATTTAAACAATAGTAGTATTTTTTTATATTTCTTCTACACCACTATCCAAACTCCTTTCTAAACTATATGTCTTTATAACTGATCTGTACATTGTACCCCACTTACCGACTCGATTCACACCCTTTCGTTACTTATTTGCTCTCTACAAGTGTAAAATCCAAGATATATCATTATTGATCAATTAGTTTATTGATCATAACAATAAACACCTAAAGTATAGTGCAATTAATAAACTGAGGTTATGGCACAACCCAGGAGCAATTCATGATTGGCAGACTACTTTACCAAAGTCAGGGGCATATTAGTAAAGTGTTCATAGTGAATTGGTATTAGGAGTGTTTATTCGGAAAATAATAATAAGTTATCAATAAAAGAAGTTAATTTTATAGGACTTCAGAGGATCTATTAGTACTACTTATATGACTGCAGAATGTAGCTGTTAATAATTGTAGATGCATGATGTAGCTTTGATAGTTATGGTTACAAGACGAAGTAGTAATTTAGGGGCGGCACTCTTACCCATTCTCCTTTGAAAATAATTAACTTTTGAACATCATTATTGTTTATTGAAAGTTCTATATTTCAATTTAAGTTAAAGTAGGATAATAAGATTTTTTTTATGTTAGTGTTCATACCAATACGAATCTACTAAGTAGTTCCAACATACTATCAAACATCAATTGTCTAAACTTTAGTACTGTTTTTATTTATTTTTTATTTTTGGATTGTCTGATCAATGAATCAGTAGTATTAGAGCATAAGTAGACTGTTTCTCATCCATTTATGAATGTCATTGGACAAATTGAACATAAAAGTAATCATTTTAATGATAAAGTATTATTAAAAACCATGGTCAAAAAGTGTAATTTAGAGTATAATAGGTATATTTCTCAAGATTCTAACCACCATTATTTTAAAGATACACACTTGCTTATTTTTCTACAACATATAGATCTATGAGTATTTATATATTCTTGTAATGTATTTATAAGGCTATTGATTTTCTAGTTCTGTTCATTAAATTTATCTGCTATAATATATTCTTGGATTATTTGATATATTCTATTTACAATTCACAATAGCATGTAGCATTATCTGTTTAGTTGTAGAGGTAGAAAAGGCTTGTTAGATAACTAAGATCAGACAAACATACATCATAATGCAAAGGCTTGTAGTACAAACACACATGATGCCTAGTCTGTTTGTTAATTTTGATCGAGATTATTCACTAAGAATAGCTGATCTATGCTACACTATATTGCTATTTATCGTATCTCCATCACTATGAATTGATTATTTGATTATTTATTTGAAATATCATTATTATCTTTGAACAGATAAACCAAAAAGATAGCTTCAATAATGGCAATAGTAATAGTAATAATAGTAGTAATAATAATAAACAACTATAAAATTAGGAACATTCAAAGATGAAGTTTATTCGATTGCGAAGATAATCCCTGAAACTTGGATCTCAGATAAACATAGGATAGTGTAATTGATACAACAACAACAACAAGCCTAAAGCCAGACGTTAGAAAATGGTATAAAAAGGTTGTCTACAAACTAGTTTTATTTTGATATCTAAGTCGTTCTTTAGCTTTTAATTCTCTATTCCACAATGGTCAAATCAGTCTTGGTGTTTATGCTCGCCTTAATATCTCTTGCCTCTGCTGAAAATAAGATCAAATTGTAAGGAACTGATTTACTTTTTTATTTGCTTGTCTTCTAACTCATCTTAAACAAACCATTAAGTACTTATCCCGTAGCTAATTCTACAGTGCTATATGGAGTTAACACTTCCATTCTATGGTAAACTTCTAACTTAATTTTGGTTTGTATCTAATTGAAATTTTGATGATTGTTTAGGGAATCACTTGTTGGCAAATTTAAAGGACATAACATGTAAGTAATAAAGATCCCATAATCATCGGCCTTTATTTATTTTTTATCTATAGTGGTGATCTAGCCCTTAGCTATACAGACTCTGTCACTGGACAAAGTGGATGTAAGTTGATAAAAAGATATTTAGCATAAACTAACAATGTTGTAACTTTTTAGTGAAACGTATAGAACGTGTCAATCTCAACAAAGGCAGAGTCGAAGTCAAGCATTGGCATTTTTCTGGAAGAGATGATTACAGTCTTCAAATGTTTATTCATTATGGAAAAAACGAGGAAAAGATTGGTGAATCTGATACATTCCGCATTACTAAGCTTTAGTTGTTAAATTCCTAGAAATATATTACTATTATCTATTCATATATAGATAGTTAAGCATATACAGTGTAGTGATTATTTTTATCTCACTTCTTACTTTTTTATCTTGCCTTTCTTTTGTAATTAGGTGTGCATTGAATAAATAATATACATCTTAATATTATTTTAATTTGCAATACTTTAGTTTTCTTTGTTGAATAAGCTGAGCAATAGAGAACATGTTCACTGAAGGTGTGCTTGTTGTTCATTTGAGACAAATGAATGAGATATTACTCTAATATATTTTGGAAAGAAAAAAAAAGTTCAAGGAATGGAACAGACTGACAATTCCCCTAAAGATATATTGAAAATAGATTCTGTTGAGAATCTTCAAAGCAAAATTATTAGTATAATACATAGAAATAAAAAGATCATTGGAGCAGACTGATAATATCTTATAAACTATGTAAACATATGTAGAAATTGATTCTTCTACAATAATGTATATATAAGAGATATCAACTATTATTATAGAAGATTTTCTGGTTAATATGATCTCTCTCAGCTCTTTGCTAATGGGGTTGCCGCCAGCTAATCAATAACATGAAGTGTTATTTATTTTTCTTATCTGATGTACCACTGTAAAATGTGAATCATATCAATCACTGTCTAGATTTCCTGACATGTATATCAATGTTTGATGAAAAATAGTGGGATTCATGGATCAGTTATTTGATACTGATTAGTGTCATTTATTTATTTTTTCATTTATTTTTTAGATTTCCAATATCCATAAAAAGATGTTTACATTTTCTATGTCTCTTATTTTTTTTTGTCAATATCAATATCTTTTGGAAATATTATTCTTTATAACTACCATTATCACACACATCTTTATATATTTCTATTCTTATAGTTAGCTCTTTTTTTATGTATAGTGTTTTTATGTAGACTCCTATAGAGTAAATATCATGCCTGATATACAACTAGTATAAATATATAAGAAAAGAACAATATTTTGTTCTTTAATAATACAGCAAGTATCACTGTAGATTATGGTAGTGCCTATTTGTTTTCTTAATAAATGGACTATGGCATATAGTATAGTATAGTATAGTATAGTGGTGGATGTGGTACAAATTAAAAGCTTTAGTTTTATTGATTTAAATGTTGATTACATACACACCTAAAGATTTTTGGGATATATAAGGAAATATACTGAGAATGAAATCAAAAGATCTTATGATTGGCGAAGGCGTTTGAAAAAGTCTTTTCGCTGTCTAAACAGATAATTTCAAAATCTACTTGCCTGTTTTAGCAATGGCTATTGACTTTGTAATTAAAAAGTATAGAATTGGCTGTAAAGACGAAATACAACCAGAATCACCCCAAAATTACAACTCAGTCACTGATATTCTTCTCTTAACATAATGTGTTATCCATAAGTCCACAGTATTTGCAGTATGACACTGTTTAAGAAAGATTTATTATAGAACACACAGAATTAACTCTAGTGGTTATTGTCCATAAAATAGAACCAAAATTACTTGTGTTGATAACAGTGTATTCATTTATTGACTCAATATCCATAATCACCTCAATTATCTTATTGTAACTGGTATTAACAGTCGTGCTCAATGATAAAAAGGTATTGGTTCTAATACTATCTTTTAGGTCCAAGGCAAATAGAGTGTGAGTTGTTTGATTTGTGAATTTTATGAGTGGAGGCTATAGTATATATGTCACTAAAATAATAGATGAAACATTATTATTTGTTTCGATAACCTATTCCTTTTGTTATTTCCTATACTGCACATACAATTTAATATTTAAGTACTCGTCAAGATGAACATAAGTAAACAAGCTAATGTGCCATTATTAACAAAGCAAAACAATAGAAGGAGGTGATAGACCCTACCAAAGACTATTCTGAAAGTAAAAAGGTAAGTAATATCTTCATCTGGGCTTGAGCTCAGTGATCTACAAGACACTCATTGTATTGTTATTAGGCAAGTAAATACTCCTTTCAAATCAGTCTTGTGTGGTCTTCTATACTTTCTAGGGTATCTAGGGTGTATATTCTATTGCTATGAGAGAATGCACTTGAGCAGTAGCTATAGTCATACTATAGTATTATCTATACTATTACAATAAACAATTTTATTCATAAACAATATATTCTATTGATAGTACAATTTGATATTGAGGTATCCACAAAAGGAAATAAATATTTGGATACTTACAAACCTTTGATTTTAAACACAGTCCCATAAAAGGAAATTATTTATTGTGATGTAAAAAGAAGGAGTTATCACCACTTAAAGGCCAGAAAAATCTTTGGGTGTGTATTTAGGCTTTTATTTTTCCGAAACAAAATATAACTTTTCCATGTAGTGTATCTGACTCCATGAATAAATCATACAATGAAGTGTAATTCTTATGTATCTTATTTAATAAAATATATGATTATAATTAGCATTACTTAATCTCATGTTTATTCGTTAACTATTGTAATTACAAATCCTCCTTGCTTGTATCATTTAAGTTTTTTAAGTAATTTCAATAAAGCCGGGGATTTTTCTGTGTATTTTTAATCCCATAAATGGTAAAAATGTAATTTTGAGGCGGCGATTCTCGACCTTTAATATAAAAAAAGCACCCCTGTGTATAAAGTGTGTACAAAAAGAAGAAAAACTGTAGAAGCGGTAGAAATTATAGAAGTGGTAGAATGGATAGGTCTGTATCTAAATTAAGGTGATAAAACTATATGAGGTAGATTTATTAAATATTTTTTCCAGAGTGACATTAAGGATAAACTTCTACGAAGAAATCAGAAAATCAGAAAATCAGAAAATAAGGGTCAAGAACAAGTGTCCAATAGGCTCTTGAAATAGTCTGTATTGTGACAGATACTATCTAACCTCGGAAGTAGATACCACGAAATTTAAGAACCAAGACTAAATTACGATTTGAGTTGAGTCAAGAGAATTAAAAGAAGAATGGTATAAGATGTTTGGCCTTATACCATTGGGTAGTCTATTTTCAACCCACTCCACCCAAACCATTAAGTTCGATGACGTAAAAATTGAAGGACTTAATTATTATCTTAAATAAAAATAAACTAAAAGAGCTTCTTTAAAGGCGTGGAAAATACTGTATGTGTGTGTGTGTATGCCTAGTAAAGAAAAGGTATATTAAGAACTGATGGAACTAAGATTAAGGTAATGACAGAAATACTAGTGTATAAATGTAGAGAAAAAAAAAGTCATAAAAAAGCTCTATACAAGATATATCAAATAGCGCTAAGAAACAAAGATTTAATAAAACAATTTCTTAGCTAGATTATAATCATAAAGTGAATGTCTCTTTGTATAAAATAGGGATAAAGACCTTACAATTTGATTGATAAGATTCTATAAGCTTCCAGTAGAAGCATTGACATTAAGAAATGAAAATTGACTCAGACTATCCGATAACAAGATTAAGTTATCATGATCCAGGTACACAACTTTTAATCACTACACTCCCGGGCCAGAAAAATAAAGCAATAGCGTAATAATAATTAAACTATGATCCGTTCAAATACGATTTATAAAACCTTTTTTTTTATCAAGATGAGATAATTAAAGTAGAGCGGGAGATATAATTGATACATGTTCTGTATCAGTTATTGTGGAAGGTGGGCAGAAATAACAAGATAAGGTTTTTAATTACATTGATCAGATATTACAATTGATAATTTAGCCATTCAGCCATATTTTTATATCGATAATAAAAACTTATATTGAGGTCTACTAACACAGAACTAATAAATGGATTATCGATTGAGATAAGTAAAGAAAGTAGTGAATTAATAAACAAGAGAGTATCTACATCACTACCATAAAGAAGGGTGAGATGCAGGTTTTAATATGTGGTACTAAAACAGAAATAAATGTATCATTGATAAAAGTGTGGGGATGAGCTAGTAGTAAATGGTGATTTAATAGGACAGACTGCTGAGTTAAATTTATAAAAAATAATAATAATAGTGGACCGAGAGCTAACTATTGAATAAAAGATAGTGTTCGTATAAAACAAAGGTTGCTTGTAATAATGAGGGTGGGGATCTCAGAAGTTGACTTTAAGCATACTTTAGTTCCATAATAAAAGAGAAACTGGTATAAAAAATGTGTTTGACACGTACAGTTGTGTAAAATTATAGGAACTCTACTACCTTAGCATTTTGTACTCCTGCCAAAGCTAATAGTTTAATAAATATCACTGAATGATCAATGACATTTGTACACTTTAAGAGATCTTAAATGATAAGATGCCACGAGTAATCTTATTTATTTTCTCGTGTGCATTGATGCTAATTAACTTTTTTATCTTAGCCAACATCTGCCTTAAATAAGGTATGATTCGATTCAAATCTTCAAAAAAATTCAAATATAAGAAATAATGTAGTACATAAGAACAGCGCATACATATTTGAAAAGGTTTAAAAGTAGATAATGTACTTGTAGATATCATTTTTTCTGGTATTTTGTGTATAGATGAGGTAATAATGTGGCTACTAGCTTTCTTGGGCATTTTATTACAATCATGAATATTTTGCATTTGGATATTTGTGTTATAATTTCAGAAATCCCATAGTGAATTAGCTTTATATTTGTTTTTTCGATGAGTTTTTTTTTAAACTTAATTGTTAATCATGGACATGCATCAGTATTAATAGGTATGACACAAGACAGCGAATTTAAAGTATGTGTACAAAAACAGGCCATCAAGTTTTTACTTTCAAACAAGAGCAGAGATGTATGTGTAAATAAAAAGAAAATAAATGCTGTATAGACAATATGCTATGTGGTAGAAAAGAGATGCGCAGAATATGTATTATTATTATTTGTTTATTTTGGCTAGATAATCCCGAACAAAAACATTTTGTTTCAATTGAGTATTATGACCAGTGATTTGACACTTTGATGACTATGGTAGTGGTGTTTGTAGAATGAAGTTAAGTGCTAAGCAGTAGTACTAGAAGAGTATTTCTGTAATGATAGAGACACACTGAACAATTTTTGCATTACTGTTAATTTGGTCATTTATTATAAATATATTTATGCCTCGGAAAAGACCACTATTATGTCTAAAACACAAGCTACTTATCTTTTTAGTCATTGAAATTGATTGGGAACTGTTGGATCTGTGGACAGATGAAACATATAAGTGTATTTTATATATGTGTATCTAACAATTGACGCATTGGGCATTGGTAGTCACTCTAAGACTTGGGAGAATGGTAATAATATATATGTATATGTATATGCATATGTATATGCATATAAATAAAGATACTTGCAAGTGCAGGATTACGAAATAAATAAACATTCCATCATTATAATGTTCTATTGGTTCTGTACAAGGTGTCTTAAATTGATAGTGCTAAATGCTACATTCAACCCCATCGATACTTAATGACAATAGTACTCCAAGCTATAATACGATTGAACCTCAACTATTAGTATGATCAAGTGTGATTAAAACTTTTTTTTCTTAATTGCTTAGAATTGGTCATAATATGAAATAAGACCAGGTGAGGGATCCATTCATAGATGGTACAAATAGCTTCACAAATACTCTGTGAACTCTATTTTTCTATTTTTGGGACTTCTTAGATAGTTGGTGTTTAATACAATGGTCAGATAATTTTTTTAATAGTCATTTAAAATGCATAGGTTGCACTTATCTTGATCCAAATAGACAGCGACAAAGAATTAAGTTGACCTCACTGGGAGGAATGACTTTTTGTATCTCTCACAAATGAAACACATTCAACTGAGGCTTGTAGTTACAACCTTACCTCCCTTTTTGTTGTTTGTGTTATCTGAAGGATCATCAAGACGTTTATTAATTACCTGTTTCAGGCTTTTCCGCAGAAAAATAGGCACTTGAGCATGTGATTTGGTTAGATTTCTATATGCCCTTATTCAATATATTCAGTTGTAAATAGTTTTTTTTTTGTGTCAGAAATTCATCAGAAAGTTCAATACAAATTGGCCAGAATGGTAGTAACAATCCATCAAAGAGAATTGTATAACACTGTTAAGTTTAGCTCTTTCTTTTCTTAATTCAGTTGTAATACAATGAGTATTTACGGCGCTGGTGAATAATATCTATGGGGATGTTTTTTCAAGACAGATGTGTAAGCGAGGGAATTAGTAAAAAAAAATTGTTTTTATCATCTTATTTTATTGTCTATTTTTCATTTCATTCTATTCCTGATAATACTTTGTCGCATGATGCAATTCTAATAGTATTTCTAATAATATTTCTATTGACTATTCTAATAGTATTTCTAATAGTATTTCTATTGACTATTCTAATGATAATAATGGTAATAAATAGCTCATTGATTAAGGCGAAAGAGGTCTTTAGACAGTCCAAGAAAAGTTTGTACCTTTCATTGAACAGATGGAGTTTTGTTTAATGTGGAAGAGACTGAGTTGGAATAACCATCGTTATTCCGAGGTCCACTGTAGATGATTCACTTTCCCTCCCGCAGCTGTCTTTATAAAGTAACGCCCCGTGGCTTTTCTTGTTTTCGACTCCATTAGTAGTTCCCATTATATTTCAAACTCAACAACGCCAAATCTCATCCTGTGCCCCGGACTAGCACTGACCTCGACTTTTGCATTGGCACATCCATATGAGGTCTGTGCCACTCACTTTAAAAAAGCGAGTGAGACTCTGGAAGTGTTCTAATCTTTGAACAAATACCGTAATGATCCACCGCTATCCTTATGTGTATAGATGCGTGGGCTCAGCAGATGAGTGGATTTGGCAGATGAGTGGTTGATTGAATTACCCCAAAACTAGCTAGAAGGTTCAGACCATTATCTAAATGCATAGTCAAGACATCTCTATACCACCAATGATGGGAGGATGCTTTACATTGGCCATGCCTCGCCCTATTAGATATCAGCCTAGGGAATTACTTTCTGTCAAGATGTGCATACTCTATCTCTCATATGAATGAAATTGAATTAACATGCAGTAGCTTCTTAGCTGTGTGGATTCATTCATTCTTGTTAGATAATATAAACAGAGATCGGTCTATAAGAAAGACAATAGGTTGCTATGGATTCTGATCATTCGATAACACACGTAACGTGGCAACACTCATCTTTATGCTGATAAACGTGCTAATCTGGTACTGCCAAGACCTCACTACCTTTATCTAGAAAGAGAGTTTGGTGAGATGGTTCAATCTGTGTACTGGTAATACTTCCATGGTCCCCCCCCAATATTACCCATATTTTTATGGAAAACATAGTAACCAATGACTATAATACAAATAGTGTTCAGAATCTTTTCTTTAGAGTGGCTTGATGAATTGATTCACAAAGGACTCGATGCAAGTGCCTTGGTTGTGCTTTCATTTGCCATTTAAGTTTAAATTGATATTATGGATATTTCCTACCACTTTCTTTTATGAATAGACCCTAGCTGCTTGTTTCCATGACAATGACTAGAGATGTATTTATATTTGAGTTTCAAGTGAGCTTTCTGTATTTCTCACGGTTCCCGCCTGATGAAAAGGAGGAGAAAGGGATAATGTGCTACCTTTGAATGTGTTTAGAACAATCCCAAAGTTATGCTATATGAAGTGATGGGAAAGAAAGTAAAATCGATATTTCTTTCTTAATTCACGATTCTACAAAATAACAGAACATCCAAAAGAAAAAACACTTAATTCTATGTAACTATTAAATTGCATGATGGTAAATATTGAATATGACAAATAGATGAGAAGAGGGTCATTTGGCCTTTTTTCCTAGTAAGTAAAGTTCAACTACAAAATGGCTAGATTTGAATGATTGTACTTTGGTATTTCATTCTACAGTCACAGGTTAGGGAATTGGTTTGTAAATGCACAGGGAGGAGTTTTCTAGTTTAATGAAGAAAAATAGTCCATAAAATAATATTCTGTCAATAGTGTTGCATTATTGCATTGGATAGAATAGTAACAGAAAGATACTACTGGAACTATAAGGGTATCTCCTTGCCCCCCATAACACAACACACACACAAACCCCCATTTCTGAATACAACTTACAGTGTATTTGTATCTCTATGTTCTCATCTGTATTTGTAATGGTAAGGGGGGGGAGAGGAGAGGTGAAGCCACCATGTAAGGTATGTATTTGTGTGTGTGTGTATGATAGTGACACTAGTAAGAAGAGAGTTTTGATTCTTAATTGGATAAATAATACAGGACAAAAAAAAAGTGCCTAAAAAGTATGATAAGCTATCATGTTGCTATGAATTCTATTTAGTATAGGTATACAGTTTTCTGGGTTTGATCGATGAGAAAAGGCAGTGCCTATAGGGAAAGCTATTACGACCCAAAAAGAAAGAAGAAATATCCAATAAATATGGTATTTTGTACTTGCGGCTTAATAAAGAGAGTGGGAAGGAGGTCTACAGTAAATAAGTCTCATAAAGCGAACCCCGGAATTACAACAAAAAAGCAGTTAGAAAGACAGAATATGATGAGTTTATTGTGCAGACTTGTGTACATTTCACAGTCATTATGTCTTTACAAAATCATTATAGGAAACAAAGTAAATCTATATTTATACAGCCATGGATACACATTACAGAGTAGAACCAAAAATCCTACTTTGACACATCTTTGACTTTTTCTTTCTTTCTTTTTTTCAAACGACTGGTCATACACTCTTAAGCTCCAGTCATTGTCTCTATTCTATTCATGACTGCTCTTTGATCATCATCAAGTCATTGAGCTGTCTCTTTGGCCTATATTTCAAAGGGTACATGCTGCTGGGCCATAGCTGCCTTTATAGTCACTTATCCACAGATCACCTGTTGATTATTGATCTTACATCAATGCATAGTTATAAAAGTCACGGCTTTCAGGACAGAATTCTCGGGTGTGTGGTGCATAATACCTTTCTTATGCCTTTTTAGCTGAAATAAAGTGTAGGTAGAGGGCATACACATTTTTATAGTAATAAATGTTAACATGACGAATGATATTGGCCAATCATTTATGAAATGATAAGATTCAATGATAATAATTCAAAAGATAAATAGATTCATTACATTTTCCATATTTAGAAATATAGAATCCCCTTCAATTCAGGGCAGTGTTTGGGTGTGGTGCCTGTATTATCACCACTGTTTTGAGCATTCACCACTATAGAACTGATTTTTTCTTGTTAAACCTTCGACCTTTAATGCAAATTCACTTTAGATACTTTTTGCTTTTTTTTTGCTTTCTTCTTTTAAATTACTATGGATTTTAAACCTATCAAAGCTAGTGAGATTCCCACTACTGAGCTTGTTCAGTGTATTGGTAAGCTATGTCTGCTGTTTGTTTTTGTTTTTGTTTGATTTGATTTTGTTATGTTATGTTATGTTTAAAAGACTTGGCAAATGATCTTCTTGGCAGTTCGATTGTGAGTGTGAGTGATGAATTCTTTGCCAAAGCTGAGAACATGCTTCGTCCACACGAGCCAGTACATCGCCCAGGTTATATTGTTGGTAAGCACCTTGTAGTGTGTGTGTGTGTGTGTGTGTGCAAATGAAGATGTATCTTTTTAATCACTTGTGCATAAGACACCGGCTACTGGATGGACGGTTGGGAGTCCAAACGTCACTGTCGTACGCATGATTGGTGAGGCTTAAGCTTGGATGTTCCCACTTAAATCCTTATTTCTTAACGCGTGGTTAGGGTCATCATTAAGTTTGGGTTTCCTGGAATCGTGCGTGGATTTGATATTGATACAAGATACTTTATTGGTGATCATGCTTCTGCTGCTGCTGTAGAAGGTGCATTTGTACTGCAAGACCACCCAATGGAAGAAGAAATAGACTGGACACCTGTTCTTCCTCAGGTCTCTCTCACACAAAACTCTCACAATGTATTCGTACTATCAGCAGAGACTTCTCCTTTTACTCATCTTCGCCTCAACAATATTCCTGATGGTGGGATTGCTCGTTTCCGTGTCTACGGCAATGTGTATCCCATCATAACAAATGTTCTCTCGTAAGTCCATCATAAAGAAAGAAAGAATAGCAGTGATTCACAGAATAACAAAAGAGACAGACAAGAAGCGATGGATCTAGCATTTGTGGGCAATGGA
Source organism: Spinellus fusiger (assembly GCA_025094145.1). NCBI lineage: Eukaryota > Fungi > Mucoromycota > Mucoromycetes > Mucorales > Phycomycetaceae > Spinellus > Spinellus fusiger. Next base: position 171,754 of record JALLLS010000019.1, on the reverse strand, counting down.
GCCAGAGTGGTGTCTGTTAGCAATGAGTTTTATACTGCTGCTAGTCATCTTTTACTGCCAGGAAGGGGTGCTAACATGGGTGACGGCTGGCAAACTAACCGATCTCGTGAAGCCAATCATTCAGACAGTGTTATTATTCGTCTTGCTGTCAAGGGGCATGTGTATAAGATTGAGATTGATACATCACACTTTATTGGAAATTATCCTGAAAAGATAACCCTTGAAGGCACAGACTCTTCTTGTGAGGTGCCTAAAGATACAAGCGAATGGACAGTCATAGCAGACCGTGTTAAGACAGGTCCTCATGGTGTATTCTTCTTTGATGCTCTTCACCATGACAAAGCATTCACTCATATCAGACTCACTATTATTCCTGGTAAGTTCTCATATCAGAGTCTCTCAAGATGCCTATGTAGTTACTTTGGGTCTAATGCTGATCAGATGGTGGATTAAAGCGTGTACGTCTTTGGGGTGTTCGACAAGGCCGATCGCTTCCCTACCCCCTTCCTACTCCAAAGGAACCCAACATGATTGCACAACCCCTCACTAGTGAAGCATTCTTACCTTATGGAGAAGTCATTGAAGCCAGACCTACCATCTCCTTGTCAAGTGCTAATCAAGGCACTGCACAAAAACACCACCATGTAGCACATATCGTCAATCACTTTGCTGATAACAAGGGCATGTCTCATATGAGTGTGTTCCATTGCAGTCCTGCTACTCAATTACCCTTTACCATCAAACTCCTGGAAAGACATCCCTATTCCAGTCAAGCATTTATTCCTATGACAGATGGGAAAGTAAGAGGGTACTTTGTGGCTGTAGCATTGAATGGCAAGGATGATCGGCCTGACATGAGTACTCTAAAGACATTCATTGCTTCTTCCTTGCAAGGAATCAACTACGGTAAAGGTGTATGGCACCATCCTATGGTATCATTAGAACATGCCACCAGTTTTGCTTGTTTAGTGCATGAAAATGGTGTGCCTGATGATGATTGCCAAATAGTGGATGTAGAACCAGTTACAATAGAGATTCCTGGCTATCGTGCTGCCTTTGTACAATCATAACAAATTACATATGCTTGTGTGTGTGTGTGTGTGTGTATTTTTTATTACTCAGGCCAACAAGAATAAAGTATAAAAGAAGAGAAAGGTGTATGTGTGTGTGTGTGTATTTACTGATATAATTCAGCATTGTAAGGTGTGCCAAATAGATATTCCCAACTCTTAGGTGGTGTCCATGCAGAAAAGGAATCTACATAGATACCTCATTATTTTTTGTTCTTCTAACAATGTTCTTACCTGCACTTTTGATGTTTAAGAGTGTATTGATGAGATTGGCAAAAGCAATACTATCCGATACATTGTCTAATCCGCAGTTAAGTAATCTCAACCAATGAAGGGCCTTAAAGAACGACCACTCTAGATGACTTACCTCCTTCCAAAGCAAACATACTGAGAAGCGTAGTAGGTATGTTGATCTCCTTTAGTCTTCGAAACAAAGGTCTAGCCAATCCAGATCCAGACAATTCAAAGGCATCTGTTTCTGTAGTGTCTTTTTGTTCTAGCAATGGCACACCAATGGCTAGTGTCTTCTCCACTAGGCTTTCATTACCAGTCCCAATGACACGGAATGGTATACTAGAATATGCATATACACATAGTTAAGTATCCTTACTTGTATCTATATACTCTCAATCAAGACTACCTGTTGATCTGCGCATCGACACGACACGATGCGTCGGCACTTGTCAGCAATATCACTTGTTTGAACTGGTATTTCTTCACAAAAGCCTGCATATTGTCCAAGTACTGTCTTTTCTTCCCCTATTTTTGATATAAACACCCTATTCAATGCCACAGAAATGTTTTACCTTTTCAGTGGGTGATCTTTGCTGTACGACTGTCCATTGGTGATCTGAGGACTGGAAGACTACTTCTTATTAATACTCTTGTAGCTATGGTGTGTCTACTTTACCTTCAATAGGTACAGAAACACCATAATCCTTTCCTTCCCGTGCGCCTGCAACAGGCACTACACTGCTATCATTGATAAACCCGACTCTTTCTAGTGAGAGTGTGTGGAGAAGAAGATCGCAGGTCAGTTGAGGCACATTGCCAATCGAGACAGTAGGCTATAAGGTTGGGACATTGGATGAGTTTGAGCTTTTCTGTTGTTGTTGCTGTTGCTTTTTCTGCTTATTATTATTATTTACCATGATGAGGACTGAGCCATGGAGATATTTTTTCTCGTAGGAAGGTGTACCTACGAACAAATCCATAAGGAAGAAGAGACTACGCGTGGAGACTATGCGTCTGTGTTTCTAAATGTGAATAAAAACAGTCCCATCCATGCACTCAGTTCTGTCTGAGTAAAAAGAGTGGGGTTTTTGAGTATGTTATAACTTAGGCAGAGAAGTTAAGATATATTTATAAGGAATATAAAGGGGCATTAATGAAGGTTTGAAATAATTAAAAGTGAGAGAGTGAGAATAATTAGTTATTCATAGGATTCTTATCTTGAAAAAGAACAAATACAATGGTCTTGAAAATACGAGTCAGTAATTACTAGACATTACAATGTCTTTTTGCGTGACAAAATCCATCAAGATACACTTCATTATGTTTTTAGATGGTTTACCTGTACTATAGGCTTCCTTCAGTTAGTCAACCGAGACTCTAGTGATAACTAGGAAGAATAAGGATAGGGATGAACCAAAAGATTTGAACTTTTCATTAGTTCATAGAAATAGATAGAAATATAATAATAACATTGAATAGTATCAGTTACTATTTATCATACGTTAATATAGTTATGCTATATAAAATTCAGGCGACCTTGCTCAATGTTAGCCTATACTCTATACTGATAAAGATGGCTTTCCAAATAAATACAAGTGATTTATTTTTCTGTACATCAATCTAACGCAGTAGTGTTTTATTGTGTTTATCTTGACATTTTGGTCATTGACTGAACATGTATTTATATTCCAACCAAACTGTCCAGTAGGAAGAAAGAAGTACTTAGCTCATAGGATTATATGACTGATTCATTTCACTCATTCTTTGTAATAATCTGATATTATTATTTGAACAGTTAGAAAGACTTTTATGTAAATGGCCATATCCACAACATATTGTATATCTATCTTGAATATTGTATATCTATCTTGAAGATAGTTCAATCAAGAAAAGGTATTGGGTATATAATTAGGATTAACATACTTGTTCAAGAAAGTGTTAATACAGCCACACTCAATTGAATTGAATACCTTTGAATGTTAAGACAAAATATTTAGGACATGTTCAACATCAAATAAAACACTTTACATTTGATCAAGAAGCCTCAAACCTTAGCACACCAAAGCTCAACATATTTATTTATTGAATATAGAAAGATGATAATAATAAATATTTCGTATGGCCTCCTTTGGCATCAATCACTACCTGGCATCTGTCAGTCATACTTTGAACTCATCGTTACGCAGGTTCAACACCAACTCTCTCATTCCTCTGCAAGTAGAGCCTAAAAACTTTCTACATTGGTAATAGATACCCTTCTTTCCTCAATTCGTCTTTCCAAGTCCTACAAGACATGTTCAATTGGAGTTAAATCAAGACATTGTATGGACCAGTAATCAAAGTAGTATGATGAATTCACGGAATAAAGAAGTAGAAAGGCAGGATTGAAACGCTCACTTTCAACCTATTAAATCATACTCTATCCACAAGGCCACTCAATGCCAACAGAACTACATTCATTGATAGCGGTGATGGCGTGATTGAAATGTTATTTGAGCAGTGCATAGTGTGTTCTGATAATAGGATAAGAGAATGTCTACAAAAGAAGTACAAAATACTACTACAATCTACTATAGAGAAAACTATAAGAATTCCAAGACGTAAGAGTACCTCTTATTAAAAGATTCAATAAGAATGTTTCAAGTCTATTCAAGTAAGCTTTCTATGAATATATTTCATATTTATAATTGTAAAGTCCATAATCTACAGTTATAAAGTTATAGTAACAAGAAAGTAACAGATATGCTCAGCTCCATATTTCTGAAACTTGAATAGTATTCACTATTGTTATTTTTCATTAGAAACAATACTTTAATGTATCAAACTCTCTTTATCTTCATTGATCTGATGTTTTATATGCCTATATCAAATAAATTAATAAAGCTATAATCACGACAGTATAATATGCAAAGATAAAATAGATGTGTGTGTGTAAAAATAGGAAAGTATTTTTACATTTACTTTATCTTTTATTTACATAATTCTCATTAAACTAATAATCCTAGAAACTATCCTATAAAAACAGGGAGTTCAAGAGTCTATTCATCAATGATAATGATAATAAGTTCATAAACCAAGACATAGCCACTTTGCTGTCTTTATGAAGGAGTATAAAGAATACAGTATTCGTTTAATCGTGTAAACTAGAATTGAATCCCAAACAATCGGCGTATCTAATCTTAATAACCTCCGAATAATATTTATCAATATAATGGTAATATGTACTGCCATAACCACAAAAGCTATTGGAAACGCTTAGAAGACTATCTAATAATCTCAAAAGATATCCAATAGACTATCTATGGATAATATTAATCATATTTATACAGAATAATATATAGACACTGATGAACCAATCTATGATGTTTCTATATTCTAAGAAGCCTGTAGTGCCTAAAACTCTGTAGTGCATCACCAGTTTCGATTCTGGCCAATCATCACAGGGTATATTAGAGAACTCCTTTTTGATAAATAAAATTACATCACCATCAGTTCAATACACAAATGTTGATGTTGAATATCTTATTTATGACATTTTGATTGCCCCAAATGATGGACTAGATCTAGGTATGGCCAAATATCATCGACCTGTTTAGAAGCAAATAAAGGGCGGAGATGTATGAGATTAAAATACTTGGAGAACATCGATTTCTTAAGATTTGCACAAGATTTGCACAAGATCGCTTTATAAGCTACTGTTATCAATTGATATCTATAACTAAAAATCCATTTGTTAGAAAGGATAATTTCATAGATAATAGAATAAATAAGAAATTTTAGTCTTTTCTATGTTATAAAAGCCTAGATCAGTAGAATTCTGAGGGTACATGACGTGACAAGAGAGATGATAGTTCAGAGTATAGCAACTGTAGAAGCATATAGGGTGACTCCGTCTTTAATTGAACACAAATTGGTTCAAGTGTATACTATTTATCTTTTATCTTTTATGGTTTATCTTTCATTTATTGTTTATTGCTATGTTATCTTTGTAGCGTTTACCATTATACTGCTGAATACTATTTGATTCTCATCTATAGAATGGCTGGTCTGGCTAGCCTAAAAGATGTATAGTACGATTAAATGCATAGCTTGTGATTTATGTGTACTACTTACATTCTCGATTTTTTTTTCTTTATCTGTATTTTCTGTTATTTTTATACTCTGTTCATCATGCTGATTATATTCTTTCTTTATAATTCAAAAATAGAATAGAATAAAGAGTGGTATGATATTCAACTATATCGAAATAATAATGGCGATAATAAGAATAAAGATATCTCTTGATAACACCATATTTCCATATCTCTATTTAGCCATAAGATAATGATTAATAGAAAATATCCCTAATTCTATAGGAAGAACGGGAGATACATTTTCTGTATTAATGTTTATGCTACAAATATATGTCTACTGGTAGGGGTGAGCTATTCATATAATAAGAAAAATAGAACTGCCTGATGTATAATCTATAGCTTGTGATAGCCAGTTCCTATTTCCGATGAGTACAGCAATATTGGATGTTTTAAATGATTTTTTTCTAATAAGCTGGATAATCATATAGGCTGGATAAGTTTTTAGGAATATAGGTTACATGATGAATTTTATACTGTTACATTGTTTGGTGTAAATGACACTTTGTCTGATATATTGCTTTATCTATTAATATAAATATAAATTGTGCCTACGAAGTCATTGTGTCAAAGGCTTTATACAAAATAAGTATTGTATAGATATAGATATAGATATATATCCTTATTGATAGTAATAACAATAGAGAGACAGAATAATAGAGCCTATGATAATAGTCACTATCACTATAACGACCATTCTATTATGTGACAGCGATGATTGTAGTGGTAGCCATGGCAATGGTAAACAAATGAGGTATTATTACTATTCACGGTTTGTATAGCACATGTATCCATAGATCAACTCATGGTATACCTTTATCTAATAATCGAATAGAAATTTTTTTATGAATATAAATATTTCATTGCATTGCATTGTATTTTCCTTTCATTTACTGGCTGATCTAAATTACTATTGAATAGTACACGGAAATAACCTGTAATGGAAAAGGGTTTAGTAGTACATACTTTTTGTTTAAGCTACATCACTATTGTTTGGTATATGCATGATACTATTAATTTATCTATATATTCTTACGATTGCTAACAAAATTTATTTCAATAATTATTCTGCATAATAACATCGGCCCTAGCCATTCTAACAGTGATAGAGTTATCTCTCCGGGGTAGTCTTATCATCAGTTTTATAGAAGTCATCATAACATTATTTTACTCTTGCAGCATAAAGTTAGAAAGGTACTACATTTGTCTACCAAAGCAAATCAGCTGATAACTATTTTGCATTATGATCAGAATGAAGGCATGTGGTTAATAAAAAGAGACAAATAAAGAGACAGATGTTACTCACAGACATTCTCTCTTGGTGATGGCTACACTACGCTATTTGATGAGTAGATACCCTTTTAATGATCTAAATAGAAACATTCAATAATATAGCAATATTCAAATAAATCACATAAGCAGATAGATAATTTTCACATGTTACCCAATCTATTGTTAGATTAATGATTTAAGGGTATTCATTCTTTGATAAAACTGATTATCATTTAATCTACTGATAAACCAATCTGATGACAAAGCATTTTATCTGGTTTATAAGTGTAATTTCAGTCAAATTTTATTTGCCAACGAAAAAGGGGAAGGGGGGTGAGCAGAACTATTTTAACCAAACTGTAATTACATTGTCAGTCCTACATCTAAGATAAACTATAAAATCTAAATAGCCAAAACAGCGAGGAAAAAAACAAAATTAATCATAAATAATAGGGCATGAATATTACGGAATACCAAAAAAAAGAAACAAAAAAAAGAAACAGAAACACAAAAGAAAGTAAATGGAAAGTAAATGGAAAGTAAATGATTTTTACAAAGAGCCGCTCATTCTCGCTTCCTTTTTCATTTTATTATTCTTATTATTTTCTTTAAATGACAAATATAGAGAATGACAATGATAATTCTTTTATATCATCATGCACTATTTCAGGAAATTATTCGTTTACTTTTTGAAATAGATAACATTGCTCAAAGCGTCGTTTATTTTTAAACAAAAAACTGGTTTGTAAGTTCAAAAAATGAAAAATAAAAAATAAACGACGCTTTGAGCAATGTTATCTATTTCAAAAAGTAAACAAATAATTTCCTGAAATAGTGTACATTTGAAGAGAGATGTTCAAGTGGCTCTAAAGCTTCTTCACTAAAAAAGAAAGTGAAGAAGAAAAACACCATAAACATATATCTTACCATTTAAACCAATGCTACAAAAATGGTATTGGCTTGTCTAGATATCCAGTTTCTACTTTACAAAGTAAAATGTATTACACTTATCAAGATTATTATTATTATTATAGCTCAAAAGAATAAAAAGACTTTTTCATATGCTTAGAAAAGACTTTTACTCTTATTGACTTAAATTCAATTGAAATTAAGTGTTTTATATTTTTATATCAATAACAGATATTAATCCAGGATGGCATTGGTAATACGTTAATATAGTAACATCCCATTGAAAATATATTTACTAACGGCATAAAGTCGGCAAAGATAAAGTAAAAACTCTTACTGTTGAACGTTTTATAATGTTTTATTCCAAATTGAGTCTAGAGCTAGTTTGACACTTGCAGGCTTCTAAAAGCATAGACATATAGTAACAGAAAAGAACTTGACAGTAGTTGTGTATTATTTATGGTCTTTACATAAATATTTATAGATACATGTGCTTATGTAACTATCTGACTATTAGAACAAAGCTTATTTAATTTAGTTACACTCCAAGAAAGAAAATGGGCATCCATGAACGACTTTTATTCTGGAACTATTTCTTTGTTTTTCAATGTGTTACATATCATGATTATATTACTCTAGTTATCGTCATGTTAACATATACACTATTTCTTATTTATTTTTATTTATTTTTATTTATTTTTATACAAATTATCCATTCACTTTTTGGAGAAAATAGTGTATCATAATAGGTAAATGGTCTACATATCTATCTATTCACACCTTTTATAGATTGACCTCGCCATAGATCTACATTCGATCTATTGTTACTAGATTAATTATAAACTATTTAATATTAACTGTAGTGATAAACATGGCTCGAATTTTATACTGTTTTAAAATAATGTGTAATTGTGTGCAAGAATGAGAAGTAGCTTTTACGCTAGAACAACAAACAGTGAGTAAGAAAGAATTCGATAGAATGAATAGACCTAATGCTCATGAAAAGCGGAGACAAAGGCGGGAGGAGGCGGGAGGGGGGAGAGGAGGGAGGAGGGGGGGGGAGAGAGAGAAGGAGAGTGAACAGAAGCTTGAGTCAGAGTTCATGTAACTTGTTGTGTACCTGTGTACCTGTGTAAACATTGCCAATGTCATAGTCTGTCTACTTAACTATATGCTTGACAGAAGAAAGATTCGGTAAACAATAGTAGCAAAATTGTGTCATAAGATCATGAAGATTATATTACGACATCAACATATGTATCAACCCAAGTCTATATCAAGGACCATGTTTGACTGATTTTTCATGAATATATATGTAATCTGTACAATGGTAATAGGCATGCGTGATTCTATTTACACACTATTGATTTCAAAATAACAAAGTGTTTCATACCATAATGATATATTTCGTTAGAATTCAACATGCTTAATGCCTGTTATATTGTGAAAAGAAAATACATTGAATTGTGTTGAAAATTTAAAATTAAAGCCTAGTAGAGTGGTGCTAGAAAAACTTCACGGGTAACATCTTATGAAAATTCTGAATAAGAACAAAAATGAGATCATAATCTGATATCTTTATAGATGAGCGATGCAGGAATAAAATAAAAATAAAAATAAAACTCAAGAACACATGGAAAGTAAAAAGTCACTTCATCAATGTATCATCTTCAAGAAGCATTCATTGGAGAGAATAAAGAGAAATGTGTATGTCCTACAGATAATTAACAAATTGTCTACAATGTTTTGTATTCAGAGTAAGTAGTACGATCATGACTATGTATGATCTAACCGGATATATTGTTACAGAAATAGGGAGAAAGCCCGCAGATGATAACCTCTTTATGCATAAAGAAATTAAGTCAAGATTTTACTCTCGGCTGATTTTCCCAAGAACAGAAGAAAAAGTGATAAAATTATTTCAATTGAATCTATTAATTGAAATATAAAGGCAATCGATAATAAATTCATAGTACAGGAGCCATCATTAGAATTGAATGACAAGCTGAAGCTTAGACCATGCTTTCTTTCGCTGTTCAACTTAAATAATGTTTGAAAGGAGATGGAAAAAGATAAACAAAGTTTTATACCATTATAATAATTATTTTATTTTTGTATTACCATGCTGTGAGTACATCCATTATTAGTTTTGAGCTTACAAGAAATTGATCTTGATAGTAAGAGATTTAATAGCGATAGAATTAAAACTAGAATTATTGTAAGTAAAATGAGTAATAGTCATAAGAAATAGGTTTTGTTTACCCACCTTATCCATTTTCTATTATCTATCATCCATCATTCACTGTTCACCACCCACTGTTCATTATCTCCGACCAATACAAACTCCAATGTCACTGGTGAGGTCTTTCCATTCCAGACCCTTTCCATACTAAAAGTCAGTCTATTTGAAGCATATAGTATATTTTATGATGTGATGATGAGAAAGAGAAAAGAGAAAAACTTTAATTGATCTTTTAATGAACAAATTTCATTAAACATAAGAACATTTAATATGCTTTTCTCTTATTGCATACTTCTAAACAGTAGCACAGAGAAGATAAATATGACACAGTTAAATGGTGACTGTTTATTCCAATGGACAGTCAAGAGTAAAAGAACTACATATTTGCATTAATAACTACGTTAATAACTGTTATTAGTGATTGATATGTTTACTATATCTTCAGTGAACACTTTTAGCAATCTCTGCTAAAATATCTTCTCTTTTTATCTGTAATTTATTCTATACACCAGTAAAGTGAATAACATAATAGTGAATAGTATATCTCTTACCATTTGTTCTTCTGCCTCCTGCACCTTAAAAGAAGAAAGAACCATGTCCTAGCAATATATTAGTAAAAGTTTTTTGTTTTTGTTTTTGTTTTTGTTTTTTTTTTTAGAAATTCATTCATTCGTTCAAAATATATATATATATATAAAGAGTCAACTTACTGGCTGCAAATCTTTATAATGTTCAAGCACTTGTTTTTTCTCAACCAACATGGCTTTTAAAGAACAGATATCTTGTGCTAATTTCTTTATTGTTGAGAGACGTAGTCCATTTTGCTCTATTTGAGTAGCAGTGTAGAGTTGTTGTTGTTGCACAAGATGGTTTACAGTATCTTGTTTTTCGTATTTCATTCTCTCTATTTGTTCTTTCCATGATTCAAGTAGCTCATTTTCATGGTGTTCACGCTGATACCGCATATTGATAAGGATTCTATTTTTTTTTTAAAAAAAAAGGGGGGGGGGGTGTTCATAAGTCATGTTATACATATTAATATAAACTTTATACTTTGAGAGCTTATCCTTCTTAGCCTTTAGATGTACTATACGACGGTCCATAGAGTGCTTTAGCTCTTCCAGCTCCATTTTCTCTCTTTGTGCTTCCATAGAATCAATTGTAGCACGAGCTATGGCTGTTTGGAAGCTAATAGATGATACACATAAGTATTGAAGGCTGATCCATAAGCTATTTTCAAGAGAAAACATAGTACCTGCTTAAATTAAAATTATCCAGCTTTAGTATACTAGCAATAGAAGCCAGTGTCTTTAATGCAATCGAATTCTTGAGTGGCAATTGATTTACTATCTCATCAAGGTGCAATACTAATCTTACAAATCAATACTTTCTTTCTCTCTCTCTCTTCATTGATCTAATAGTCTTTCTAGTTTAACATATCACCTTGAGTAGTATTTCTTTGATAAATGAGAGTATGTGCCTTAATAATACCAAGCATAACCTGATTAGCTGATTCATTCAGCCGCTTAAGCTGAGAAAGTTCATCCAATGCTTGTGGTGTACGTTGAAATAAAGGCAAAGGACCCAAAGACTGAAGCCACTGCTCTATCTACTTGAATGTATAAGTCCCCCACTGATAAATATACCCATATATACCTCTCTCCACGTTTTTCCATAAGCACCATGCGTTATTAATGGCAGTGGCGTTTCAGACTGAACGTTGTTGTTGGTTATGTCCATTGATCAAAAAGTGTATTGTGACTTATAAAATCGCAGGGATGCATGAAAAGTCTCCTCTTTTTATACTCCTACCTCCCGCGCCTGTATTTATTATGCAAACAATACCACAGACAAACTGTTTCTCGTGGCTAGGAGAGTACACTAGCAGTTGGTAGAGGTCAAAGCCCCTCTCCATACTATTTCTATCTAATGAAAATCTTTTGATCTCATCAACAGTTCAGATTTAGTACAGGGACTTGATAGGTGCTACTGAATTCGATTCATTTTCTTGTTGTTTGTTGTTTGATCTCTTTTTTCCTACTAGACCATGGATGTCACTAAGTTTGAAGACTTTGATTTGTCTAAGATAAAAAACGCCCACCCACTCACATAAATTTAAAAATTTAAAATGAAACAACGCTGTCGTAGATGCCAATAGGTAAACAAAAAAACAAAACAAAAAACAATTTAATACATTACATTTATATTCAATACATAGTTAAGCCATGATCACTGCAAAGTACACTAAAGATAGTATTCTATACACTATACACTATACACCATATCGGTGTCAATACTACTTGAGAAATCCATGACAATAATCTTTTGATCTTGACTTGCACTTATCAAGTAAATGAGCAGTGTTTGATTGATTTAAAGAAAAGAAAGATAAACACCTTTTTATTATTACTCTCTTTCTTCACATGCAGAACCTATACTTACCTAATGATTCTTGTTGCATCAAACATAACATCAAACACCCAGCTAGAATGGAGTGATTCGTACTTTAATAAGCATACACCGGTAGTAATATCCCATACACGGATGCTTTGATCGTAGCTGCCACTGATAATCTTATACTTATCAAACCATAAAGCTCTTACAAGACCTGTATGGCCTATAAACAAACAATACAAATGAATACATGGGCATGATTAAAAGATGAATAAATAATCGAAATATGTACATTTACAATACTCTTATATTTATACATATATATATACATATGTGTGTGTATGTGTAAATGTTTAAGCTTGATTATCTCTCACCTTCGCATGTCATAACACACTCTCCAGTGCTACTATCCCATACTTTGATCTTATTATCATTACTACCACTTACAATGCGCACCCCATCAAACCGAATGCACGCTAACCCGTGCACATGTCCCACAAAATCACGTAAACATGTTCCTGTCTCCACATCCCATAGTTTGATAACACTATCTCCTGAAGCAGACGCTAATTGATTGTCTACTAACTGAATAGCATTCACAGGCCCTTGATGCCCTACCAATGTTCTGTAAAGAGAATGATCGTCACGCTGCCATATACGAATGGTTGTGTCCTTGGAACAGCTAGCAATGTACTGTGAGTTCAAACACACATCCAACACACTCGATGCATGTCCATAAATGCGCTTTGTTATTTGAAAGGAATGCATGCACCAAATGGCAATGCTATAATCAGAAGACCCAGAGACCATGATAGTATCATCGTACTGCAAACACAAGACGCTTGCCTGATGTCCATGGAGAGTCTTCAAACATTCTCCTTTCATACCCCACACTTTAATAGTTGTGTCTCTACTCCCCGTTATTATTTTATGATCATCAAATTGAAGACAATAAATACTGTCAGTATGGCCTAACAGTGTGTTCATAGAGAAACTGCCTTTCTTCCATTGGTATTCTAATAGACTCTGTTGCTTGTATAGGGATTTGTAGTTATTGAAGGAACAAGAAGGGACTCTCCAGTGTGTATTTTTGTGGTAAAGATGTCTCCACAGATCATTATCCTGAGCCACTCGGTACATTTTGTGAGATACTTGTGAGATCTTTATGAGTGAGCAGCTGTCACAAAAAGAGAAAATGAGACGCATCAGCTCACAAGGGAGTTGACTCATGCGATCTAGTAGAGAATAAGTAAGCAGTCAATGTGTTAGTTATTTTATATATAAGATTATATATGTATGAACAATCATTGGTTATAAATGAGTGTATAAAGTTATACATTACCTAGTGTCTGTCGATAGGTGAGTACTGAACTATGTTTTTCATCTACTCGGCTTTGTGATTTTGAAGTGCGGTGTAATTTGCGAATATATCGCATTAGCGTATGCCCGAGTGTCTTGCACTTTATGGATCGCATGACAATAAGACAGAAAGAGAATAAAGAGAAGGAGAGAGAGAGAGAAAAGAAGAGTAAGAAGAGTAAGCATGTATGTGCGTATACAAAGAATAAGATCGAAGACAACCCCTTTTTCTAAGGAGTTTTTTTTCTTGTGCATTCAAAGTCTATTACCAACTTTTGTTTTTGTTTCTGCTTGTAGTTGTTATTGATCATAATAGTGTGTTCTATGCATAGTATAGGTAAATAATAAAAACTTTCTTTTTATGCATTTCTCTTTTCATTCATTGGATATAAGTTGTCATTCTACACCGATGACCTATCAATATATAATATACAACACCAATAAGCTGTAAATCTATATGAAGCCTAATAGAGGTAACTGTAAAAGACAGTCAACTTAATATCATATCACTTAGAATATTAAGGAAACGTCTTCATAAAGAAGTAGACTATAGTTGTAGATATATGTACCTAAATAATCAATTAGAATTGCCTGCATTGCTTACAACTACAACTATTGAATAAATCCTTTCTAGAAAAGGCAGTAGCTGTTCACAAAAAAAAAGACAAAACAGTTAACTATTATAAGACTAGTTCTGCTGCCTATTCTCTGTTCTAACATCAGCTCGCTATAGACTACTCTCTGGTGGCTGAATCCTTATTTATTGGTACAAATAAAATAAAATAGATAAACCTATTTAATTATTATCTTGATCTGATCTGATTCCATTCCATTTTCATTCATAAATGTATTGAATAAAAGTAAATTTTCTCTATCTAGACCACCCATGTGCTATAGAGTCTCCTTTTTGCTTCAATTAAACGAGCACACACCTACACATTTGAAGTCTTCATGACAGCTTTATTTTAATCTCGTTTATTTATCTATCTATAAAGTTGTTATGAGGAGGAGGAGGAGGAAAAAAAGGTGTGCACTATCAATAGCACCTCTCAGATCTTTATCAGAAATATAATTTCTTTGTTCGTACTTTCTGTTTCTGTTAAAGAGTCAAGTTGGGGTTCTCTTTTCTCTTTCTTACTTTTGGAAGGATACACAAGTCAGCCTGCTCATAAGCAATAGCACGATGCTATTTCAACTCTAAATATCTCTCGATTCCTTCTAGTACAAAGTTAGAAATTAAGAATACTCTTGTAATCCCTTGTCAAATAGTATCTATTCTTACCAATAGAGTTCTTTTTACTATGATTTCTACTATGATTTCTATTCGAAATTGAAAGATTCCTGTTTTCAAATCTCAACAACTTGTTGATGGTGTTGCCCATACATAAAACACATGATTGCTTAATGGATCGTGAGAGTAAAAATAACTAAATAAGTGGATTTACACTTAAAATGATTTATTCGCAGCATACATTCTTTCTTCGGTGTCTCTTACTAGGAGACAGAGTCATAGGACAGCTTTGTGACAGAGATAGACTACTGAGGTATAGATGTCACATCATCTACTTAAAAGACAGGTGTAGATGGAATATCCGGTATGTTTTTATTTTATTTTATTTTTTTAAAATTTTCAGATATTTTTATCATTAAGATCTTGTAAGAATACAAAAAAAAACATTAAGATCTTGAGCTTTTGATTTGGGTTATTTTAATTCATGGATGTGGAGTGGAGTTTGTTTTATCTTTCTGAATGAGGTGGATAAAATATATTTTCTTTGTCATGAACATGTTTGAATAGTAGGATAAAATAGGAAGACTATAGGTCATTTTTGTTGGACTTCAAACCAGGCTTTTAATAAGAAGTTGCTTCTTCAGTAAGATCGAATAAAAAGGAGTCTGCCTGTTGAGAGAACGGCAATTGATATATTCTATTCTTCCAGAGAACCCAAGGCGCCAATCAAATGTCAGAATGAATAACATTTATAAGCTGGTATCTATTCGTTTTACCAGCATTTGCTGGATGAAAAAAGAGCCAAATGTGTCTTCCTTTTTTAATTCACAACACCTGGAGCCTGTTTTGATTGAGCTTGGATCATTTGTAGACAAACGGGATCAGCTCCCCCTACACCCCTCCATTCTCCCTTCATCTCCCCCTTCTGTTTATATATATATAAATTGCATGTATAATTTCTATTTGCCTGAATGTTTTTATGTTATTCACGCAAGATGATGGATTTAGCTTGAAAAAAAATGGTAGAAATGCAAAGAATCGGCAAACTTACTCAGGAGAAGAGAGCATTGTTCGCTCTTTGCTTCTAATATGGAATCCCTTATTTAAAATAGAATGAGGCAACTGTAAATCAGCATTGTATTTTAAGAGAAATAAGATACACTTGTGAAAGGGCTATGGATAATATTGGTATGTTTTTCTGTATTTTTGATGTTCTAGAGTATGTTTATGCAAAAATAGTATGGTAATACTCTATTAGAATGATATTGATAATAAAATAAAGCATCTTCTTACTCGTTCTATTATAAATATAATAAAAACAGGACAGAGGAAAGTAGAATAGCGATGACATGCGCTTGCTATGAATTGATAATAATAGCATATTGAAGTTGAGTGATCTGTCGTCTATAAATAAAATTATATATCTGATTCTATTCTTAATATTTAAGTAAGTAAGTAGTGCTATTATCTATTTAATAGATAAAGAAGACAATCATTTGAAGACTGTATGTTATTTAGGATGATGGGTACGAATCTTCCTTTTTTATATGACTGTATTATACCGGGTCATGCCAATAGAATTAGCACAGTCTATCTACTGTTTTTATTCAATGTATTTATAAGCAAAGGTATCTTCTTTAATCAGGAGCTTATTCATCTTGATAATGCTTGTGTATTAATTTAGAATGAAGTAAATAAAGACTTATCTCTTTTAATGGTCATTTGGCCCACAAAATTTAATGAGATGTCTTTCCCGGGCTATTTGTTTCGCTTTGATGAACGAACTTTGCCGAACAGTGCTTTTTTTAGGGTGTTGCTTACACCTGTTTGGCCCAACGAGCGTTCTGAATCTTCACGTGCCAGACGTGCCAGCTCGTTGACTGGAAGAGTTGCTAGGGATCGCCATATTTGAAAGTGATCTGTGTCTTTTCTTAATGCCAAGACGCTAGACTATGCAGAACAATATGTATGTAGTTAGGCAACCTGTCAGTCAAGAGAAGCAAGTAGGGTTCATGGATAGACTAGCTCATGTGGATAGACATATCTATTTTCTTTGATATGTATTGGATAGAAAGCAACTTACATTGATACTGTTCCATAGCTGCTGGTTAGTCAGACTTCGATTGGTTTCTGGTTGATGGGCTTTTCGATACGCATCCTTTAAATGAATTAGCATTTGCCTTAATTCTTTGATCTGATCTTACCTTGATAAAATGCGCATCTTCTTTAAAAGAGGAGGAAACAAATCCTATTGTTTCTCCTTCTGTAGGCTCTGCCATAAAGTTAGCCACTTTTTTATTCCATTCGATTATACCTTCATCAATTGCATGTTGCTTCAATTGATTCCTTAGAGAAGCCACCTTATTTTGCCACTGAACCATTGCACTTGACAAGGCTTGGATCTTCTCGAGATGAACCTCCTTAAGTAATTTAAGCTCAAGTAATACGATTTCCTTTTCTCTTGCAGCTTTTTCTATAATATAAAATTCCGTAAGTTGACCATGCCTGTTTATTGGTTTACTTATTTTAGCAGGAGATAAATTTTATTTTTATATTTTATATTTTTATATTTTTGTTATTTGTTATTTGTTATTTGTTATTTGTTATTTATTAATATAATATTTATTCACTATTATTTATTATGTATTGGTGTTATTTACCTTTGCATGACTTTTCAAATGCATCTCTCTCATTGGCAAGCAACAAATATTTGTGTCTCCATTGTTGACATTCTTGAGTTATTTTTTTTACTTGATTCTATTTCTTATGCATAAGACACAGCCATAAATTTCTACCTTTTTATTTATTTACTTTCCCCCACCTCTTTGAGTTGACTTACCTGTGCATCTTTAGTCAGAGGTTCAGTCTCTGTAGACGGGGGTTGTTCTTGTTGTTCTGGTTGTTCTGGTTGTTCTGGTTGTATTGGCTGTATTGGTCGCGCTAACTGTGTTGGCTGTGGAACTTCTTTAGCTATTGAGGCACTAGTGGAGAATAAAGTTGAGCTTGGAATGAAACAGGGCTTTATTCACCTATGAAGTACCAACACGTCTGGATTCACCTGTTTACGCTTAACAGTGAATGGAGTGACGGATGTTGGGCGATGTCTAAAGGGAGATACGTGTGCAAATGGGGCCATATCACTGAACAAACAAACAGAAACAAGAAAGATAGAAGAGACAAATGAGAAAGGTGAGAATGAAATGAATGATGGTTGAATAAGAAAACCTCATTTTATGGCCTCATTTCTTTACTCTCTTCCAGAAGCCTCAATCCCATCATAACAAGTTGAATTTGAAACCAGCTGATATGAAAAGGATTCTTTATTCTATCTACCAGTCACATTGATTATGTTGAGTAGGCATTTCACTGATCAGCTACATTTTAGTTACCATGACGAGACATGAGTGATACTCGTCATAGCAATAGGAATGATCATGGTGATAATGGTGATAATGGTGATGATAATGGTGATGATAATAGTGATAATAATAGTGATAATAATAGTGATAATAATAGTGATAATAATAGTGATAATAATAACAATAATGATAGTGATAATAATAACAATAATCATCATCATAATAACAATAGAATGAATACAATGTGCAGCGTCAGTTATAATAGTAACTATAGTAACTAAAACAGTATCAACTGCAGCTGCAGTCTACCATGCATACCAGTCTCACTTATCATTTGCTTTCCATAATAATAATAGTTATCACTATTGCTACAGTTATCATCCTAATAATAAATATTTATAATACTAAATATCTGTAATAACTAATATCTGTAATAATGTGGCTTCCATGGTTGTCCTTTGGTAAGAATAACAGCAGCGTTATGGTGCTTATGACTATCCTATAAAAAATTACTATGCTATAAGGGTTGGGCAGTGCTATTATTTTTCACTTATTAGTTGTCCTATTATTTTTACTGTTATTTTCACTATTTTTTTTAAATTATTTTTACCCTTGTCGCCTTTTATTTTTTTTCTTTTTTACCCGTTTTGTTTGTTTGTGGCTTTATTTTATTTTTCATTTTTTATTGCAATGGACATCCAAGGTTACATGCAGCAAGCAGAAGATGCCAAAGTGACACATTATGCAGAACCTATGCATCATTATGATCTATCTCTTTTCCCGGAGAGCAAGAAACAAGTGTCCTCTTCACCTCTTCCCACAACTCCGAGCAACTCCAGGAGTCGGGAGATACCAACAGAGTCATCTGGGTCATCTTACCAGGACGAATTTCTTGCCCCATCTGCACTGAACCCTGCCCTTATGAGAGCCTTGAAAGACAAAAGAAAGAGTAGTCCTGCTATCCTGGGACTACTAGGCTTGGGAGATGAAACAGACGCTCAACTTAGTCTGCACCTCTCACAACACAGAAATTCCATTGAAGCTGCTATGCTGTTAGCCAACTTTAATAGGCTGCAGACAACTTCTGTAAAGTCCTCTCCTGATCTTAAAGGTAAGAAAGTGTCTGTACTGTGCTGTCCATGTTCCAAAGAAGAAAAATAATACTACAAGGAACTTAGTGTTTACACTCATTAATATTTTTCTGGGTTTTTATGCGCATAATATTGACTTTTTTTTTTTTCCTCCAAAATTATCACCACCTGAATTTATACATGCCCATTTATGCTGTTTAGTCCACGGCCAATGGCAAGACGATATGTCTATTGCTTCTCATACCCAGACAGCAATATCGAATGACACGCCTATAGAGTCAATGCGCAGGTATTCTTATGATGCTACCATGTCATGGAACACAATGCCACCTACGTTTGTGGATAGAGAGACGCTTTTGCAAGACATGTCGCCACAAGAAGATGTCTATGAAACAAACCACAGCGATGATTATTATGGCCATCCTTACAGTGTACAAGGGTCGCCTTCTTCTTCAGCTGCTAAACTGACTTGGTATCAAAATGGCAGACTACAGGAATACTCTCCTAACGAGTATTCACATCATGTTGCTGTGGATACAGTGCAATTCTCCATGGATACATTGGATAGTGCTGGGTCTCATCAAAAGAGAAAGAAGCAGCAGCAGCAGCAAACTCATGCACAAACTCATGCACAAACGACATCCACACAGCAGCCACAGCCACAGCCACAGCCACAGCCACAGCCACAGCCACAGCCACAGCCACAGCCACAGCCACAGCAGCCACAGCCACAGCAGCAGCAAACTCATGCACAAACGACATCCACACAGCAGCAACAGCAACAGCAACAGCAACAGCAACAGCAACAGCAACAGCCACAATCACAATCACAACCACAATCACAACCACAATCACAACCACAATCACAATCACAACCACAATCACAATCACAATCACAATCACAACAGCAGGCACAACCACAACCACAACAGCAGGCACAATTACAGGCACAACCACAAGCACAACAGCAGGCACAACCACAAAAGACACAGACTAAACAGCAGACTAAACAGCAGGCTAAACAGCAGGCTAAACAGCAATCTAAGCAGGCACAGCAACAAGCACAGGCACAGCAACAAGCTCAAGCTCAAGCTCAAGCTCAACAACAAGCTCAAGCACAGGTACATGCACAGGTACATGCACAGGCACAGGCACAGGCACAGCAACAAGCTCAAGCTCAAGCACAACAACAAGCTCAAGCACAGGCACAGGCACAGGCACAAGCTCAAGCACAGGCACAGGCACAGGCACAGGCACAGGCACAAGCTCAAGCCCAAGCTCAAGCACAGGCCCAAGCACAAGCCCAACAACAAGCCCAACAACAAGCCCAACAACAGGCACAGCAAGTACAGCAGCCAATGTATACACATTATCCTCCTCCTCCTTCTGGCCATATCCACCACCACCACCACCATCATTCAGGTGTTATGGTGCATCCACTGGCTCGTGGACCAGAGATGCAAAAACGAGATCATGAGTCACAACATTTTTACCCTTACCCTTATTCAAACGGCACACCCATGCACTCGTATCCATCTTCGTACTATTACCACCATGGCAAACTCCCTATTCCTAGTTCAGCCGATGCAGCCATGATTCAGGCCCACAACGCTGCTGTTGTTGCGGCTGCTGCTGCGGCGGCAGCAGGTAAACCCAAACGGAGAAAAACTCGCAATGATCTCGAGGAGGATGACATGCTGGGGGTTGTAGAACCAGGCGATGCTGATTTTCCCGACATGTCATTAAGAGACATGGAGGCTGCACGTGTAGACCCAGAAGCCAGACCTCGTCGACAGAAACTGAGGTATGTCGGCGACCTGTACACGCCTCAATGGGTGCGCTATAATGGTCAGGCCAAAGAAGGGCTCTGTGACACGTGTAAACCAGGCCGGTGGCTACAGCTGAAAAACAGCGCCTTTTGGTAATGTAGTAGAGCAGCTTTTTTTCTTTTTTTCTCTTTTTTTTCTCTTGTGTGTTGTTGGTGTGGCCTTCTTCCCCCGGGAGGAATCCACGAGCCGTTGAGTGCGTGTGGTGTCGATTGCATGGGAGGGTTTGGAGGCCAGAGCACCCGACAAAGATGCCTTGTTGGAGAAGGAGTGTACTCATAACATCTTTATTTCTCTATTGTATGGATGCAGGTACCATAAACAATTCTTCCATGGCATTTCATCTGTCTCTGGTAAGGAATTCATGCAGCCATTGGAAACACGCTGGGTAGATCAGGACCTGGTAGAAGGACTCTGTCATCAGTGCCATCAATGGGTGTCTGTAAGTAATGTAAAGAGAAAGAACAGTGTTCTCTGGTATAGGCACGCCCACAAAGTAAGTGTACATGCACTCTTGTATTGGATTTCATGCCATCTAACCCTTCTTCTATCAAAGTGCCATGTCTACCATAAACCCAAATCAGCAACTCCTAAGCGACGCTGATGATCGCAGTCACAGTCACAGTCACCTCTCTTTGCCCTCTCATTCTCTCAAACGTACTCATTCACTTTACTCTTCACACACTTTTCTTTTTGTTTATTATTATAATAATAATTTCACATACACATACACAAAGTGGCGAGAGTAGTGCAGATGAAAAAGGGAAAAGGGAGAGAAAAGGAATATTATAACCTATTCCAATCTATTATTATTATTGGTGTTATTATTAAGAAAAAGAGAGGCAAGCAAACAACCCATTTTGCATTGTTCTTTAGTGTTAGTGTTAGTGTTTTTATTATTATCATTATTATTATTATTATTATTATCATTATCATTATCATTATCATTATCATTATCATTATCATTATCATTATCATTATCATTATCATTATCATTATCATTATCATTATCATTATCATTATCATTATCATTATCATTATCATTATCATTATCATTATATTATATTATATTATATTATCATTATTATTATATTATATTATTATTATATTATATTATTATTATTATTATTATTATTATTATTATTATTATTATTATTATTATTATTATTATCATTATCATCATTATCATCATTATCATTATCATCATTATCATCATTATCACCATCATCACCATTATCACCATCATCACCATTATCATCACCATTATCATCACCATCATCACCATTATCATCACCATCATCACCATTATCTGCTTCATTTGTGATGTATTCTTCCATCTACTACATACATCTCTATTATTACTGTCAAATACATCTATACAATACTATTTTGACCCCACTGACACTCCTATTGGTGGTGTTGTTATGACTACTATCATTAGTATCATTATTGTTATTGCATTACATCCCTTTCTGTATAAAATAAAAACACATCAAAATGAAGAGTCTGTTTTAATGGTAGGGAGGGGCAGTGGGAAAGTGGCGTAATCTAGCCCTTTTTTAATATATATTTTTTTAATATATATTTTTCTAATATTTTTTAATATTTTTTTCTAATATTTATATTTCATGGGTGGTAAAGTGTTATTTCTTTCTTGTGCCCAAGATAGACGCCATAGCCCTGTTATGGCAAGTCCTATTTTATTTATCTATTTATCTATTTTAATCATGCTGCGATGGGTAAAATAAATAATACTAGCTGCATAATAGATGAACGATAACAAATACACATGAATTATGTAATTCTACTTTGTCTAATGAAACCTTGATTTTTCATATCCTTTAGTGGTAGTTGTTAGTGATGATATTTTTAATATGATTATTTTATAGTTTTATTATTGTGTTCTTTTTTAGCGTGAGGTGAATATACTCTACAGATTCAGATAGAGATACAAAAATAATAAATACAAAAATCATAGATAATAATAAATAACAACGCTAATAAAGGGGGGAGGAGGAGAAGGAAACAATGCTAAAACAATGCACTATTATATCCTTTACAATGAAATCACTTGTTGTAATTAAAACTAACCTGACGTATCTCATAGTTCTCTCGTTACCCAGTTAAATAACAACAATCATAATAAGTAGAATGCATCCAAGGAATAGTCTATTATTATTCAACCTATTTTTGTTAGTATTAAAGGTAAGCAATCGTGAGACAAAGTCACTTCATGGGCGCTGTTGCACGAATACACATTTTATACATTTGGTTATAGAAATGCAACTCATCTTTTTCTCTCTATTTCTATTTCTATTTCTATTTCTACAAGTGCCAAATAAAAGTAGTGATAAACCAGTGGCCATGCTATTCAAGGGAAGTCACCAAGGGAAGTCACCAAGGACAACAGGCTTCTGCACCTGGTTTGGCGCTCCTTTAGGATGACAAGGCTGGAGGCTCCATGGGTAGTAGGCCAACCTATCCCCCATCATGACATGGACTCTACTTTATACTAATGCACTCCAATGTACACTCTTCTAATGTGACCTCTCTTTTTTAATCAATGTCTCGTATGACTTGCTCTACTATTAGAAAGAGACTCCCTTCTCCACCCCATCTGTCGATACTAACAAATCCATACTAACAAAATGTGTAAAGGCAGTGTCTCTTGGTGGAAGATCTTAGAGTTTAATAAATATATATATATATATATAGAGGGTATATATGTATATATAAAAAATGTCTGTTTGTGCTTGAGGAATCTAAAATGACTTTTGTACAATAAAAAATGTATATATTTTCCTGCTTTTTCGTTCTTTCTTATTTTTAAAAATAAAAAAGAACGAAAAAGCAAAGAGCAAAGGAGGTAGTGCGTGCATTATGATCATGTATATAAAAGATGTGCTTGATTTTTAAAGAGAAAAGAAAAGAGAAGAGAAAAGGTGCGTAAATATAATAAAGAGAGAAACTATAGGAGCTCAGGAAGCGAGAAAAAGAATAAGCGTCGAGTTGAGTATAGGGGAAATCGTGAAGAGTATACAAATTGAATGAGAAATGGGACAAATCCAAGAATAAACAAGCAGTGGTAATAGAACAAAGACCACCATTAGCTTGGACAAACAGGCATCCAGGCCCATCTGAACAAAAGGAGCAATGGTGAGAATGATAAGCCAATAGGAATGAAATACAGTAGAGGAAATAAAGACGCCAGAGAGTATATAGGTTGTCTGGTCGTTCACATGAAGCATGAAGTAGAGAAAAGAATAGTACACTTGTGAGGAAGAAGAGGAGGAGGGAGCGGTCTTTCTTGTTTTTTGTTTTTTGTTTTTTGTTTTTCTTGTTTTTCTTGTTTTTCTTTCTTTTTTCTTTTCTCTTTTATTGACTGGTCTTGTCCCGGAGTCTGATGAGTCTTTGGCGTTCACGTGTTCGGATAGCCTGGCGTCTGTTTTGGAACCATATCTGAACTGTTCTTGGACTCATGCCCAGTTGTCGGCCCAGCTCCACGCGCATCTGAGTCGAGGGGAAGAAAGTACGGTCAAACACCCGATTCAGCACCTCCAATTGTTTGGCATTGGCTCGTCTGCGCTTAGCCTTGACAGGAGGGTTGCCGTTTTCATCGAATTCCTCTCCATCATCAGAATCTTCGTCTTCCTCCATAGAAGAGGGATTTGGAGAGAGACAAGTCCGCTCCGAAGATAATTCTTGATGGAATCCTCTCGTGTCAGTTGGATTCCAGATAATAGGGTCGGTTTCATGGTCTGACTTGATTGCTGTTGTCCAAACAAACGAATCTCCGTGGGAGAATGGGTAGCCTGAATACGAGGAGGACATGCTGGCAGGTGAGGAGGAGGGTGTGAGCGAGGGAGACAGTGAAGGGCTTTGGGCAGGAACGTCGTAATCGCAGAGGAGATGGGCGATATCGAGCACAGCTGGGCGCCTATGTGACTGATGTCGTACGTCACAATTTAAAAGACTAGAGACTGATATCATAGAGGTAGTTTTGTAGGTGTGTGGAGGTGTGTGGAGGTGTATCGCTTTACTTTGTGTAGAAAGTAAAGAATGGTTGTAATGAGAGATATCAAGGAAATAGAAATAGAATCAACAAGAAGATAGAGTCTATACTGAGGAGGGTGGTGGAAATAGTAAAGTGGTAGGTATTCTTGTTTGTTCACTGCAGAAGCAAGTGGTGAAAACAGCAAATAAATGAAAAATGAAAAAGATGAAAGAAAAAGGAAAGAAAAATTAGGTGCTTTATAAATACAACAATTTAAAAAAAAAAAAAAAAAAGCCAAATGTTCGGTAAAGTACTTCGCTCGAGCCAAGCTATAAAAAAGAAAAAGAGACAAAAAAACAGACTATTTCTGAAATGAGCATTCTCGATTTGTAAGTATAATAATAGCAGAAAGAGAGTCCGATGTGGGATTTGTTTCAAAAAAGATTATTTTTGTGGTAGGACAAAAAGAGATTTAGGACAGTCAGTGTCCAGTAGTAAATGGTAGAATAGGGAATGATAAACTTTAAATGAAACATGGCAGAGGCTTTATTTTAGCATCATTTCTTACTTTGGGTCTCACCTTTTAACTTATTTTATTGTTACAAATTGAACAGTCTGACCCTATTCTAGCCTATAGAGAGTACATTGTCCTTTTTCATTCTACTATGGTGACGATCAGAAACAGTAATGCAGGTCCGGAGCTGTCCGGTTCATTGAGGATTGCCTTTTTCATCCAGGTGGTTCAACTTGATTTTTATTTCTTTTCTTTTTAATTTTTTATTCTCTACTCTACTCTATACTTTACTTTACTTTACTTTACTTTACTTTACTTTACCTTACTTCTCCACCCCCACCCCCACCCCACCCCCCATCTATTGCTCTTTTGTTTTGACTTTCATTTCCTTCTCCTCCTCCCCCCTTCCCCCCTTCCCCCTCTACTTCATAAACTCCACTTCTCCCCCCCATTTATACTTCTCTCTCCCCCCATTCACCTCACTTTACCTCACTTTACCTTTTTATATACTTCTCTCCCCCCATTGTTCTTTTATTTCTCTCTCCCCCAAAATACAATTTCCTCTTTCTCTACTTTTCTCTACTTTTCTCCACTTTTCTCTACTTCTCTCGTTACCCCCCATTTCTTTCTCTACTTCTCTCGTTACCCCCCATTTCTTTCTCTACTTCTCTCATTGAATCCCCCGTCGGTTTTGCTCGGTTTGTTTGCTTCAATGTCTCGTTCTTTTTGTTTATAAATTCCGAATCACTCTATTTTGACAAAGCGCTATTAATTTGCGCGTATTTCAAGCTACTAAGAGCAGTTGTATTGATTCATCATGGCTGTGTAGATCGCATGTGATGTGTGGGTCTACCATGCTTATTTCCATTCTTACTCTTATTATTCCAACACAAATAATAAGAATGGGAAGGATGCAAGGTAGAATAAGAAGAAATGCAATGTTCATCTTTAAGCTGATTCAAAGAGACATTGTCATTCTTCTTATTGACAATGAATGCACAGGTCCATAGTTAAAAATACCTGAACAAAGTGCAGTGGAGCAGCAGGAACACACTGATGGCTAGGAAGGATGGCTAGGAAGGATGCCTGCATACACTACTAGCCATGCCATTCGTAGCATGCCTTGGCTTTCTTGGCCTGACTATGGTATTATGTAATAAACATCCAAAAGGTCTAGATCCATTCTTATTTCCATACTAAACCATAGACCGCCCTCTGATATCACTCGCCATGACAAAGATGTAGACTATGATTGTGATTTCATTTTGAAGGAGAAAGAGACTGTCCATCTTTGCTATTTATCTCTGAGATCACTTTATAGACTTGTTTTCATATAAAATGGAAATGTCTATTGCCTCATTGGAGGACATTTATAAACACTCTTTTGCAGCAGATCCCATTCAGTGGAGGCACAGATGAGCAGACACCCTGTTTGTTGGTGGCAGCCCCCGTCTTCTTTTGATTTCATTCAGTCTGGAGACACTGGAGTATAGACAGTCCTCTTTCTCTTGGTGTTCTTGAAGGATAGGATTCTTTTTTATTTGTTTATTTATTTTTTGAACTCAAAGCATTGACACATCCTGCGTTCTGCATTATGCAATAACATTAACTAGACTGTGGTCAGGTCCATCTTTCTTTCTTTTCCTTATTCTCATTGCAGCCTTTTATATATATTTATACACACACACATTATTTTAATTAGGCCACATTCTTACTTTGAGCCAAGAGAGAAAAGTAAAATATATACATAGAATAAAGGTAAGAGGCAGGAGACACTTTGGACATCTCATGAAAACAGTACCATCATTGCAAGGAGACTGGGGAAGAGGAAACTACAGTAAAGTGAAAAGAGGTGTATTACCTGTTCTGTTCTACAGCAATCACGAGTCACCACAGTGCCATAAATATACCCACCTATACCCACTTATACCCTCTCTTTCATGCATTTGTGAATGAAACTTACATCATTCAGCCTCTATTTTTAATTGTTTGCCTTGTGTGTAGATGGACCTCTTATGATAATAATAAATTAAAAAGGAGGGTTTCATCATTAACTCACAAATAGCAGGTGATCTATTCATCATAACAGCAGAAACGTGGGGAGCAACAAAAACAAAGTAAATGAAAAATAGATACCTTCTTTTCCTTTCATTCTTCATTCTTCATTCTGCTCATGCCTCAGCAGGTCCACTGCTTGAGTCTCTCTAGATACGTATGGAGTGTATGAATGGAGAGGCATATGTATGCAGTCAAATCTTATTCTATAAATAGTATTAGATCCGAAGAGCAAAAATAATAATAATAAAAAAAGAGTTATGTTTTTATGTTTTTATGTTTTTCACTGAAAAGAGAAGCATCTTTACCCTATCCATGACGAAGAAATACTCTCTCTTTTCTTATTTCTCTTATTTCTCTATCATTTATTGTTGGTACAGCCTCTGGTCTATTCTTATACTACTTGTCGGAGGATTACAAAAACATACCAAAGATATATTTATATAGAATCAACCATTCACGAGCCAACTATCTGACACTTGTCACAGGAGTGTCAGTGGCTTGCTAGGATTTTAGTGTGGCTCTGCTTCAAGATCTGATGGTGTCTTGTGAAAATATTCTTTAGAAATGGCACAGATATTGCCAAAGAAAATGTGCTAGTCATTTCAACGTTGGTGCTAGTCATGGATGGGGAAAATAAAAAGGTGTAGTGGTGTCTGCAAATTGATAGCCATCGCAACCAAGGTTAACATAAATGTAACTTGATGTTTGACATTCTTTTATTTTTAGAGTCGTGTAGTGTAGATAGATAATAATAAATATAAGAAAACAGAGCTAAAAAAAAAAGATCTTCTTGGTTCTCTAGACATTAGGTATGAGGTGTGTTTTATATTTATAAATCTTTATTCACACCAAGTAATACTGACCACGATGATAAGTTAAAAATAAGTTTCAGTAGACACAAGAATGCTATTCACTTTGTGTGGTATAAAAATCGATCGAATAGCAAAGATGTTTTTATTTTTTTATTTTTAAAACAGTCAAATAAAAACATGGGAACCATTGGAGTCTCTGGAGTGGAGATAGGTCGGGAGTACGTGTGTCTGTGCTTATGTGTGTCCACAAAGAGAAAGAATAACGTACATTTTATGATCCTGAACAAATAAAGGCAATACAACAACAGGGCTATCAAAGAAAATATTAAAATATAAAGATAGATATATAAATATGTATATTTAGAGAGAGAAAGAAAGAGAGTTCCCGCTTTTATGCATCTCCTCAAGCTATACTTTCGTTAAAAGAACACAGAAAGTGGGCTACTTTTGTTCTATTCTTTCTTTGTACTCGAGGCATGCAGATGGTTAGAGCAGCCAATATACTTTTGGTCTGTACAGACTGACATTGAATAGACTTCTCAATTCCCGATTCACATGGCAAACCACCGCCTAATACAACTATCACTGGTAATGGAATACAAACAAGGTGCCAGGATCTGACGCCTTGTTTGCTGTCCAATCATCATAGGTTCTTTTATCTATATTTTATATCAATATATATTTAGAATCTCTTTTTTTCTCTTCTTCTTGTTACTATTCATTCATGTTGCTATTATCACTGCCACTGACAGCAAGTACAAATCTAAGTTTGAAGGGGGGTAGGGGGAAAAGAAAGAGTCCATCTCTAGAGCGTCTGTATTCCATTTTATCATAGCTGCATCTCGTATGTATCGTACTCTATTATTTTTTAATATCATGCACATGTTACTATTGTTTTATTCATAAACAAACCCTTAAATAAAGTAGAAATGATCCTGCATCTAGATTCTAAATGACTTGATGGTTTGGATCACAAAATCTCTTACCATTGCTAGTCATTGTACACAAGCATTAGCTTACAATGGTTCAGCTACCCATTTTCTTTCTTTTATTTCTTTGTAAAAATAAACTAATTCAAATATGACTAGAGCAAAG
Organism: Spinellus fusiger; assembly: GCA_025094145.1. Lineage (NCBI taxonomy): Eukaryota > Fungi > Mucoromycota > Mucoromycetes > Mucorales > Phycomycetaceae > Spinellus > Spinellus fusiger. Next base: position 142,164 of record JALLLS010000019.1, on the reverse strand, counting down.
GGGGGTTTTTTTTAAATAAAATAAAATGCCATCAAATATCAGATGCTTTTTCATGGTACACTAGAATAGCAGCTGTAGGGTAATAAATGCAGGATGAATACCGACAAGGTGTCACGGCGCACTGACAGTTGATGATTTTAAAATCCTATAGCTATTTGTAGAACATTCAAATGCTCAATGTTCAAATACTCTCATAGCGTTTATTGAATACTTTGAGTGCATTTTTCGTGTGTCTCTTTTTAACTCTATTAATATAACTATACTTTAACTTTTTTTTTCTTTTTTTCTTTTTTCATACAAACAAACAAACAAACAAACAAACAAACAAACAAACAAAAATAAAGTACATGCTTTCTACTGACTTCAAACTGAAATAAGGCGCACAGCCACTTTACCATGATAGTAAGGAAGCGAGAATAGTATAATGTGATATCTCTTTATGCCAGAGACATTGTTCTTACTAGAAATAGGAAACACTCTATAACTCTATTCTAAAGTGATGAGGCAGTATGAGAAAAGACTAGAAAAAAAGATAAAAAGATAAAAAAGATAAAAAGAAAAAAGAAAAAAGAAAAAAGAAAGCCTTCTCTGCTATGAATAAAAGGTCTTGGACACGACATGAAAGACTCTCTAGCTTAGGTTTTATATTTAAAGAAAGGAGACTCTCTCTTGTTTTGCATGGAGACTGAACTTGTAGTGTAGTTTTTAATCATCCTTTATTAAATGTACGTCACTAGTGCCATTACCATTGTTATCCTTATTACACTATTTTCGGAAATTATTTATTCACAAAAAAACCTGCTTATGATTTTATTTATTAATAGTGAGCAGTGCCGCACGTCATAACGTGTTGGCCTATTCAATAAAGAATGCAAAAAAAATAAAAAATATTAATAGTGAGCAAAGTGAATAAAGCACTAAAAGGGTTCACAATTCTTGCAGTCATCGGACTCTGACAAGGAGTAGTGACAGAAACTTCAAAGATCGCCAATAAGAGCTTTATTGTAAGCACCTTGGATCCTTGAGACCATTGCTTTCCAAGCCAACAGTGTCTCTCTCTTGAGCTTAACTCAGTGGAAGACTGAGAAAGAGATACACAACGCTATACACTTTCTGTCTATCCACTTTCTATCTATCCATAGGCTTATGCATTGAGGGCGTTGTTCATCACAATAGGATTATCCTTGAATTCAAGATAACATTAGCACCCCCATTTCTTAGTGTCTGTGAAGAGCTGCCAGCTGTTTTTATTTTTGTTTTTGTTTTTATTTTTATTTTTATTTTTTATTTTTTATTTTATTTTTTTATTTTAAGCCTGAACATTTAGGCGTCTTTACTGTTTGCTATACTATTTGGGCCATATCTCCGAGTAGGGTCGTGGTTTCTGCTACTGTCTGAGTATGAAAACATGACTCTTTCTCTTCTTATAGACTAAGCAGCAGAGCGACCTATTGTACTTGTTTGTAACAAACTCATAAAATGTAGATTTCATCATTTGTGAGTCGGTAAACTGAGGTGTTGGGCCTTTTATCATCTCATCCAAGAAGACAGCTCATTCATCCTATGGATCAGAAGCCCCCTTGTGCTCTTTTGTAAAAGCAGAGGGTCTTTTTTATTTTTTTATTTTTTTAATTTTAATTTTAATTTTAATTTTCTTGCCAGTTTCTGACTTTCTTTTATCTCCTGCCTGGTCAGTCTTCTTCTAAGTCTAGGCCATACGCTATAGGATTCCGGATTCTTTTGGCTGCGGCAATAGTACTCCTGTTCTTCTCATACATCATATACACTATATAACTATAGATGAATCTATACGACTTTATAAGTGTCGAGTCTTTGGATTTCGTTCAACTTACTGTTCTTCTCCATCACTACTTGTCCATCATTGACTGGACTCTATTATGTTTAGATCTTATTGGTTTTTCGGGTGGTTTAGGGTCCATGGAGATGTCTTAATAACTTACATCTTTGAGTGACTATTCAACTTGATCACCTTTCTTGTTGCAAAGATTTCCTTTATCATCCAATAAAATCTGGTCCATGATAGATTTAAGAGATCTGTATAGTTGGGCAACGGGGTTCGTCTTGAGACTCGCGGGACCTCGGGGAAGGCTGGCTGCTATTGTATATGTGGGGGGTTGGCGAGCAAAGGGCGGTGTGTCGGGGAGAACTTGGCTTAGAGGGTTGAAAGGACTATGGGAGTGGTAATCTGGGAAGGACACTTTGGTACGGGATCTACAGGAGCACGAGAGAACAGGTAACGGCGACCTTCTCTAATAACGGACAAACGAAACGGACAAACAAGAGAACAAACAGGAACAGAGCAAGAACCAACAACTTAACTTGACTTTGGGCCTAAACTACCCTACTTAAGGAATCCAAGTATTTGCTTTGACTTCTTCTTCTTTTATTGAAATGTGCAATTGGCTATTATATTTACTATTCTTCTGAAACATTCCATTACTGTAAATACTTTTAGCAACTTTATCATATCCCACGTCTTCCACAGCCGTCCATGCGAATAGGTGACGTCTATCCACCCATTCTACAGATCAATGAAAATATAAAATATAAAAAAAAAGCTATTTATCATTGGTAAGTGCTTTTTAGATTGTTTTCTTATTGATTCTTTTTTATCTTTTTTCTTTGTAAATGAAAATACACCCAAGGATTTCTTTTAGTTTTTAAGCAGTGATACTACCATTTTATATTGCGCTGTTTTAAACCAAAAGACATCGGTGTCCAATATAATAATTCCTTTTATAGAATATATCACCATTAAACGGTATTGTTTGTAAAAATATGTTGAATAGAGTTGCTTGCTCTAATAGTATAGCCATTCATAGATGAATGCTATAGACACCATTGATATTGTTGAAGAAAAGAACACAAAACATTGATATGAGAAGACCACTCAATTCACTAATAACAGAAGAGTGTCTTGTGTCTTGTAATAAGCTCAAGCCCAGATGATGACTAGAGCTAACTTTATGGATTCTATAATACACAGTTCTCAAGCAGTGTCTTACTGCAAATACTGTGAGTTGACTATTCTCGCAAAGTATTGAGACATTTCTTGAAATAAGTTTGAGACAAGATTTGAAGAAAGATGAAAGCAAAATCCCACTGTATCAACTATCTCAAAATAAATTCTTTATTAAATAAGATCTATGATTTAGACAAGCATCCCATCTTAATACATAGTAACCAAAAATATACATTGGATCACTCAATATAAAGTTTCTTTTATTAAAGGAATCTCACTCTTTAACTAACTTTTTGTAATTAATCAGAACTGTTTTATTATATTTTACTTATTGGATGTTCATTGTAAAATTTAGATCCTAAAAATGTCTCAATTTTATTTTATATTTTATGTGTTCATCTTTTCTTTTGTCCCAATCATTCTTCAATCTATATTCTAATTTTTAAACTTTTGTCCCAAACTTATTTCAAATGAAAAAAAAAAACTCAATATTTTCCGAGAATAGTGTACGGATAACATATTATATTAAACAATAAACTCAGTTCATGAGTTATCATTTGATCCATATCTCTTCTTTTTATATCCAATTTTAAACTTTTATCATAAACCACTTTCTTTTTATAGATAGTGAGATCTCTAGTGGAGAAGCCAGCTGGAAATAGAAAGGCAAACCGTCAAAGTCAGGCAGTTTTTTTTTTCTAAAAACAATAGTGTCTTTAAGATGTGGTGATTATATCATAAGTTAGCAAAAGCAGTATCAATAAGATAATATAAAACAAGTCATCAATTGAATGAATAAAGAGCAGAGCTCTATTCAAAATTTAACAGACCAGATATCTTTGATCTTCATATCAAAGATAACACTCTTCAATTGAAAAAAAGTCAATGTTTATTGCAAAGATAGGCAGATAGGAATTATAACATCTTATCTTAATAATGAAAAATGTCTTTTTTAAAACATCTTTACCAATCAGAGCCATGGTTATATTTTATAGCCCGACTATTTATTGACATGTTCCATCCTCTTTATGTGTAATTCTGTCCCCTCAGTTTTTTACTGTAAATACTCATTGATATTTAAATATATTTCCGTGAATGAAAAATGTAAGAATGGTATTTTAGGGTATAGTATCATCCTATCTTTCCTAATTCATCCAATAAATGTCTGAACACGTAATCTAGAGAATACATGGATTGATAGCTATCATAAGGCATAGGATAGAAAATAAAATCAATCATCCGTAGTTGAAGTATTAAAATGTATCTGTAGGCTGCTTTATCTTTGTAAACATCTTGCTGGAGAATAGAGACAGCGACAGTTCCAATGAAGAGCTACTCTAGTGGACTCTACGTACAACTACATTAGATAAATAAATAAATAAAAGAAGCTACCCTTGAAGAGTAAAGGGAAAAAAGAAAAGAAAGGTATACAAGATAGCAACTAAGCTAGACACTTGTATCCTTGACAAATATACCTTCAAGTACCCCCCTACCTTTTTATTTATATTTATATGTTATATGTTATATTTTGGATTCTTAACAATCTATTAAATATGAGAATAATTACATCTAAAAGATAATAAAAATAATAAAAATAAAACAGATTGAATAGCAAATAGAATTAAATTGCTCCATGGCAGTGAACACTGTCAATTTGTGTCTTTCATCCCAACTCACATCCAATGTAAAATTTAAATGGTCATCGTCGGAGATGGGTGATAACATTTCCCCCCACCCCCCTTTTTGCCCCCGCCCTTTCCTTCACTCAACTTCACTCGAAAGACATGTCAGAGTCGCCTGTTTTCATTGCAGTGCATGTGGGGGCAGGTAAGGCATCCAAGATGGGAATATACCAATGGTATGTGTAGGCTACTTATCTAGGCAGAATGAAATGAGCTACAGAACTGCATGTGCAAGGTACATGAGCTCATGAGACATGAGTGACAGTTTCTATTGTATTGGTAGAGCCTGCAAGAAAGCTATGCTTTTACTCAAGAAGAATGGCTGCTCAAGAGATGCTGTTGCTGCTGCCATACAGAGCCTAGAGGTAATCTATACATACTATTACTATTGTATACTTAATACTGAGCAAGGATGACCCTATCACTAATGCAGGTAAGTAAATAAATAAATAGCAGTAATAAGAACAGCAAGGAGCACTTTTTCTCTTTCTTTCATATAAAATATAGATCTATATCTATCTATCTATCTACTTATAAATAACAAAGTTGCTGATCTTCAATAAAGGTTATGGGTCCAATTTGACATTTGATGGGAAAGTGCAGTGTGATGCCAGTTTGATGTGTGGACAAGAGGGTGACTTTGGAGCTGTGGGAGCTGTGGCTGGTTTAAAAAATCCTATCTTGGCAGCTAGAAAGATGGTGGAAGAAAGCAGCAAAGGTCTATTAACATGTGGACGGATCCCACCAATGTAGGCAGACATGCACACTACTAAACTTATAATGTCTAGGCTTCTTGTAGGAAAAGGAGCATTTGAGTGGGCAAGAGACAGAGACATGCCTATTGTAAAAGAGAATGCCTTGGTAACTGGTATGAGAATTCTAGACTACTGGTGAGATACTAAGAGTACTACTTATTATCTTACTGTTTAGATGCCTCTGTTAAGACTTATCTTCGTCACATGCAAATACTTGCTTCTGATCCGGAAAGTCCAGTAGATTATGGACATGACACTGTTGGGGCTATTTGTATTGATGCACAGGGAAATATTGCTGCTGGTGTGAGTAGTGGAGGTATCTCATTGAAATCATCTGGACGTGTAGGAGAGGTAATAAGAGTTGAGCTGTTCTTATCTGTTTGTTGATCTCGAGAAGGCTGCTATCTACGGCTCAGGCTGTTGGGCAGAGAACCCAACCAACTCTTCACCTGGTGTGGCATGTAGTACATCAGGCACAGGAGAGCAGATCATGCGTACACAATTTACAAGCAAATGTGCTTCTCGTGTACTAATTCAAGAAGATCTTCAGTGTGCCATGAACGAGGCAATTGAAAAAGACTTTCTGAGTAAGTGTGTGTGGTGTGTCTTTTTTTTAGAATGTTATTATCATCGCCTTTATATATGTCTCTTTTAACCCTTTACTATAGAATCCCCCTTTCTTCGCATGTATGACGAGAAATCGATGGGTATCATCACCATTAAAGTAGAAAAAGGCACATCTACACGTAAATGTCCACTGCTTCGTAGACAGCCACTGATCTTCATTTTAGGCATTGAGTTCTGGTATGCTCACGTGACAGAAAGCATGGTAAGTGTTATGTTAAAATCAAACAGTTCTTTTGAATAGAGTATGCTCTGTGTCTAGGGTATTGGCTGTATGTCAGGCAGTTCAAAGGCACCAAAGGTATACATCTTATGATGGGTTATATATTCATATACATGTGTTACTAGACATTTATCTCTCGCAAATCCTCCAAAGAGACGATGGTTTCTTCTGGTTGGCTAGTTACTTAATATTGATTACACACGTGATGTATTTATTCAAAAGTGTATGACTTACAACGTCCTTTCTCATTGTTATTTAAAGTGATCTGACAAAAGTAATAGAACTATTTCAAATGTATATTTCCTTCTTCTTTTTTTATTTATTTATTTAAAAAAGAAAAATAGTTCACACTTTATCTTAATAGTGTTATCACCTTATGAATTCATTAGATAAAGACATGAAAGTTTCAATAAATAAAGACAGTAATGTTTATAATACATAAAAGAAGTTTTATATTTCTATCTAGTGAATTCACAAGGTGATAACACTATTAAGATAAAGTGTGAACTATTTTTCTTTTTTAAATAAATAAATAAAAAAAGAAGGAAATATACATTTGAAATAGTTCTATTACTTTTGTCAGGTCACCTTATTTGTTTCTAATGTCGGTCGGTGTTCTTATCAAACTGCTTCATAAAGCATAGGGCCACATTATTAGCCTTGAGTTAAAGACAAGGGAACTTTATAGAAGCCAGTTATTAAAAGGTAAAGATAGGAGTCTATTCTACTACTTGATCTACTGACTATTATAGCTGAGGATAATATGAACATTCAATTAAAAGGTATTATTGCAACTGGACGTGATGGAAGAATAACACAATTGGAGCAAGTTTACATTCGTGGATCACATATCTGATTTTTTTATTGTTCCAGACATGTTAAAAATGCACCAATGTCCAAGCGAATGGGTCCAGGAGTGCTCAAAAGAAGAGGTATTGGTTTGGAAAGAGGAAGAGCAACAGTAGCGCATGCTCAAGGTAAGATACATCACACTCCCCCAACACTGGTTTAAACATCTCATCCTCCAGCAAGAGGAAGGGGTCGTGGAATACGTGGTCATAGCGTAGTTCCTATTCGTCGTTCAACGGCAAATAGTTATTGACTTGCTTATGAGAAATTATTGCCTAAGCTTCTTTCTTTCTCTTTGTGTAAAATACAAATGTAAAAAAGTAAAGAAATTTCGATCTAGAAAATCAAATGTGTCCCAATCAGATAAGACAAAAGTATAGTTAAATGATAAGAAAATCAAATGAGTACATATGAAAGATCCAAGGGGAAATGTAGATGGACAAAGGGTGTGATATTAGAGAACAAAAAGTGTCTTTGCAGAATAAAAGTAATTATAGAATGAGTCTCTTTGTAATCCTTTTAATAACAAAGTCAGGAGAGAATCATGACAAGAATTTATTCTTTAATATCAAAAATTATAATTGAGTTCGATATAGGAAGAGAAATACGACAAAGGGGAAGAAATTAGAAGAAAAAAAGGTTATATCTATGCTATATCCACTATAGATGATAAGAAAACTCAGCATTTTCAATGAATAAAGTATAATAGTTTGCAACAAGAAGATATTTTACTCCTGTTAGCTACTTTTCTTCTGTGAGTTTCTTTCTAAAAGTCAAATGAACAACTTCTTGGTTTTAATGAATGAATGAAAGAAACCTTGCCTTTTATTTTATTTTGACAAGTACATCTTTCATCATCTTAAAGCAAAACTTGTAACAGAAGTGTGAGATCTATCAATTTTGTATTCAATTAAAAGATAAACAAAACAAAAAAACAAGAGTGTAGGCCCTATCTGTTCTATCAGCTGTAAGAGAGATGGGAACTCATTCGCTAAAGAATATAGAGTAAAGCATCTTTTGATTGCTAATATTTTAATAATACAATATATCATTTTTAAGGATAAAGTGAAAAATATAGATAGTTAATAGCAACAATATGATAGAGATTCGATATAATTGTATATATTGCTTATAATTTATTTGTTATTTCTATAGGCTGCAGTGACAGATGTTTACACTTTAGTTCTGGGCAAGTATATATCATAGGAGGCTCGTAGGTCTCCATGGGAAAGGATGCAAGCACAGTTTTATACGATAAAAAGATGTATGGGTAATTTAAGCCAAATGAGTAGTTTCTTGACTTTTTTTTAGCCTTGATAGATGGTGTCTTTCTAAGGAATGCTGCCCTTCTTAGCTGAGTGCCCGTCTTGCACTGGTAAAGACAGGGCACAAAGGGTGACAAAAAGGCAGCACAGTACTTGAGTAGTTTTCTTCTACAGATCTAATAAATAATATAGAGCGACTATGTTTCTGTGATATTCTTCCTGAAAGTATGGTAGGGGACCCATGTTTATTAATGAAGTGTACAAGTTTTTTTTTATAGACTATTCCTTCTACATAACAAGGGTCTAGGCAATCATATACGATGTCTAAATGTCTTTGGATAACACAAAAAACCAAGCCAATGATCGCTACATCTGTCCATCTCACAACACCTTTATCTTGAATAAATATAGATGTTGTCTAAGTTTTCTTTATTAACATAATCTATAGGATTTAGGATTTAGGATTTAAACCTAAAATTAGACAGTTTTATTTTAAAAATCAGACAAACACAATAAGTTAGGCACTTCAAAAATGAATGAGACAAAAACACGTGAATATTCAAATACTTGTCCTGTATCTTAAATGAACGATGATCACTGTAAAATACAAAAGAAAAATAGCAATGAAAAAATATGATTCTAAACAAGAGTAATAGGAAGAAGGCTCTGTTCAATGTAGTAGTTGTGGAAAATCAAATCACAAGATATCCATATCCCGTTTATGATCACATCATAATGATAAGCCTACAAAATAACGAGAACTTTCTAAATTACTAAAGACTTATTGAAAAGTTACCAGAAAGATAAAGTTAGAGACCCTTATCAGACAATGATACAGTGGCCTAATAACACGTAAGACAATCAAAATAAGTAACACTCTACGCAATAGAAGCATATGTAAACTATATACTACATCACAACCATCAGCTTTTAGGAAACTATAGGTCATTGAAAGAAAAAAGCTTAAGTCCAATTCATCTATTCTACCCTTTATTGTTTTATCTATTGTCACACCCAATTGAATTTAATACTTTTGAATATAAATTTCAGGACGAAATATTTGGGACATGTTCAACATTAAATAAAACACTCAAAATTTGATCTAGAGGCCTCAAGCCTTTACACACTAAAGCTCAATATCTTTAATTATAGAAAATATAATAATAATAATAATACAATTAATATTTTGTATGACCTCCTTTAGCATCAGTGACAGCCTGGCATTTGTTTGTCATACTTTCAATTTATTGCTGTGAAAGTTCAACACCAACCCGCTCCCACTCCTCTGCAAGTAGAGCCTTCAAACTTTCAACATTGGTAATAGATACCCTTCTTTCCTCAATTCGTCTTTCCAAGTCCTACTGTATGTGTTCAATTGGAGTTAAGTTGTGTGGCCCCGTACTCAAAGCCTCGAATCTGACGTGTCTCTTTTCCACCATCTGGCATAGGCCCCAGTATGACAGCTAGCACTCTTTCCCAGTCAAGTCATTTCTCTTTGTATTTTGCAGTCAAGGCCAGAGTGTGATTTACATAAAAAGATCCAAAACCTAACTTATTGCAGTAGCTGATAATGGTGTTTCTACATACATCAACTTGAATCTTCAACATTTCCAATTTCAGCTGATTATATGAGGCAAATGGGGCCTTTCTAATGACCTTTTCCAGGTGTCTAAGGCCCTTCTCATTAACTTTTTTAAATGTTTTCCATGTCTCTTTAAACTTAATGGTGACCCACGTTCTTTAATATTTCTGATAAAATTTTGAACTGTAGGCTTTTTTCATCGCAAACGTAGTTGAGATGACAGTCAATCTTAATCTAGTCTTAAACAGGTAATAAATTCCCCATAGCTTTTTATTTTCTTCTTTATCATACTCTCCACGAGTGTGAGTTTCTGACTATCTATCTGATATAGTGTTTTGGCTTAATAATATTTAGAAAGAATAAGAGTTTTATGCAAAAAAAGTTTTTTTTTATTAAAATTTAGACAAGTATTAAATTCAATTGGGTGTAAGTGTAAATGAAGGAAAGAAAGAAAATACTACAAATTCAAAAAGGGCATCATGTTGGATTGACCACTATATTATACCAAACATTAAGAAATTAGTATAAAAAAAATCAGTTAATTATGGATTTTAATGAGTCTTGAGCTTTTTAGATGATAAAAATAACTTCACTAATACTTTCAGTGGTTTTTACAGTATCCTCACTTGTCAGACTTGTGGGATGTTGGAGCCGCGATGTAAATGCCTCAAAACCATTTTCAAAAATTTGGATGAATTGATAAAAAGTCACCACTGTCCAAATACTATATTTATTTTAACTCAAGATTAATAGTCTCTGAAGAAAAAATGAACTCATAACTATCTAAAGTGACCAATGAAATATCATATTTTTTCTTCTTTTCTTCTTCATAATACTACTTTTTCATAATGTCTGAATCATCCAATACCACTAACATCTTTGTCAAAACCCATAAGATATATGGAAATTACATCAGCTTTGAAACAAGTTTAGCCATTCTACACGAGGTATTGAACCTGAACACTACGATGGCCAAGACATCTTGTATGTTCAACGTGTTTGCTTCCACTGTGAGAGGTATAGTAAAGCACTACAAAGAAACCAGATAAGTTAAACCTTCACTCAAGAGTGGTTGAAAGAAAATAATCGACAACAGGGCCCTCTAGTGGTTGAGAAGAGAAGTTGTGAATAATCTCTAACAAACAAAAGAAGCCATCAAGACCAAATTTGATAAAGCACCTTAATGAAATTCCATTTCATTAGTTTACTCCAGTAGTGAAACCTCTTTACACAAAGAAGCATATAAAGACAAGACTCCAGTGAGTCTGTGAACACTTTAATTGAATATATGAACAATAGCAGAAGATAGTCTGGTTGGATGAGTCCAGCGTGGAGCTGATAATCTTTGACAGAGGGTCAAAATCATTAAGCAACATGGAATGGCCTTCCAACCTGAGAGTGTCTCGGAAGCAAGAAAGTTTGGAGGTACTAGAGTGATGGTATAAGCTATTTCAGTGGGGAAGTTATTGGAAGATGAATCTTAGTGGACAATAAGGTAAACTTCGACAAGTACATCAATGTCTTGGGAGAAGTCTACTGCTCCAAACTCAGGCGTCTCTCTCTCCCTCCCCCCCAAAAAAAACATGAAGTCGGCTATTACATACAGGATAACAATACTATACCCCATAAGAGGGCAACTCGAGAATGGAAGGTAGTAAATAGTATACTAATAACTCTTTACTGACCCTCGCAAAATCCTAATCTCAATCCAATTGAGCATCTATGGGCTTATCTCAAGAAGACCATTAGGAAAAAATAGAAAAAGGTCTTTCTCCAAAAAAAATTAAAGTATATTGTGGTGCTGGAATAAGGTAAAATATTGAAGGAGGTGACAGACACCCTCATTGCCAGCATAGGACAGAGATGCCAGGCAGTAATAGATACCAAAGATGGCCACAGTGATTATTAGATAACTTTGTAATAAAACCTTTGTTGATTTATTTTAAACAATATTCTATGTTTCTATTAAAGGTTCTATATCCTTAGCTAATGAATTCATAAAGCTATAACTCTATTGTCGTCTTTGGGTTTAACCAAAAAAAATCCGGACGGTTCAAAGAGTAAACAAAGTCTGATCTTTATTGATGGGTATTTCACACTTCTTTTATACTTTTCTAATTACTGCTATCTATTAATAAAAGCTATGAAAAGCCCCCTCTTGCTAAAGTATCATCCCTTAGATATACGCCTTACTACTAACTCTTCTTCTACCATGTGGTCCCATTAAGGTAGTTTGTGTTTTTATTGACTGGGATGATCGATATTTCTATTTATGGAAAGTGATTATCCAACACTATTAAGATAAATTAAAAAACTAAAAAAAGGAAATATACATTTGAAATATCCGGGTTTGTTTCTCTGGCCACTACGAAAAATGCTGCACCGTCTCAGATTCAACTTACAATTGTCTCTTTTTAGAGTAAAATACTGTATTGAGGCTATATCAATATAATAGGGGGTAGGTCAGAAAGTGTTTTCCAAGTAATGTATAGCCTTTGTTTCATTAGAGACACTTTCAAACGATGTTTATTTTATTCTTCTGTTTATTCAAAACCCTTAGCCTTTAAATAAAAGACTCAGAAACATTAGCTTTCAAAGCAAGAGATTTAAATATATTTAGTCATCTTTATATTATACAGTTCAAAGTATTTTTATTTTTGGGTGTTGGTTGCTATTCGCGCATTGGGCATATTAGCCACCCTATGAGAACTTTTGAACAATTAAGATATACATATAAACACTTTCAAATACAAAGGTGGAAAAAATAAATGCAAGGAAAAAAGAAACAGAAGATATGAGTATATAAAACCTCGAAATGAGGGAAAAAATGAAGAGAAATATGAGAAATGAGAGAAAATGACAATGCAGACATAGACATTAGTTTGAGCCTAATCCCACAAGCTTTCAATAGACCAAAGATGGGTCTATTTACAAGTCTTGTTGGGTGTGTTGATTGTTTCCCTCGACTCCTTCCATGGCTGAGTCAGACCCAAATGCCTGGAGGGCTTCTTTTTCAAGGGTGGCGGGAGGGCTGGTGACTGTGGCCTTGGCCTTGAGGTCTGCCAAGAGCTCCTCAAAGGTAATGGTGGATAGACGGGGTGTGGCAATGCTTGAGCCAAAGTGGCGAGCAATGCTGTACCCTAAATGAATGGGGGCACGAAGACAGGTGTTGGACACTCGTTGCTCGAAGAGTTTTTGGGCCATTACAGCCTTGGTGCTATCTGACTCCTGCTGGAGCTTAGGGTCTGCAATCACCGTTGCAGCTACTGGATCAAAGCTTGTCTGTGGCTTGATCTTTGATTTCTCAAGTTTCTCCTCGAGTTCTTGCTTGAAGCTACCGTGTACAAGCAGTGCAATTGTACCCCTTGCTGGGAAGTGGATGTCTATGATCCGTGACTGTTGGATCTTCAGTGATCCCAACATCTTGCGGATCTGGCCGTACTTGAGGTAGCGGCGACAGGGCAAGTATACAAAGTCGTATACTGAGGGCCCAGTAGGCTCTTGTAAGGCCCGAACTGTTTGTGCTCTAAGCACTGCTCTGGCCTTTGCTGTCTTCTTTGGTGGGGAGGCGTTCTTTTTAGCCATGTTGGCATAAGTGACAGTAGCCTTTTCTATGGCATCTGTGGGTTTCACTGTGGGGATGGGTGTGGGAGTAAGGGCGGGAGGTGATTTGGGTGCATTATCTGCACTCTTGGCATTGATCTGAGCCTGGAGAGATGTAATAAGGTCATCCTTGACCTTGACTTGTGCTTCCAATTCCTGGATGCGGAGTCCAATTGTTGCCATTTGTCTCTGAATATCTGACAGAAATGCCATCATCTGCTGGGTGAAAGTATCAGGCTTTTCTACCTCAGTCATTTGATACTCGTAAGTATTTGCACGAGTGCACTTACTAAGTAGTCTGGGTTTTCTGCTGTCTGAGTTAGGAATGGTGGTGGCAGTGGTGGCCTCAGACACAAAGGGTCTGACAGGTGCTGGTACAGGAGGTTGCTTGATGGTTGGTGGTTGGCCAGGATCCTTAGTTGGTGTATCCAATGTGTACTGTGTACTATGTGGGTGGATGGGGATTGTTGCTGATGGATGGATGTTACTTATGTTGAGTTTTGCGATTTGTATTTTTACTCTTTTGGGGTAATATTGATTACACGCCTTTATATTATACAGTGGCTTGCGAAAATCTTAGGTTTTTTTTTACATTCCGATATGATTCTGTAATAGAAAATACTTCTTTCTTGTCATAATAACATACATTAAACATATATTATAGACTTGAAAATTAGATGAGATATAAAAAAAGGTCAATATAATAATAAATAAAAGTTTATTAGGTGAAAACCCTCAATATTTGATGTTGCCATCTTTTGCTTCTAGCACAGCCCTACATCTCCGATGTATGCTGGCAATGAGGCTGTTGATAACCTCGGGGATTTTCTCCCATTATTAGAGCAAAAGAGCCTCCAAATCTTGAAGACTACTTCCTGGTGTCATCTTCTTTTTGATAGCTCAGTCAAGTTTCTTCCATAGAGCATCTATAGGGTTCAGGTTGGGGCTTTGTGAGGGCCACCCCTCCATAGCAATAATGCTCTCTTGTGCCTTCCACATCCTGGACTCTCTACTATTCTGGCATCTAGTATTGTCCTCTTGAAGAATAAAAATCATTTATGGATTCAGCGCCTTGATTTGAGCTAGCCCAGCGCATTAAGCTTCTTTTAAGACATCGATATACTTTCTATTGTCTATATTACCATTCATAGGCACTAACTTTCCTTTAATTTCGCCAGAGATAGAACCTCACGACATAATATTGTCACCTCTAAACTTTCTGGTGGGCTTGTATTATTTGCGATCAGTCACTCCTTCTTTCTTTGTACTACTCTGGTATAGTTATTGGACCTCATCAGCTTATACTTTGACTTATTGGACTAGATGACTGTCTTCCAGTCTTCTGTTCAGTGAAAGTAGGCTTTGGACCAAGCAAGTCTCAACTTATTGTGCTTATTGTTAGGATCAGGCTTTCTGATTACCTTGAAAAAAGACAGGCTAAGCTTCTTCATCATTTCTCTGAAAGTGTTCATGGACATTTGGGTGGCTATTTGCTTGCAAAGCTAATCTATTATCTGAAATGAATCCCTTTCCGCCTCGTGTGTAACCTCTTTCTCATCCCTCTCATTAAGAATGGGCTTACGCCCAGTGCCTCTTCTGGCCTTTGAATCAACCAGTCTCTTTATATCTCTTTACGATGCAGGAAATTGACTGTACACTAACCCCAAATCTAGCAGAAATGGCAGCCTGGCTGGTGCCATTTACGGTGGCTTCGTGAACAATGAGACAGTGAGTGAAGTAATCAATATCTTTTCTTTCGTTCCCAAGAAGTCTACTTGGTTGTTTAGTGTTGTTATTTCAGGTAGAAATCAAGATGGAAAAGCGATAGATGAACGATATTCAATCAAAATGATTATTTTAAGAGTGAAACTATGATTTGGATTTGAGGTATACCTAAGATTATCTTTGCCACCGTAGAACAGCATAAGAAAATATTTGAATTTTATTAATTCATTCAAATATCAACCCCAAAAATGTCTTTATTATTAAACATGGTAAAATAAGAACCAAACCAACATGTATATGATACTAATTATACTATTTATTTATTGATCAATAAGAAAAAGGTATGTATTGTATTATTGAAGCTAAAATAAAAACTTAGAATAAATTGCCCCACTGTAATAAACAAGATTTCAGAACAAATACATAAACTTTTTAGTTTTTTTGGAAGATATTCAACAAGAAAATATGATGTTTAAGTAAACGCCAGAATTCCTACATTTAGTGAACATCTTCTAGAGTTTCTGAGAAATGTTATGGATATATCGGATAATTATTAAGTGAAAAACCATATACTGGTTATGAGTAACACTTTCATTCATAAAGTCCGAGGTTTGATTGAGGCCTATGGCTATAAAGTTATATACTTACCACCTTAACCACCATTTTTAAACTCTTTTGGGCTATTCTGATCAAAATTCAAAGATAGTATAAGAGGGAATTATCTAACTATGGATGAAAGCTCATCCATTAGAATGACGGACTCGGTTAGAAATGTGCCGGATAAAAACCATGTAAGACAAATAAAGTATTCTTATTCAGCTTTCAATATATGTTTGTCTCAAGAGCCAACGCTTTAATTATAAAAAGTAAAACAAACATCCACAAGATAATAATAGATTTGACTGAAAACTTAGAGGAGAAAATCAATATTTATTTCTTGAAACAGGATTATTGATCACCAATGAGATCAGATAAACTTTGATATATCTAAATCTGATATAATAACCGAGGGAATATTTGTTAAGGCAGCCAACCTATAGAATATGAAAGTTCATCTTTAATTCGAGCAGAAGAGATTCATGTTTAAAATTTTATTTTGCTGTCAAGTTCAAAGTTTTATACCCCTCTTGATTACTAATACTTTTTTATTTTTATAAAAGTTTGTTATAAGAGAAACATTTGATGTTTTTAATTTGGATATTAAATAAAGTATTATACGATGCCCATTATGATATGACATACTTCATGTTATTTTTCTTCTTATGGTCAATGTCTTGCAGTTTTCTCGGAAATAGTCATTGAAGTTTTTTTTTGCATGAATTCTTTTTACAGGTTACTTGATATTGTCTAAATAGTCCATAGGGTCATATGTATGTGAAAACAGTATATTATTCGAGTCATTAAAGTAACTTTGGGATGTTATAGATGGGTTTATGTACTACCCAAGAAACATACACTACACCCCAAAGTAGCCTGATTAAGATATCATACTAAGTTTTTGATTTTCCTTAAATTATAACATTTAGTACCTATAAGGTAATGATTAAATATGCAAATAAATACTATAAAATATAGCAAGATAAAGTAATTTTTTAGCATTAATATGGATCACTCCGCAATTTATTTAATCAAAAGATAGAAACCAGCTTAAACGTTAGGCGGAATAATTATGACAAATACTAACAAGGATGCCACTGCTAGTTCCTTAAAAATGAACAAAAACAAACAAATAAAATAGATGAAGGTTACAAAAAATTACTTAAAGAAAGAGTGATATTATTTTAGATCATAACTGTTACTTATTAATTTCAATCGGTAACAGTACAATAAAAAAATAAAGTCATGAGTACCGTCTTAATATTAAAAAAACCAGATAAAAGTATTATGCTTTTTTTGTATGGGGCTTTTCCAATCAATTCACGTTCCGAATTTTTTTTTTGCGTATTCTAGTTTCAAAGAATAGTATATACCATTAAATGAAGGAAAAACTTTACAATCTCTGTTTTTTCAATAACTTTGGATAGATGTTTAATCCTCGAGAAAACTCTTTAAAAATAGTACTATGAATAAGTGATATTTAGTAATGAAAAATAGAGATTGTAAAGTTTTTCTTTCATTTAATGGTATATACTATTCTTTGAAACTAGAATACGTAAAAAAAAAGTCGGGACGCAGATCGATTGGAAAAACAAAACAATATAATTTTGAACTCATTTAGGACATAATCACAAATATCTGTTATATAATTCGTTTTAAAGTTAAATTAATATTTTGTACTCAAATTTAAGGTAAAGAGCCCAATCACTCTGCACAATAATATCAATATATTTATAATAGTTTAAGTACACACCTAAAGATTCTTGAGATATACAAGGAAATCCACGGAGAATAGAATTACAACATTTTATTGATTAGCTAATGTGTATTGAGTCTTTTTCGCTGTCTAAATGAACTGTTTAAAACGTTACCTGCCTATTTTAGCAACAATGATTGACTTTGTAATTAAACACTATAAGGTTGGATATATACTCTTTCCGGAAATTATTGGTGCAAAAATAAAAATCAGTTTAGTGCACAAATAGTTGTGAAAATTGGTGCAATTTTATACTGATTATAATTATTTATTAAAAAAACATTCAACATTCAACATGAATCAATTTATTTACGAAGATGGAGGTGGAAATTTATACAAAAAAAAAAGGGGGGGGGTTCAGTTGCTGTTCTAGATATGGAAGTGCACAATAAACAATACCCGCTTCACAACATCACAAACTTTAGACACCATGGAACTGAAGCCTCCAGAAAAGCAAGCCAAGGACAATAAACTTGACAAATTAGATGATGGTATCATTAAAAATGAACAGGTTGCAAAAGCGAACTAGTGTTCATATATAAAAGAGGATAAAGATAGTTTTTTTTATTGGGTGTATGAAAAGCAACTTAGTGTCTGTGCTGCTTGCAAAAAAGTCAATATACCTCCCAGCACTGGTCAGAACTGGTTCAAAAAAGGAACAGAAAGTTTAAATAAGGATGAGGACTTACCTTACAGGAAAGATGGAAGCAGTTCCAATAGTAATTCGGCTGGAAGACCACCTAAACTTTGCAAAGAACACAAGGATTTTGTGGTTGACATGGTAGATGAAAAGTCAGATATTGTCTTGGAGGAAATGATAGAGCGGTTAAATGCTCCATTTATGAGTCTTAAAATCAAGAAATCTACTTTGCATGATTTCCTTACCAAGAAATATCATTTCACACTCAATAAAGCCCGTTTCCATTCAGTAGAGCAAAAGAGTCTTGAAAAGATTGAAGAAAGGTACAACCGGGTTACTCGTTGACAGGAAACCGACATAGATTTCTTGAGTAACTGCGTTTTCATTGACGAAGCAGCTTTGAAGAATAGAATAGCAGTAAGTAGTCCCATCTAGAGTCAAAAAGGTAAGGGTGGGACTGTATTTGATCATGGACAATGCCCTCATCCATAAAAAACAGGGGCATTCAGCTTTACATTGAGGGTAGCGGATATGGCTGTGTCTATCTTCCACCTTATTCGCTTGAACTTAATCTTATTGAACAGTTCTGGTCAGTTGTAAAGAGTAGACTCAAAATAGAAGCTCTTTTGGATGAGGAAGTATTATCCTCAAGGATCCCATATTCTTGTAATAAAGTGCTGCTCAGTGACTTGCAAGGATTCTGTAGATAGTCTCAGTCCAGATTTGACAATTGTTTAGAAAGAAAATGTTTACACTATTTTCGGAAATTATTCACACAACCTCAGAAAAAAAATTGCACACTTTATATTTTACTTTTTGCACAATTTCATAAATTCTTTTTGTACACTTTTCGAAATATTACTTCTTCAACAATGAACTTAAAAATTTACTATGAAGATGGACAGGGAAATACTATCGACAAATTGGGCAATGAACATATCTTGATGGGTGTAGATAAAGAATGTTTCTCTCTTCAAAACATCGTAGACTAAAGTACTTATTTGGACTTAAAATCACCTGAGAAGCCTCAGTCAAAACCCAGGGCCACCAAAGAAGCTATAATCTCTACTTCAGCACATGTATCTTACTACAAGAAACACGGTGATAATGTTAAGGGTCATCTTTTTCATCTGGTTTATGAACTAGGTATGACTGCAGGCAAATCAGTTAATTAATACCTAGTTTTTTGTCGAACCGCATGCAACTGGCTTAAAAGAGATCAGGAACAAGCCATGCAAGATATGGACGATCACAAAATTAAGTCTGTAGAGAACTCAAAAGTGGGTCAACCAGCATTATTAAATGAACATCATAAGAAACATTTTTCTGAAAAGTTTTTGGATCATGTCTCTGCAAGGTTAAATCAGGCAATAGACAGTCTTACTGAACAGTTCAAAGAATTGGAAGTTTCCAAGACAACGGTTTACAGCTTCATAACAAAAAAGGTGTGCCTTGTCATTTAAGAAAGCACATCTTTATTCACATGAAAGAAATTTACCTGAGAGTATTGAGAAAAGATTTGACTGGGTCATCAGATGGAACAAAACAGACATAGATTACAATAGTAACTGTGTGTTTATTGACGAGTCTGCTTTTCATATAAATTTGAAAAGAACCATGGCTTGGTCAAAGAAAGAAACCAGAGCAGAGGTTGTTCAGCCCACAACAATTCTGGGAGCTATATCTCCTCATGGCATTATTAATGCCAAAGTAAAAGTGCCTTATGCTTCTTCATTAAAATAAAAAGCAAACAGAGCAACCAAAATGCAGGAAACTACTGAAACAGTCACTGGTCAGTACTTTAACTTTATTGCAAGCACTTTGGATGTTTTGGATCTTTACAATGAATTTAAAAGACACTATATAATATTGGATAATGCACCTATCCATCCAGCCGAAAGTATTAGCAGACTTATTGAAATTCGTGGCTATGGATGTGTATACCTTCCACCATACTCTCCTGAGCTTGATCCCATCGAGCAATTTTGGTCTGTTGTGAAGAGTAAACTTAAGAGAGAAAAGCTCTTGGAAAGTGAGACATTAAACATGAGGATCACTGAAGCATATAGCGATATTCTTATCAGTGATCTTAAGGGATTTTGTCGTTACTCTTCTTCGAAATTTAAAACATGTTTAAGTAGACATACCCTTTAATAAGTTTCGCACACTTTGTGCAAAAAGAATTTATGAAATTGTGCAAAAAGTAAAATATAAAGTGTGCAATTTTTTTTCTGAGGTTGTGTGAATAATTTCCGAAAATAGTGTAAATTCATTATTTTTTTTTGGTGTATTTAGTACATTCCATTTTTGCACCAATAATTTCTGGAAAGAGTGTAAAAAGAAAAGATTAAGCTAGTATTGCAACTCAATTACTACATTTATTGTTTAACATAATGTGTTATCCTTAAACCCACAGTATTTGCAGTATGACACTGCTTGAGAAAGGTTTATTATAAAACACATACTGAATTACCTCTAGTAATTATTGTCAAGATGAACATAAATAATCAAGTTAATTTGATAATATTAAAAAAGAAAAACAATATAGAAAAGTGATAGACACTACCAAAGGCTATTTTGGAAGTGAAAAGGTAAGCAGTGTCTTCATCTTGGCTTAAGCTCATTGTTATTCACAAACTTTTTGATTGTAAACAGCCATCCATAAAAAGGAATAATTCTTTGTGGCGTAAATGGAAGGTGGTGTTACTGATCAAAAGCCAGAAAATCTTTAGGTGTGTATACACTTTTTGCCAAAAAAGATGTACGTGTTTGTAGTTTTCATATAGAGATTATCTTTTTCTTTTTCCCGGTAATGTAATCTAAAAATTGGTACTAATAGAGATAATATAATATCAACGACAAGTTATATTGATTAAAATTCATTGGTAATTGATATCGTTATTTATGTCACCCACTGCAATGTTTAATCTTATTTACATGCTGACAAGAATCCAGATGTTAATGTGAGATTTCTTCTCGTGTCAACAATAAGGTAGTCTCTATTCAACAGGTTGATCTAAGCTCTGGCTTATCTAACCTACTAGTTCAATATATCTTAAAGAAACCCATGGGAATTCTATCTAAAGGTTTGTGATAGTTAATCTTTCAGTGCAATGATATCATTTTCTCTTCTTTTTTTTTTGCCACACTGCTAGTTTAACTTGGATAGATTGATCCGTTCATAGACCAATTATAGAAATTCAAACTCGTTTGAGTTGGAACGTAAACACTCATTTATTGAGATGATGGCAATCAAACGGAGATTGAGACCATATATGGTTGCCCTGTGTACACTGAGATTATTGGGGGAAGAGATTTTTAGCTTAGATTCCATCTTCATCAATAAAATTAAGTAGAGTTAATGAGAGGCGTGGTGATATTATGTTATAAGCAAAATATTATGTTTTAAAATTAATAAATGATAATTAGGCAGCCAAATATTATATATTTAATGTTTGGAGAAGATATTGGTCTGAATATAAAAGTGATTTAAAATTAATTTATGGCACTAAAACAAATGAGAGCTGTACTTGAAATGAAAAGGGTATTTAATTTTCGGTATTATAAGAAAATGATATCGGTAATAGGTATAGATTTAATATTAACTTTAGTATGTTCTGTAGCCAACAGCATTTATTGGGTCTTTTGAAGCTCTAGAAAGAAAATCCAGTGATTATTTATATAAATTTTTGAGGAATAAGTATAAGGAAGATTATGGTGAAGTCATCTATAGAGCAATTTTTTGAAAAGTAAACTCGAACTATAAAGTGTGATGATATACATTTATCAAG
The DNA here is from genome assembly GCA_025094145.1 of Spinellus fusiger. Taxonomy (NCBI): domain Eukaryota; kingdom Fungi; phylum Mucoromycota; class Mucoromycetes; order Mucorales; family Phycomycetaceae; genus Spinellus; species Spinellus fusiger. Next base: position 120,089 of record JALLLS010000019.1, on the reverse strand, counting down.
TTATTTTTTAAAAGAAATAATCAACTCTACCACTACTGTCACTATTTCATCATTTATTTATTTATCTCATCTATAAACCTCATTTGAATGTAAATATACTATTTCCAAAAAGTGATGTTAGGTTTAATGAAATTTTATAATACAATATATACGAAAATGCAAAAAGATGTATTAATACACATATTGCCTTTACCATTATTGTGTCGTGATATCACTTTCTTTTTATGGATAGTAGTATCTTTAGTGAAGAAGCCAACTAAAAGAAGAAAGGTGAACAGTAGAAGTCAAACAGACTAAAGGATAGTACATCTCTAAGATGTAACCATTATATCATAAGTTAGTGGAGGTAGTGTCTAAAAATTGTATAGAAAGAAGCACTCAATTGAATGAATAAAGACCAGAGTTCAACTATACATTAACTGATTGGATTTTCTTTAATATCTAAGATCAAGGACGATGATTTTCTAGATTTGTTAGCCTTCCTTTAGTTTTGGTCAACTAAGCCAAATATTCTAGAAAGATTTAGTGCTTTAGACCCCCAACATAGGAGTATATAAATTAAGTTATTTTATTTTTATATCTATTTTATGATTTTACGTCTTGTAATTTTAATCCAACTTCACACTTATCACTGTAAAGGAAATACAAGATTTGGCGACTTGACTTCTTTTAACTTTTTTTTATCTCAGATATCCCAAGTAGTATCAATCTATATTCTTTTTTCATTTAACAAAAATAATTACACATGGAATATTAAAAAGTTTGTCAGATAAGTTTTATTGTTAAGTCAGTAATATAAAAAATTACAGAAAATGTTAATTAACTCTATTAATAGGCCATTAATGTTTAAATGAATACAGAAAAAGCGATAATTGACCAGAATACCTTTCTCTTCAATGTCTAGAGATAGATTTGATATTCTTTGTGTTCTTTTTAAAATTGGAATTTTCTTTAAAAGATCTAGTATGTAAAAATTTATTATAAGACTCATTTTAAATATTAGAGAAATTAATAGTGATATAGTGAGTTTTTAGCAAGTTGTTGTTTTCTGGGGGGAGTACTCTTGTCTGATAAATTAGCACATGAAAGTTTTTCTGATATGGAGAAAGCTATACTACGCTAAATAGGAATAATTCAATTTCCTAATAGGAAACAATCAACAAATATATAATCCAAGTCATAAGATACATATTAAAATTTACTCAGTATATTTCTTGTAATAGAGACTGAACTATGATTTATTGAAATTAAGTATATACCTGATAAATATTCACAAAAAAAAACATGGAAAATAGGCGACAGATTTCAGTAAAGTATAGCACTGATTATTTACTACTTAAGCAAGCTAGCAGATACAAAAGAGATGAATTTAATTTCATCATAGACTAAAATAGGCAGTAGTAGATCTTAACAATTTTTAAAATATAAAATTCTTTTTTTTTATCATCACTTTATTAGATATACATTTATCCAATTGTCATTATTTTTTATCGAGAGATTTCTCGTAGTGATAGCCCTGGGTAAAACATGTCACATGAATGCCAAGAGTCAACACAAAACAATGACAAGTGCCAAGTGCCAAGTGCTAAGAGAAATGCTAAAACTGGTAGAGTTACTGAGCTCAGTAGAATTTCTGAATTCAGTGGAAATTATTAACTTTATAGAATTACTAAAACTGTAGAGCTACAGACTATAGAGGCTTGGACACGAAGTTGTATGACTTCAAACTTCAACTAGCCTTTTTTTTTCTCTGTATATCATCATTCTATATCTTACTATTGTCAGAAATTATATTATTTTTTATCATCGCTCATGCAGTACTACTTGTTCGTATTTATTTTCAAAGTACATATTTCTCCGGGAAATCGTGCTAAATAAAAACTTTCGTATCAGTAACTATATTAATATTTGTTTTGTTGGGGTATGGATGTCATTTACAAGTTATGGTAAATCTAATCAATGAATAGCCGCAGAAACAAGAGATACATCACTTTATTTAGAGATATCTAGGATACTATTTAAATGCTATTAACCATCAACAATTTGTCTTGTGTAATGACCAACAATCATTAGCTGGAGAGAAAAGATGCACTTCATATATATAGAATATTCAATTGAAATTTGGGAACTAGTTTTGTCGTTCTAGTAATACTTTACTCAACGTTCGTCATCAAATGGCTAAGTTGACATAAAAAGACAATAACATGGTATAAATAATACATTGATCTTGAATAAGATTAGTAAAACTATTACACCTTCAACAACGGGATTTAAAGAAACTATATCAACAAGAGTAACATATATTGTTGTAATCATATTTGAGTTTCCAGAACCTGTGCTTGATTATGCTTTAGATTTTTTTATACCGGTTCTAACTTCATATCCTGTTGCATACCAATTCTCCCAAGAAAATATTTACTATAATCCAAAGACAAACGTGATCAGTCATATGACAACTTTTTATTATATTGTTCATTTATTTATTTTTGATTTGGAACTACATTTACCTAACTATTTATTTCTTCGTCTCTCATAGATTCCATGTTACACTACAATCAACAATAAAATCCTATACCAAAACATTATCGGCCTTAGTTGAAAAATTCATAATAAAATGACTTTTTGAAATGATGTAGTTGATTTGAACTCAATGGTCTTACGAGACCAAGAAAGTAGTGCTCTTTACTTTATAGGCATAATTAAAACAGATAGCGTAGCTATAACAATTGTTATAGAGACTCAATAGAAAATAAGATACAGTACACAGTTTTCAACTAACGTTGAAAATACAGAACATATTGACAAAGTCAGACCTGAAATACATCAAAAGATTGCTAGCCGATATGCAGTTCTATGTCCATAAAAACTACACAATCTAAGCACAAAATACATATTGATACACCAAACCAAACCAATATAATTTTTTTTTTAAAAAAAACGTAAGAAATATCAAATCCACAACAAAGCCAAAGACAGGTACGTAGAAGACAACAATAAACTCTCCTGTCCAATTTTGTGCTGTGACTACCCAAGATATATTCAATAAGCTCAAACATATCATTTTCTTTCTTCTCTAACAAATCTATTATGTCTATTTAATTATTTAATTTTATCATATTCGATGTAAGTTACCATTATATTATAAATTTTAATCTAACCTTTTATTCATTTTTCATGCATCAGATCTTTTTTGATTTTACACCAATTTTTTTGTCCAAATTTCTCGGAGTCTAGTGTATTTATTCACCATGGATATTTTTAAAGGCCTGTAGAATTGTAAACTCCTTTCATTCTTCTATTCTTTGACTGAGGAAGACTCGAGTTATCCCATAAAAGCAGTCGATATGTGAATTAAATAGAATATGTAACGCGTACAATTTTGGCTAGTTTAATAGTGAAAAGAGTATTTGTATGTATTTATACATATTCAGTGAGAAATATGAATTATTTCTATGTCTGGTAAGAAAAAGAGGCAGCAACTCAACTTAATGCCTCTCTTTTTTCTTCCCCCTTATAATGGCAGAAACAGTCATAGATATCACTTTGTCAAAAAAAACACACTCCAGAACTCGGCCGACCGATAATGTGCTGGTAGATGCATTTACCCATGTATTGTTATTATTATTAGTTTCTAAAGTTTATTGAAAATGCACAGCTAGAGAGGTCTTATTCGTGCTCATTTCAAAGTAAATAAGAGAGTCATAAAAAATGATCGACAGTCATGAAGACTATGCCATAATGAGTCTAGCATCAGAACCTTGGTCTAAACTTGTCAATCAGATGAATTGGCTCTATTGACACAGAGGCATTTCCCAGAAACTTCTTATACCTACCATGTATTATTTTAGCCATTCAAAGCCGCTTAATAATTCTGTTCATATCAACATTAGACCAAAGTGCTCAGAAGCCTCCTAGTTCCAGTGTGAATAAAGATACTTCCAAAGAAACAAACTCATTTTCTCTCAAACCCAAAGTACCTATTTTTGTGAATAAAGTATATACCTCAGAGCAGAAGAAATGAGCCTATAAAAGACTACTCTGAGAAACACGTTAGCTTAAAGTGAGATTTGGTGATGCTCATAGGATTATAAAGGGATTATTTTCTATTGTACTTGTTTGCATGTAATTAATTTAAAGAACAACAACAAAAAAGAAAGATAGCTGCCACACTGTATGTTTCATCTAGTTACAAAAGAATAGTTTTGGTTCTTTGGAAAATTCAATGCAGGACCAATATCTTTCTCTCAGATTAAAATATTTTATACCATTCAATTATTCATTGATACATTGAGGTTTATTGCTGGATTAGCATTCTATTGAGAGATTCAGAATTAAGTCAATGAGCAATAGCCGGTGTAGGATAATGGATCGGTGGAATAGCACTATCTCTAATACATGTTGTTAATGTCTTTGACATTACCTTTTCCTTGTTCCAAAACCTCAATTGGCTCAATCTGAATCTCACAAGGCTATAAAATGAAGTTTTTTCACTTTTATCTATCTTAACCCACCAATAGTTACTCGCAAAGATAATCGATACTTATTGTCACTCAAACTAAAGAAATACAATACAGCGATAGTATATAATAATAATAAAAAGATAAGATAGTAAATATATCAGTAGTAAAGTATTAGCAGTTACTGAGGACACAATGAACGCCTGCTCATTGATCCTTATCACACCAAAGTAAGGTGTTTTCCATTCGACTCGAGAATATTCGCTTAGACAGTATTTCTTTTGTATGTTGTAGTTCTTTCGAAATGACGTTCAGATGTACATGATGCAGGGATATATTGATCATAGAAAATGTATAGCCAAAAGGGAAACTTGAGGAAAGATCAATGGACTCAATGCCCAACATATACTTTAATTGTAAATATAGGTTTATTGTTATTTGTTTATTTATTTTTATTTATTTATTTTAAAAAAAAGGAAAAGAAGGAAAAGAAGGAAACTTCCATAAGTACTTCTCTCTAGTGAAATAGAGTAAGCTTTTATTTTTCATGTTTTACAGATCCAATTCACTCAAATAATTTTATCTTGTGAATTCTACAGCACGTAAGGACTTCTTTATTACCTCTCTTTATGACCTCTCTTTATGACATGTAACCACGGTCTGACAGAGACTAGTTCATTTACTCTCCCTTCCTCTAGATACACACTATATTGCTGTTTATGCCATAATAGAATAGCAGCAGGCTATCAAGGCCATTACTACTCAAATATGGGTGATAAAGAGAACTCATTTGAAATGGACAAAGATCAAGTCATGAAACTAAAACCAAACCCTCTTCTTGACTGTGGTGGATGTATTCATTACTACAGACCCTACTGATGACCTTAGTCCCCTTGCTGCCAATCTCCTGTATACATACTACATGGCATGAGATTGAACAACTACATCCTTATGACATGACCCAACGCCATAGGTGTATCTGAGCCAGCTCTACTTCTTCTTGTCTGATTGTGCTTAGGAGTCTCCCACTGACACTCTCATCTTGATTCTCTTTATTGCTATCACTACTGATACTGCTACTACTACTACTGCTACCATTATTCTGGAACAAGCTTATAAGCACTTTCTGCTCTTGTCTTGAGGACATCTCTAAAACGATGATGTTTGTGAGACACGGAGGCAGTATCAACATCCTCTTCTTGACTATCCTTCCGGGACAGTTTCTTTGAGTCTTTTGAGCGAGACTTGAGATGATCTTCCAAGTGGTGCACCATGACTTGAATAGCAGGTGTATTTTCAACACCACGAGGGATGATAATGTCTGCATATTTCTTTGTCTATCACAAAGAGAGACAGTGTATGTCAAAGTGGAGAAAAGAGACTCTCTCTGTACTTACAGGCAAAACAAAGTCATCGAACATTGGCTTGACAAACTCCACGTATTCTGTGAGGAGTTCTTTGATGGTCATTGTGCGCTCATTGCGTGTCTTTGCCTTTTGGACTAGAGTCAACGAGCATTCAGTTCTGATTCTCTTATGATTCTTTTATGATTCTCTCCTCTATTACCTCTGCGTGTCAATCTCTGGTCACTGTCCACATCAATGAACAGCTTCATAAACATAAGATCGCGGATTGATTTTGTGTAGAGAAGCAATGTGCCCTCAATGATGATGACATCCGAGGGATCAATTCTCTGAGTATCGGCTCTAGGGTGGTATTGGATCATTCATGACTTGATAACAGCCCTCCTTTTGTATCTCTATTACCTTTTGTGCAATACCTTATCCCATACAGGTGCATCTGTTGGCTTTCCTGCTAATAGGGACTTTAAGGTAGTTTCCAGCAACTCAAAATCAAACACATCTATAGAGACAGGCATTCTTTAATACTTTTTGAACTGTTTGTTGTAGGAGGATTCTTGTTGATTACTTGGGTGGTCGAGGTTGAAGCGTCCTTGTTCGAATAAGGCACGCTCTTCAGTAGTGAGCTCGCAGTAATAGTCTGTTAGACTGAGTACTACTACTTTGGCTGTGTAGTGGGTGCTGATACTGTTCTTGAGCAGCTGGCATACGTCGCCCTACAAGACAATAGCAATAGCAATAGTAATAGCAGAAAGACAAGGTGTGAGCAGACATCAAAAGAAAGAGAGACAGAAGGAGAGAGAGAAAGAACAGTGTTTGTTTATTTGTTTATTCCTTACTTTGCCTGCATCCGACCCGCCTGCTACACCCACCAACATGGGTGACTGGAGGGATAAGTTGAAATAGCTACTCTATAAGCACACCACAGAAGACACACAAAAAGAATGTTCTCTCTCATCCTACCTTGGGTCAGCATAAGCACTAGGATCGATGGACATGTTTTTTTTTCCTATTGAAAGAGAGAACCACAGGCAAAGTGCAGGTACACCGACAAGGGGACTTTCTTTCTGACTTGACACTCCACCTTTCTCCTTCTGACTAGTCCACGCCTTTCTTTGCCCTTGAATTGTCTCCACAGTCCATGCAAAAATCCTTGTCACGTTATTTTGACTTAAATTTTTTTAACTTCAATTTCTAATGAGGTCCATTCATTCCAGTGCAAGTGTCTCTGGCGTATGTGTGCACAGGTGTTCATAGTGTATCATTTGATTGGACTACACCTGTGGATCAGTCTACAAGGGGATAAGTGTCTCTTCAGTGCCTCCACTCCCTTACCTGATCACGTGTCCTTATCCCCACCAGCAGTAGAGCTGTGTCTCTTCAATTCCCCCACCCTAGTGTCCATAGCCTACCAAAGGGCAAAGAAAAGGAAGCCCGAGAACCCATTTCTTATTCCGACAGAGGATTGGAAGAGAATCACTGGTAGAAATATTTTCCACTGGTTATTTATATTGATTATTTTTAGTCCTTTTTTTTACATTTCCTCTTTAATTTCCTTTTTTAATTTCCTTCTCATTTTTTCTCATTTTTTGTTGTTGACTTTTTTCATTTATTTTTTTCCTCTTTCCTCTTTTTCTCTGCCTATTTTTTCATTTCCCTCTTTTCTCTCTCTCTCTTTTTTTTTCTATTCTTTTTTTTTCTATTCTCCGTGCTTGTGCGTGTGTGCGTGTGTGCGTCCTTGTGTGTGTGTGCGTCCTTCTTTTATAGCTTTTGCATTCGTCATGATGATCAGCGAGTCCACGTTCTTCTCCAACCCACACTACTCTTTCTCGTCTGCACCTGAGATGCGTGTCCATCCTCTCTCAGCCTCACCCTCAACAGCAATGTTCCCTACAAACACAGTCTCCCTTCAGAATGGCAGTGTAGGCTCGTCTTCTGATGATGTAACCACCATCTTTGTCGTTGGATTCCCTGATGACATGATGGAGCGGGAGTTTCAAAACATGTTCACCTTCTCACCGGGGTTTGAGGCGGCATCTCTCAAATGGCACTGTAAGGATCAAGATGAAGACTCTACTGGATTTAGTAATGGAAAAAAACAGATGGTAAGTGCAGGGCTCCTTCTATCTGTAGGCTGTGTCTTTGTGGGGTGTGCGTGGGCTGTCTGCACAGGAATAAGAATGGAGTATTCATTTATCTGTGGCGGTACTTCAGATTGGATTTGCACGCTTCAGAACTCGCCTTGAAGCAGTGGAAGCAGTGGAAGTCCTGAGTGGTAAGAAGATTGATCAGGACAAGGGCACTGCACTCAAAGCGGAGATGGCAAAGAAGAACCTTCATATTAAAAGAGGATCGGTTGTGCCTACATCAGCCACACTCACGGCCATTGCCCAAGCATCTGCCTCCACGTCTGCCTCCACCTCCACTTCGACCTCCACATCGATGAATTTACCAGTAACTGATGCTGCAGTAGTCACCACAGCAGCCACTAACACCACCCCTCATCCCATCTCAAACCCAACACCACCACTGGGTCTCTTGTCGAAGAAGATGAGTCTTCACCACACACTCGCCTACGACTCCTTTTCTCATTTACCTAGCGATCTTCTTTCTCCTGCAGACTGTAAAAGTGATCCCTTTATGACAGAATCAGTGTCCAACTCAACAACACCTTTCAACGACGTCCTGTTTGGTCTGCGGTCCCAGTCCTTTGATGCTAGAAACCAACCACAACAAGAGATAGGTATCATGTCTCCTCCTCGTGCATTTGGCTTCTTTGCTCCTAAACTCAACAAGTCACTGCAGCAAGAGACAGAAAGCGACCCATTTCACTACTTGTCAAAGTCAACACCCACTTCCAATGATAGTTTTGTTCCTCCATTCTTCAGTGAAGATATGCTGCCAAGGCGGATGGGTTCTATTTCCACCCACTCGACTCCTCTTCATCATCAACAGCTTCATCATTCTCATTCTCATTCTCATTCTCATCATGCTCATCATACCCAACACCCACAGTCACAGCAGCAGCAAGTTCAACAGCAGCAGCAGCAACAACAACAACAACAACAACAACAACAACAACAGCAGCAGCAGCAGCAGCAACAACTCCACCAACATCAACAACAACAGGTTCAACAACTCCACCAACAAGCTCAACAGCAGCAACTCCACCAACAGCAGCAGCTCCACCAACAGGTTCAACAACAACAGCAGCAGCAACAGGTTCAACAACACTTTGACCATCGCTCTGGAAGCTTTTCTGCTCCTAGTATTCGTGGCTCAATCAGTAATCCTGCTGATCAAAATCCTCCCTGCAACACTCTTTATGTGGGTAATTTACCTGCTAATTCCAATGAAGAAGAACTACGACTTGTATTTGCAAAATGCAGAGGCTATAAGCGCATGTGCTTCCGTAACAAACCCCAAGGACCCATGTGCTTTGTTGAATTTGAAGACGTCGTCTTTGCTACTCAAACTCTGGGTGAGCTCCAGGGTCATACATTGAGCAATTCCATTAAAGGAGGCATTCGTCTTTCCTTTAGCAAGAATCCTCTTTTCACCAAACCCAATGGAAAAGATGTTTCTTTTGGTTACAAGCCCATGAATACCAATCTGTTTGGTGATCGACGAGACATGTTCTTTGATCCTCAGTTATAAAATGCTGACAAGAAAAACAAGAAGAAAAAAAAAACTGGCGAGATTTGGGAAATAATAAGCCTATTTATACACTAACTCTACTCTTCATCACATTGTACTTGTTCTTTTTATTTTGCTTGATGCACTTTTATTTTATATTTTTTTATTTTATATTTTGTCATATCTACGCATATCTCATTATCTTTTTCTTCTTTATAGCAATGATTCTCTTGTCATTTAGATGATTTTACCCTTATCGTTCTCTTATCCTTTAACTTTTTAACTCTATCACTTTACCCTAACAACACCCTCACACTGCACACCATTCCATAGCCATCTATATATTCTACTCATGTATATATAGCCCTTATCAATAAACCCTACTTATGTTCTTGCTGGCATTTTTAATATGTATAGTCTTCTTAGTACTAAGTAAAATGTGAAATTAAAAGACTTTCTTGTTCATTTATGAATGGATGTCTTTGCATCTTTATTTATTTGTTGATATTTATTCTACTCTTTTATTTATGTTGTTGGTAATATGTGGCAAAGTGATAAAGTATTTTGACATTCTCACTCATCATTGTACCTGTGTTTACATTTGTACCTATGTTTGCATGTGTACCCTTCCAGACTCTTCATTACGGCGATTAAAAGGTTAGGATAGTCAGCGGAGTAATGAGCGGGTTTATGTTTGTTGGAGAGGATTCATAGTGATAGGACAGACGATAGATACTGTTATTGTTCATTGAAATAGTAATAGTGATAGTAATAATAACAGCAATAGTAATAGTAATAGTAATAGTAATAGTAATAGTAATAGTAATAGTAATAGTAATAGTAATAGTAATAGTAATAGTAATAGTAATAGTAATAGTAATAGTAATAGTAATAGTAATAGTAATAGTAATAGTAATAGTAATAGTAATAGTAATAGTAATAGTAATAGTAATAGTAATAGTAATAGTAATAGTAATAGTAATAGTAATAGTAATAGTAATAGTAATAGTAATAGTAATAGTAATAATAATAATAATAACAATAATAACAATAATAACAATAATAACAATAATAACAATAATAACAATAATAACAATAATAACAATAATAACAATAATAACAATAATAACAATAATAACAATAATAACAATAATAACAATAATAACAATAATAACAATAATAACAATAATAACAATAATAACAATAATAACAATAATAACAATAATAACAATAATAACAATAACACTAATAATAATAAATAAAAACCACCATGATTGTTCTTGTCTCTGGCCAAGTTGCTTTATCTTCATCTTCATCTTCATCTTCATCTTCATCTTCATTTCTCTCCTTGTTTTCTATTTGCTTGCTTCTTAACTGGATAAGTAATCTGATAGGTTGGCTCTTGTAGTGCCCGTTTATAGTATTGCTGAGAATAGAACAATTTCTTAAAAGGAAAAAAGGAAAAGGGTACCAGAGAAGAATTGATTCTAATTGATCATCTATGGGTGGTTGCGTTTATTATGTTTCTCACTGTAGCAAAACATTATAGATACAATATATCAACTCATCTACAGAAAAGTGTTGTATATGCACGTCTATATGCTTTGCATTAAGAACACAGTAGATGAAAAATAAAAATATTCTTTGGTGGGTCTTTTATTATTGTTATTTTCTGATGAATAAGCACTTTCTTTAACAGCTCACTAGGCCCTATTCTTTTGAGATGCTTTGGCCAATGAGTCATCTGCTCTGAGGGTTTAAACCTTTCTACTACCACTCTATTCCTTAATAATGGATTACTGAGCTCGTATATTGAAATCAAATAGGGTGGATTTTATGACAAATTATTTCCATGTTGATGGGCATCCCTTTATTGGGCTTCTGTTTCTTTTTTATAATATAAAACTTGCGGAATAAGAAGATTAGACAGTGCAAAATAGTGTCTGGCTGTGTGAATAGTGTGCCTCGTGACATGAGTTTATAGTCCTATCTGATATCGATTTTAATCTGTATTTTTAAAAGGCCACTATAGTAAGGCAAATCAAATTCATTGTTGATCATACTTAATGCGATTCAAACCATAGAGGACTGCTTTTCTTCCATGTGTTTACATTTATTAAAAACAACAAATAACAATAGGAGATACAGCAATACCTTTTACAATGACATGGGTTGATTTTTAAAAGTAATCTTCAATGCCAAAAAAATAAAAAAATAAAAAAAACCTATGAAAAGTAAATAATAAAACAATATTTTTTGTAGAGAATAATAAATATGAAAAAAAAGGCCTGTAAATAATGTCTTTGAGTGAAATGTTTGAGTTATCCAGCTCCCGTTGTGTGAGTATTTTATTTTCTATGAATATAAACTACGCTCATAGAGAGATAGCTACTACTAAAAAGATAGTCTATAGTAAAAGAAACGAATAGTAATATATAAAAACTATTTTTCCTAACTATGATAAAGGCGTTCTTTGTTGTTTAACGCCTGATCATTATCAAAACATTGAAATGATTGAGAGTGACTCATCGAGTCTTTTTTATGCTATCATTTGCTTTTGGTTCAAGAAAAGAAAAAGAAAGAAAAAAAATTGTGAATCAGTGAAAATACCTCAGGCAACCCTCCTTCATACAAAAAAGATTTTTTTCCTGAATAGAACAAGAGACATTGTATGTCAAACACCCATTGCATTTACTCCAGCTATTCAACAAATAGTGGATCAAAAAACGCTTATGGTCTCAGTGTGTATTATAAACTATATACATTAAGTATTGGATAACAACTATTCTTCTCTTACTATTTCTGATAAACAATACATCACGATTAGTTGTGTTTTATGACCTAGTATTCCACAAGAGCTACTCTTAAAAGCATTAACTAGCTATGGTTTGACTAAGAAAAAGGAAAAAAAAAAGAAGAAATGGCGGAGACAGTAGAAAACTATGAATGGAAATTGAAATCATGATATTGCATATTCTGTGTCTTGCATATATCCTATCACTTTGGATTTTTTAATAACTCATCTAGGGTCTCTATAATAGAAAGGGTTACAATCCCTATGCTTATCCTTTCTAGAAAAGAAAAAAAAGAAAAAAAGAATATCCATCTAACAATTTGACTTGTATCTTGCGGCAGAATAGTAAAACTTAGTGTACTGTTGCAAAGAGAACGGTTGATATTAAGCTTTTTGCTAAGACTAAAACAAAATTTCATCTGATTACTGCATGGCGTCACATAAGAATTAAGCGGGAGCGGGAGCTACAATCATAGTCTTCTTTTACCCCTTCATCACGGAGTTCTTACTATTTCTTTTTTTTCTTTCTTTTTTTTTTGAAATAAACAATCTAAAATAAGTATTGATTAGTGAATCCCCACTATCTTATCTTAAGAGATACATTAAACCAATTCTATGGCTGTGATTGATGCTCATTTATTTAATATATCTGCCTACAATGGCCTAATAGAGGTCTGAGATATAGCTATATCAATAGCCTAAGATGAAATGAATACTATGGATGTGGTTCAGATATTTAAAGTTCAACTTGGAATTTACAATAAAGCATGTACATTGTAAAACATCTTTGCTTGTCAGTGCTGTGTTGGATAGTTCATTGGATATTCTGTGTGGAGTTGAAAATAGTATAGAAGTGAAAATTTACAATTCTAGGTCTTGAAAGAATAAATGAATAAATGAAAAAGACATTGTAGATTATAGGCTTAGCCACTCTGAAAATAAAAAATAAAAAAAATAAAAAACACCCAAAACACTTCACACTATGGAATGGAAAAGGAAAAAGAGGGTTTAGAAAGACTGACTTTGTCATTCCTTGACTAGGAAAACTACGACCTGTTGTTTGTCTTTTTTATTATTTTTTTTTATGATACTTAAAAGTCAGAAGAGTGTATTTGAACTGAGACGTCTCGAGAAAACTTTCCTGTAGCCACCAACATCCACTTATTAGGATGTTAGAGTTATGGATTTAATGGAAAGAGATAAGGAATTTGAAAGAAAGAAAAAATGATGGTTTTGTTTCTTGGAAAACTATACCATCATAAACAAGATTGTTTTATAAAAAAGAAACACCTTGGCGTTACAGTTCAGCATGCTATCAAAAGCTTCAATAAGAAACCTGTCAGCTGACGACTCTGTGCTCAGACTATAGAGTAACATGAATTAAATAGGTACCTGGAAGAAAGTAAAAGATAACTAAGGATTTCGTTAGTTTACAAAGCTTCACTGTGCACGGTGAGGGATTTAAGAGGCCGTAGAGTACATAACTATAGGAGAATTTAGAGAGAGAGAAAAATGGGTGGGGGTGGGGGTGGGGGTAGGGTGGGGGTGGGAGTATGAGGGAGAAACGATGAGGGAGAAACAATGAGGGAGAAACGATGAGGGAGAAACGATGAGGGAGAGCTTTGAAATAACAAAAAAAGTGAATGAAACATCTTCCATTAGTGATCAATCCAGAAAGAGTACAATGTTGAATCTAGATGCTATATTTACAAGAAATGGAAACCATAAACTGAATACTTATCACAAGCTACTGCTTATTCACACTCTTATTTCTGGTAAAGCAAAAAGATTCAAAAAATATGCCGGAGATATTCTTCGGGAAATAAGCCATGATTCCTGTTTACCTGATCGTTATCTGTTGTATGATAACAAGTTGAGATTGCTTTTGAAAAAATAGGTATTCGTTTCCTAAATGAGCATGGTGTTATATTTTATGGAAGTGTATAAATATCTTATGAGAGGAAAGGGATTAAATTAGCTAACCCATAATAGGGTTTTTGGCGCTTCTACTGGTCTTGTGAATACTAGTGTTTCATTTATAGTATGATAGTTTAAGCTTTATCTGTCTATTAAAGACAGTAGAAGAAGTGCTAAACTAGAATAAAAAATATGAATTGGTTTAGTGAAACTAAGATTTACTAAGGACAAAAAAAAGATGTATGGTAGTATTGGTCGTGTAATATAGGAGTATCTGAACAGTAGAGATGGGAATTTGTGCATGAAAAAAGTAACATAAAGTTCGGAAAGTAAACCAGTGTCTTAGAAAATTGTTACTATTACCTTTTACTAATTTGCTCTTCTAAATCTAAGAGCCTAATAATACTCTTATTAATATAATCTAAAGTGTTACATTATAAATTTGGCTTCAGATTATAATATAAAAAAAAGTGGTTGAAGACCACACCTCTTTGGACATGTGCAAGGCCCATATATTAAATGGTTTACGTACTTTTGAGTATAGAAGAAGGTCTAATTCTTTTAATGTATGCATAGTTATAATATATATAACGAGGTAAAGCAATATAAGTATACAAAATGAAGCTTATGTGACACGATAGCCTTTGAACATTGACTGTGCGATAAAAGATGTACTGCAGTCAAGATGTATTGGCGTAAATAACCTTTTTTTTTTAAAAAATTCTATATGGAAATTTCTTTTTTTCGTTAATATTATCATTTTTCTTTACATTATTTTTCTTTCGCCCCTACAAAAAGAAATAGTCCGAGAACGGAAATTTGAGTATATTTCTCGACATGAACAGAAAGCAGATGATTCTATATAGATCATTGTAGAACGCTTATCATATACTCCTACAAAGTCTTTTGATTAATAAATAAATAAAAAACTTTTATTAAGATTTTTAAGTAAGTATGCGGCTTTGAATTAATTTAAACATATAGTCTTTTAGAAGGAGGAGAATTGATAATACGGGCTAGGTGAATATCCGTCATGGGGAGAAACTTAGTGAGATCGAATTATTATTTTTTATCGGTGGACTTATTCGGAAGATTCTTTGATGTAGCAATGAGGTAGAACACTAAAGATATCACAAATAAATACGAAAAACACATGCAGTTTATGTATTCATTGATTAAACACTTTGACCC
The DNA here is from genome assembly GCA_025094145.1 of Spinellus fusiger. Taxonomy (NCBI): domain Eukaryota; kingdom Fungi; phylum Mucoromycota; class Mucoromycetes; order Mucorales; family Phycomycetaceae; genus Spinellus; species Spinellus fusiger. The sequence goes on along the minus strand of JALLLS010000019.1, from coordinate 104,733 downwards.
CAATAAAGTAAAATATAGCTTAAACAGAATCTAGAGGCAGTAAGGCGGGTAAGATGTCTGTTTATCTTCTACTATCTGCATAAAAATTAAACTAGTCTATACAGTTTAAATAAATAAGCTATTAACTGACCGATATAACTGATCTTTACAATATATTTTTTCAAAATAGTCATGCTCATGGTGCAAACTATTATGAAATTCATTTTTTATATTTAGGATAGTCATACATACTATTCATTAATAGTTAGGCATACACTTATTCATCTAGTCTTCGGGTCCAGACTTTCCTCACTCGCAGTGACCAGATATGCAAAGATTCATGGTGATAAGATTACACTATTAAATCTTACCTGTAGCCGTTGCTTCCTGATTTAGATTCCTTTCTATGAGTTCTATTTTCATATACCAATTTCCTATTGTATTTTTCTTTAAATGTTTTCTGAATAAATGTTTTAGTAATTGTTTTTAATTTTCTCTGTATATATATTTGTATATATTTGTTTCATCATTGGATGATCAGCATGCCCAATGCATATCTGACATGATACAGTCATAGAATAAAAATCATTTGAATAATTCTTTGATCCCATATTAACTTGTAAATTCATACTAAAACAAGTACTATTTCTATCTGAGATACGCATAATAGAATTGAATACTCATGTTATTGAAAAATCACCTTTTAAGAAGGGTCAATACATCTTTTTGACGAGCGGATAAACCTTATTTCAAGCAGACAAGAAATATGAAACAATACTATTACTCTTCTTTTTTTCTACAGGACAGTTAGGTTGGAATATGAATACATGTTCAGTCAATGACCAAAATATCAAGATAAACACAATAAAACACTACTACTTCAGATTGATGTAAAAAAATGATTTCAATCACTTGCATTTATTTAGAAAGCCCTTTCATCTTTATAGATCAGATATATATGCTAACATTGAACAAGGTTACCTGAATTTCATACGGAATAACTAAGACACACTAAGAATAGACATACTAAGCGGTATACGATACTGTTACCTTAGATCTTATATTAAAAAGCAAGAAGTTAGTAGTTAGCAGTTTGTAAAAAAACAGTTACAAAATTAATGATATTGAATAAAGTATCTATGATAAGTCGTAGCGTATATAATACAGTTGATAGATCTTTTAGAGATAGTATAACAGTATAACAGTCTTTATTATAATGTGTGCTTTTGGGTGGTTGTTTCCTTGAAGTTCTTCGATATTTAATAATCATTAGAATAAAAGAATAACATACGAGTTGAATAAAAAAAATAGTAGAGCTAATCGTACGCTAACTAAACGAATACCTTTGGACCTAAGAAGCTATTGACGACACTATCACATCAATAGATGATAGATAGTAGCTGATATCATTCAATGTTGCTAATTAAATAACTATTTATTCATTCTTTTTTATTGTATTTCTATCTATTCTTTCTGAACTAAAGACGCTACATAGTCAACAAGATACAATATGCTTATAGTGTCGTAAAGACATTTTCTATAATTGGAACTACAACCCTTTTTGGAAATACCAACTCCTACTACTAAACTGAGAAGGGGATGCCATTGAATACTAAGGGACAATGATAGTTTGTAGTATTCAATAACATACCCCTGAAGCTAAATACTAGTAGTATAAAAGTATAAAAGACGTGTTGTTATGAATGAATAAACATCAGAGTTTAAATACCTGTTAACTGACCGGATTTCTTTTGGACTAACAAGCCATTGACGACAATAGAATCAACCTAGGGTTATTGCATGCATTTGATTCTTATAGGAGACTGATGAAGAACCTATAGAAAGTTCTTCATGTGCAAATCCTACCAGAGTAATGACAATTAAGACCTCTTTAAGTGACACTGGTTGGAATTCTGAATATCTACCTGTTTTGAAAAATCTGGTCTATAACATCAATACTGTTGTTTCTCATACTTATACGTTCTCTGAGTATATCTTGATCCATCTACTTTGAATGACTTCATAACCAAGGGTTTCTTCCGTGAGGTGTTTTTGTCCTTCGTTAATAAGCAAATCAGAGATGGTAGTGCTCTTGGTAAAATATGTCTCACACTACAAGACTTGTTATTATGCTATCGAGTCATATCAATAGATTAAAGTCCGATAAACAACTAGCCCAAAACTTGAGAGCCAGGTTTGGAGAAGATCTGGTGTTGATCTTGAGTGGTTGGTCAAGCACAAATATGAAGTTCCATGAACCAATAAAGAGAAAATGCATACGGAAGATATTGAAAAAAGATGGATTCAAACTCTATCTTATCAATGCATTCAAAACATCGAGCTTGTGTCCTGGATGCAATTAATCACCTTTGGAAACATTTAAACATGTCAAGAACCTTAGGCTCTTTCAGCGAACAAAAATACTTCAAGTTAAATGTCATGGTCTTCTCAGGTCATTTCTTCTTAATTATATATATATATAAAGACTTATCTTTCTCCTTTCAAATAAGTGTTCAAAACAAAATTGTATGGAAGACAAGACATTGAAATTTAGACAGATTCTATTGTATCACAGGGAAAATAGTACTCGCTCAAAGTACTTTTGTAGATATAACAAAAGAAAACATAAATATACAACTAGAACCAAGAAAAAGCCTAAGCCTTCTGGTTCATCCCCATTCTTCTCCCCATTTATCTCTAGAACCTCGGTTGACTCACTAACGGAAACTCATACTATAGGCAAACTATCTAAAATCATAATGAAGTGTTTCATTAAATTTTGTCATGCAAGATATTATAATGTCTACACACCAGGAGATTTTTCTGGCCTTTAAGCTGTGATATCTTTTTCCTTTTACGTAAAAGAAAAAACGCACCTTTTATGTAACTGTGTTTAAAATCAAAAGGTTTGCAAGTATCTAAATTATTATTTCCTTTTGTGGATACCTCACTATCAAATTGTATTATCAATAGAATATAGTTTTTATGAATAGAAGTGTTTATTGTAATAGTATAGATAATACTATATTATGACTATAGCCACTGCCCAAGTGCAGTCCCTCATAGCAATAGAATCTATACCCTAAAAGCCTTGGGCTTTATCCTTGGGATATAGATAAATATGCTCAGGAGTATAACTTAGACATTGTTGATAGTATAAAAGACTACCTGAGACTGACTTGAAAGGAGTCTTTACTTGCCTAATAACAATACAATGAGTGTATTGTACATTAAAATAAGCCATAGCCCGGATGAAGACACTGCTTACCTTTCTACCTCAGGAATAGCTTTTGGTAGTGTCTATCACTTCCTTCTATTGTTTCTCTTTGTTAATAATAACACATTACCTTGTTCAGTTATGCTCATCTTGACGAGTACTTGGGCGTTAAGTTGTATGGACAGTGTGAGAAATAACAAAAGGAGGAAAATATCAAAACAAATAATGTTTCATCTATTATTCTAGTGACATGTATACTATAGCCTCCACTCATAAAATTCACAAGTCAAACAATTCACACTCTATTTGCCTTGGACCTAAAGGACAGTATTAGAAACAATACCTTGTTATCATTAAGCACCACTGTTAATACCAGTTACAATAAGATAATTAAGGTGATTATAAATATTGAGTCAATAAATGAATACACTGTTCTTAATATAAGTAAGTTTGGTTCTATTTTATGGACAAGGACCACTAGAGTTAATTCCGTGTGAGTCCTATAATAAATCTTTCTTAAGCAGTGCTATACTGAAAATACTGTGGGTTTATGGATAAAACATCATGTTAAGAGAAGAATATCAGTGACTGAGTTACAATATTAAGTGGATTCTTGTTCTATTTCTTGTCTTTACAGCCAATTCTATACTTTTTAATTGCAAAGTCAATAGCCGTTGCTTAAACAGGCAAGTAGAGTTTGAAATAGCTCATTTAGACAGCGAAAAATCCTTTTCAAACACATTGGCCAATCATAATAATATTGCGGTTTTATTCTCAAGATATTTCCTTATATATCCCAGAAATCTCCTGGTGTGTAGATGAATATTCTAAATTGTAACACTTCCAATTTCAGTCCTACTGACATTGAATTCGATGATAAATGTAAGTAGTGTAGAATAAATGATAAATCGTAGAGAAGCAGAGAGTAAAGCCTTGGCACCTCAATTAAAATTTGTTAATATGGGGAAAGCTTGTGTAAGGCTTAAATCAATGGAAGGTTTTTAATCAGGTCTATGAATCGCATAAACAAATTACAGTAGCAATAATATTTAGTGGCTGCGAATGTATTTCCTTTTTACTTTAAATGAAAGGCTGTGCTAAATAAGCCAGTGTTCTATTCATCTTGGTATGGTCAGACAGATTAGCCAAGACAAAAGCTAGAGTAGGAGATAGACACGTCTTTGTCATTGACCTATTGCTTCTTTGGCCTTATGTGTTAGCCCTTCAATTAATAGCTTCATTTCTGTTATAAGCTAGACGTTTTTAGAGATAGTCCTCTATTGTTTTCTAATAAGATATTTCCGTTATTATTTTATACACGTTTTGGCTTTCTAATAGATTGATATTCAGAGTACACCTTTCTAAAACTAAAATACAAGACCTAGGTTACAGTATTGGCTACAGGGCGTTACAATTTCAAACATTGGACTTGATAAAATATGTACAAGTTATTTGGGCTTAAGTAAAAAGAAATTTGGTAGCAACTAAATGGCTAGATTTCTAAATAGTATCACCATGTCAAAAATTATTAAAGGTTGTACTTATTGTTGCCAAGGCTACTAACTTCATAAATATGTACATTGTGTTATGGATGGTCCAGATAGAATATTTCCATAATTTGTATCATAAGACATTATTCATAAAATCAATTTACCATAAGTAGATAAGGTTATGACTGTATAATAAGTTGGTATTATATATTTCAAATATGCAAAAATAATAATGTGCTAGGTGTAAAGTCAGACAACTCATTACTATCTCCACTTCTCCCCCCATCAATGTTTCTCCCTCTCCCCCAATCACTGTCACCCACCCCCCATTCTTAAAAGGTTTACATATCAGAATAAGGTTTAATGATACACAAATAAGCCTTAATATGTTTAAACTATTTATGGTACACTGTTGTATTTAAAGCCCAGTTTCTGACTATTATATTCTACACACCAGGAGATTTTTCTGGCCTTTAATCAGTGACACGATCGTCCCTTTACGTCCGAAAATATTTTGCCCTTCTATGGATCTGTGTTTTAAAACAAAGGTTTGCAAGTATCTAAATTATTATTTCCTTTTGTGGATACCTCACTATCAAATTGTATTATCAGTAAAATATATTGTTTATGAATACATCTTAATTTATTTTTGCTCCTTTTCAAATCGATTTGTTATTTCTTAAACAATTGTATTTCGACTATTTCCTTTTATATCCTAAAGATCTCGTGGTATGTAGCTGATAACCTACTCTATTAAATGATTATCTAAAGATATAGCAATAGATGGCACATTATCAATATAAAAAGTTAACGTGAGACAAATGGTAAGTAATAAGTCTCTAAAAGAGTAAACATTATTGAATAGTATGTAACTATAACAAGATTGGTAGACACTCTATCTATGGAGTTTTTACTTAGGCACATAAACAGATAAAATATAATCCAATGTATGTACGAGTGTTCTCTTTTGGATTGTTCTTATATGCAAATACTAGGAATAACTATCTATGCCTTGCAACACTTCAATATAATATAATAGTAAAAAGACTTGTCTTTATCTGAGAGAATGAAATGGGGCTTATGTGGCTTTTATTAAAGGCATGTGATAAGATGAGATGTACATATAGCCCAAGTATATTTGTATTTATGCACACGTACATAAATATATTCATATATTTAAATAAACTGTCTACTTCCTAGCTAACATGTTCTCTCATGCCATTCATCACTATCTTACATAGCCTACTCTAACAACCGACCTTTATGTTATTACAACTAATATTCCATAATGATTTCTTAGAAACGCCTTGTTACCATGTGCAGCGCTATTCTTTCAATGTATGAAACTTCGTTATGCCTTCTATATTGAATTGGCAACCTAATAATCGCTCAACTACAGTCACACAATTGAATTGAATACCTGCCTAAATTTTAATAAAAATAACTTTTTTTTTGCATAAAACTCTTCTTCTTTCCAAATATTATTAAGCTAACACAACATGTCAGATACATTCTCAGAAACACACACTCGTGGAGAATATGATAAAGCAGAATATGAAAAGCTATGGGGCATTTATTACCTGTTTAAGACTGGATTAAGATTGACTGTCATCGCAAACGTAGTTGAGATGAAAAAAGCCCACAGTTCAAAATATTATCAGAAATATTAAAGAACGTGGGTCACTGTTGCGTTTAAAGAGTCACGGAAAACATAAAAAAGTGAATGAGAGGAACCTCAGACACCTGAAAAAGATCATTAGAGAGGACCCATTTGCCTTATATAATCAGCTGAAATTGGAAATGTTGAATATTCAGGTGGATGTATGTAAAAACACCATTATAAGCTACTGCAATCAGTTAGGGTTCGGATCTTTTCTGTAGACCACAAGCCAACCTTAACTGAAAAACACAAAGAGAAACGATTTCATTCGGCTAAAGAACATGTCAATTGGACGAATGGACAAATGACCAGTGGAGAGGTGTTGTCTGGTCTGATGAGTCCAGGCACACCGTGAAAGAGGGTGATAGTGGTGCCAGTGTCATCATAAGAGTTGGAGAGCATTAGGATCCCAATCCTATTGTTCCAACAATGTGGTTTGGTGGTGGCATGATGCTTTGGAGCTGTCATTAGACTAATGGATTTGGCCCATTAGTCTTTGTTGATGGCACTGTAAACCAAGACGAATATATCAAGGTTTTGGCTGGTGAGTTCCATCCTTGGTTCATGGAATTGCATCAGAAAAAAGATAGGGAGTTTCTGTTACAAGAAGATGATGCTAGTTGTCATACTGGGGCCTATGCCAGATGGTGGAAAGAGATGCATCAAATTAGGGGCTTTGAGTACTGGCCCGCATATAGTTCTGACCTGAGCCTAATTTAACACATCTGGTGGGCCTTGGAAAGACGAATTAATAAGGAAGGGTATCTATTACCAATGCTGAAAATTTGAAGGCTCTACTTGCAGAGGAGTGGGAGAGGGTTGGTGTTGAACTTGCACAACGATTAGTTCTGAGTATGACAAATAGATGCCAGACAGCCGTTGATGCCAAAAGTGACCATACAAAATATTAACTGTATTATTATTATTTTATTTTCTATAATTAAAGATGTTGGGCTTTGGTATGCTTAAGTTTGAAGCTTCTATATCAAATGTGGAGTGTTTTATTTAATGTTAAACATGGCCTAAATATTTCGTCTTGAAATTTATTTTCAAAAGTAATAAATTCAACTGGGTGTGACTGTATATGTCTTATGTTAATTTTTAGTGTCTTCTTTTAGAACATCACTTATTTTATTGTTCAAGAAAGAAGATAAATACTACAATGTGTGACTTCTGTTTTGTCTCAAGTCATACGATATGAGTGAAGAACGAAGGGATGTTCACTCCCAAGTAATGACTAAACAAAAAATCTTTTTATTTTTTTTTGAAAAATAAAGGCATATCTATCAGTCTAAGATGTTCGTAATAAAATGTTAATGAAATAACACAAGATTTGGAATATTTTTTCTTTAGATGATTATCTACATTTTCTATTATAAAGATATTGCTTAGTACTTTGTAGCAAAGCCTTTATTCTTCATCACAGTGGAGCACCTCCTTGGCATACTATCCACTAAATTCTCCAGAAATTCATTTGGGATCTTCTCTCACTCACTACGCAAATATCGTTCAAGCTGTTTTGTATTGGTTATGCTTGTGAGTAAATGTCACACCAGGTTCTCTTGATGGTGAGCATGAAAAGCCCCCCAAGTGCATTCATGTATTTTAGAAATGCCCTATGGCAAATATTCACACCTGCATCATTCATATTTTTCAAATGATATGCAATTGTTTGTATAGGGTTTCTGCGAATAGACAAAAACATTGCCAGTCTTAAAGTTGACAAAACCTTTTCAGGTCTTTCTATACGCATTTTGAGTTGAATTGTGCCTTTGTTTTTATACAATAGGACGACATTGCCCACTGTGCTCTTTGGGATGTCAATATCATCAGTAATCTCCTGATAAGTAGCATGTCTTTTTCCATTGTCCTATGATTTGATCTATAATAAACATAGCATGCTCTCTTTTTTTTGATGAGACTCTCTTCATGTCCTTGACTAATATTTGGCTGATTCTTATTGCTTGACGTCATCTTTTGAATAAGTTGTAAGAGAGAAGAAATATATATTGAGTACTAAGCCATAAGAATACGCCAAGTTTCTATAATAGATACATACTAGTACAGAATTCTAAACTGTATTATTTTTCTCGTGCAGAAATAATATGAAAGATTTACAATGCATGTGACATGGCTTTGCAGCTTGAAAGTACAGTGGAAATTTGCCACTTTACAGCTATTCAAAAATAAAATAAAAAAGGCATGAAAACTGCATATTATAATACTTACAAGAATATCGATTAGGTATATTTTGTCGTAGGATCAATATTATGATTGAAACACGAAGTTATTATCTCGAAAGTATTTGGTGCATTACTTTTTATGCTAAGATATGCACTGATTTAAATACATCAATTTAAAATAAAAGATACACATAATGAAAATATTAAATACATATTCCATGCATGTTGACTATTCAAGATAACTTGATGTCCCACACTATACCAGTGTCCAATTAATTGCGCATTGACTGTTACACCATCTTCAAAATACACGCCGTTTCTTATAAAGAATTGCCGCACCTAATGTGTGGCAACTAACTTTGAAAAAAAACACATTTGTTAATATTTTCATTTTGCGTGTTACTATTGAATGACTCAGTCAAAATAGTATGGCTTAAGATGTTTTGAAGGACTGTACACATAATGTAGATACTTCTTGATACATTCTCACAGTTAAAGTTATCTGTTTTAAGATACCTAAGTATGTCATATGTTCTGAAGATTGAAAAATACTATTCCAACCTTTTGAAAATATGAATAGAGATTTCAATAGCCTTCTTTGTATATCTATGCTGGACCCTTAGTCGTAGTTCAGAATGATAGTCTTTTATTCCTGTTCGTCGGTTTTCTTTTAGTTAAGTTAGCTCTATGATAGACTGCCCCTCTCTCTTTGTCTATGGCTGACATCCCTCACAGCAGTTGGCAGGATTTATGATTTTTCCCAAGATCCTGCTCAGCCTTGTATGACTTGATATAACCACTCTTTGCTCAATAGACAATAAAATAGAATAAATGAGTCTCCAGAGACAAATAACTGGTAGTCGATAGTTTAGCTGTCTGCAGGCTCTTTCACATATTCTTTTAATAAATATGAGTTTTTTGAAGGAGAATCAGAGACTTCATATTCGCTTGCACGCATAATATGTCATAAAGTGGAAGCATGGTAGGGAAATAGATACCAATTCAGTCACCGTACTTCAATGTGACAGCGGTATAAGCATTAATCGGGATATATCGAGATAGAAAAAGGAAGTAGAGCTACTACCTTAAAATTGCTTCAAGTATATTGGTGAGGGTCACTTTGTAATTAATTTTCTCGAAACAAAAAAAAACAATAGAAAGACTATTCATTTGATAAAAAATATGAGAATTGCTTCAAGTATATCGTAATATTTTGCATAGCAATTGACTCATAATCAGGCTTTGTACTATAATCTAAAATGATGTTCAATGCTATTAGCTTAAGTTCTATTTATTTCTAGTTTTAGTTCTTGTTTAATACTGAGATCATCTGCCGGTAATTAATAAACTCCAAAAAAATATTGTTTAACAAGAGAAAGAGATTGGTTATCTTGCCTTCAACCACATGAAAACAACACAATTGGCATTAGTAAACAACAACCTTAAGTTCATATAGTTTTTATTTTTATTTTAAAAATTGTCCTTTTATGGATTAAAGGTGATTTAATACTCATGATAGCGACAAAGATAATGGAATATAGGAATATATTTTTCTTCTTATATCAGATACCGCTTGCTTGAGAATGGGTTTCAAGGCTTCAAAGTAGTTGATTCTAAATATAATTCTTGAGCCCGACTTTTCATGCAGAAGATCATCTTTGGATTTAGATCCAAAGCTTGTTTAACTAATAAACGTGTAGTGAAGATAAACTATTTAATATTTCTTTTTGGAATTTTTTGCTACTTTCTATTATTTAATGTATCTATGATGATGGTTGCTCCCCCAAATAAAATAAAAAACGAGTATATCTGGTGTAGTATCTGAGTGAGATTAATGAGTGTTATATCACTTATTACTTATATATTCTTTTATTCCTTGTCACTCTTTCATTGTACTATTCTATTTTAAGTATAATCCGGCTCTCCATCACAAGAATAATTAAGAACCCATTTAAGATCAGTTTTTAAGTCATTAACGAGTATTGTTTCATGAAGCATAAAAAGAAAAAACCAACATATACAAAGAGGACAATAGGAATTGGTTAGACAAAGTGAAATTCATGTTGATTATAGGCAACATCATTAATATTTTATTAATAAAAATAGATTAAGAGCTGGAAACAGAGTATATCAGGCCTAGAAAATAATTGGGAAAGGCCGATGTAGTGATTTCCTCATTACTTTCAGGAATTAATTTGAGCAAGAGCAGACATAAAGACAACAGAGTTAGTTCGGCTAAATATATCAGCTTAATAAGATAGATACTTAAATGCTTCACTTTAACACTCCATTTGTCTCAGAGATGGTGCTTATCTTTAAAGAGAATGTTACTTGATATCTCGGAACTAGATGAAAAAAGAACATTGTTTTGATGCAGAGCTGACCTTTACGAATTCTTTTTCTGGATTTATTGAGTGTTTTTTAATATCCAAATTATCAATATATCCTTTGTTTTGATAGTTCACCTTGTTTTATATATTTAAAATATTTAAAGCGTCTTTTACTGTAAAATGGGGACAGATGATGTATGACTATCGGCACTTATTTCCATAAAAGTTAGTATATCAGATACCTGGTACCAAAACAATTAATACGGTTTATGTAAATCTTTCTACTTAATAAGCCTTTATTAATTGTTATTTTACTATTTGATCTCTTACTTAGTTCGACGATTCTTATGTGATCATCAATGTGTATATTTGGAAAAGTACTACATGAATTCTACAAGTATAGATAGGACTCTGAATATATGAATGGCTTTTGTTTTTAATACTGTAGTACGACTTAAGAATTCTATAAACTATGATCTAACTATTAAAGATAGAATTATAAAATAAAAAAGTGAAAGAATAACGCTTTATATGGTTTTAAAGATAATCAACATCCTTTTTTTTTTAAAAAAAAATAATAATAAAAAAAAAAAGAAAGGAAAGGAAAGGAAAGCTCTCTCGCTTTCAATTGAGTCCTTGTGCTTATATTGTATCTATTAACAATTATTTTAAGAAAAATATTTGCAACAATATACTGTGTTTTTGGGCGCTGAGATTAACTTTATGTTGATGAATGGAACGTTAAGCACTAAATGTAGTGATTCTATTCACACAAGATCCCCCATATAATGTGTATAGTGAGAATAGTGTCAACTTTACATTTGTTTACAAACTGCACCTGCTCTACTAAAGATAGGTAGTTTAACATAGCATTTGTGTAATGACTGTAAGCATAATATCTTTTGTGAATAGTAACAAACATTATATTTTAAGTACTGTATCTTCGATTTGTATGCATCTTGATATTTTTATACATAAACAATCAGTTACAATAAATAAATTCGACACAAATAAACCTTGGAAATAATTTATGAAAAGATATTTGAATACAGTTTTTGTCATTATACTGTGACTTAGTAACTGAATAGCCTTTAGCTCATGATCCATGGTATCCTATTCTATTTCCAATATCTTAGCATTTATATTACTTCCTTTTTTGTATTGTTCTGTCAGTGCATAATTCTTCAAGTTAGGCAAAATTCAGTCTCTCTTCTTATAAGCTCAGGAAATTTCACACTATGAGAAGGCCAGCAGTATTTCCACCAAATAAAATTCTGTGTCAAACATTAGCATTAAGAAGTTATGTCTAACATATTTTCAGTGGAGCAAATGAAGTATAATTCTTATATTTTGTCACCATTGTTGTCTGACTACTTTTCTTTTTAATTTTTTGTGATAAATTATATTGTACCCACTATTATAATTCAATCTATTTTGTTGAATAAACTGAGATGACAAATGCATAAAGTGAATATTGAACCCACGTCATTATTATAGTGATAAAGGTTAAAGATCTACTCATTCTCTCTCGCTATTTTAAGAATCTTGTCCCGAAAACAACTCTATCACTTTCCAATTTCTAGCCTTTGCCCATTCTGTTTTATTCGCTCGTTTTATGAATATACTTGTTGTCAATTGTATTGTCAATTAAAAAAGCGTTTTTGGAGTTTTCTATTGATAAACTATAAATCCGGTTGTTATTTTGCTGCTCCTACTGTTTATACTAAAAGTCTAATCTACATAAAGAGTCAGACATCATTAAAGGTCCTATTATTCTTTAGTATTCTACTCTCTTTGAGGCACTTATGCTTATATGTTTATTCTTTTTTCATTCATTCTAAGCATAATAGCCAAGCAAATCTTGTAACCTATATGCACGATAAATAAATAAATAAAAATGCGTGTAACATCTATAGTCATTACCTAAAGCGCTTAGTTTAACAAAATTAAGCCTGCTTGAATAGAAAGTCCAATGTAAAGCTAACCATACTATCATGCTTTCATAAATAGTACAAACACTGGCTATTATAAGAAAACAGTATTCTATTTATTTAAGGCAATTGTGTTTACAATAGGAAATTTTTATGTAGTTTCCATAGAAAAAAGTGCTTGGTCTAGTACATATTTTTGTTCATAGACACTACTATTTTTTTATTGAAATATCTTTCAGCTGTAATTATTCTTCTACACTGGCCAGCATGGCGCGTCGATGTTTCAAAAGAGTATTCAAGATGTCTAGAGAAGATAAAGCATAATAATACTTTCTTAATGTAACCAATCAAGATTTGACGTCTTACCGTTTGGTTTCATCTTTTCGAAGTTTGGCAAAGCAGCTCGTGATTTAAAGTAGAACTTTCTTGATAAGAGTCGATTTCTTTTTGTAAATAGACAAGTAATATGGAGTTCAAATGAGAAGAAGAATAAATAGAATGCTTTCAAATAATGTAACCTACACATGATAATCGTTGTCTTGCAAAATGGAAAAGTTAAGTTTTGATTCTTCTATGCAATTCTGTTTTGCCAATCTTAATTAAAAATATAACATTAAGATGGTTTAAAATGGTTACTTGTGATTAAACAATAGTATGTAAGCTAAAATCTCGATGAATTACCTCTCCAAAAGCATAATCTGAATCTTAAAGTGAGCAGGAGTATTGCCTACAAGACTTTGTACCTCTTCTGGGTTCGATTGATAGGAGTGTCGGATGGCATTCCTATTTTTTTTTCAACAACCACGACCATTGTAACATTTGCAGCTCTATCTGAACACCACTATTGCTTACCATTTGTACTGACATTGGCTAGCATTCTTTGTGCCCTTGAGAGCTACCTCAGAAATCCGCTTATACGATATTGTACTATTATTCAGTGCCATTTCATTCTCAATAGCCTTTGCCAATGTTTCTGTTTCATCTTTTGTCCATTTCTCATTTTCTACATTGGACACAAAAAACCTGTTGTTAATAAAGAGAATGTCTATTTGTGAAATGGAAAATGACTTTACTAGTGACTGACTGAGTATCGAGTACTCTTGCTCTCTGTGCACAGATGATGGATGAGCGATGAAAGTGCTTTTCAATATCTTTAAAGTTCCTCCCATAGGTGTCCATCAGTCTAAAAACAATTATCGAATTAGTGCTTCTCAGATTGTGCTATTTTTTTGCTACTTTTCTGTTAAAGTAATAAACACAAAATGAAGAAAGATACACACTCTATAAGTTGCTTATCCTCTTCTTTGGTCCACCGTCCTCTGTAATTATCCTTGTGATAAATACGACGTACCAAGGTAACAATGTGGTAGAGAGAGCGATTGGGAAATTTCTTGGCTAAATGAGTGGAACATCTTTTACTGTGAATTCTCCAACTACAGATGACAGGCAAGTCTCATTATAACGTACCTATTTTCCACCAAAACTCGATATTATCTGTTGGATCCTCATGGGCAAGAAATTCTCTCAATTGTTCAAAGGATATGTTTTCTCTCTGTAGATATATTTAATACTTCTAATGTAATATGACGGTTTTTCTCTCTTAAAAATAAAGCCAACAAGTGACACTCCGCACGCCATGCTAACTTATTATTATTATTATTCTACTTGACTTACTCTGCAAATCTTCTTCACTCTTTTTTCCACAATGAGGCGTTCTTTTATTGCCCAATCCCCTGTTTCGATAGGCCAGCATTCTGTCTCCATGTACTTTTTGATCTGACGAAGAGTAAATAATTTCCGGTGCCATGCATAGGTTGGTTCTCCACTGTAGGAGTCATCAGAATCAGTATCAGATTCCGAATCTGAATAAAAGAAATTATCGTGCACTTTGTATTTTAAGTCATGCATGGCTCTTTCGGCAAATTCTTTTTTTGGATCCACCTTGCCATGATATATGCGATGAAGTGTCTTGTCTAATCTATTGGATCCAATACGGTATTCAACTTTTTGGGATTGGTTCTCCTTGTCTTTGATGCCTCTATTTTCTAGACCGTCACTGCTATCACTACTGTCACTGTCGCTGATATAAGTTGTACTCCTTTTCGCTTTCCTATCGTAGCTGTGACTGTGGCTGAGAGGAGTGTTGATAATATTGGCTTCATTATGCTGAGTGGCTGTGTCTTGTCTAGTAACAGACTAGTTATGTTATAACAATAATTGACATAGAATCAGTTGAAATTGCCCAAAATGACCAAAGAGAACACCAATAACACTATCATAAAATAAGAAAAATAGATTACTTGATTTGCTATTACTGGCTTCTCTTTCTTTTGCTTTTTGGAAAGACTGTTTTTTGTCTCCGATTCCTCCTATAGTTAATTATACCCAAACGCGTACTGAGCATAGTCATGTAGGATAGAGAGTGAAAATAAAATAAGGTAGGATCTCTTACTGTAGGACGTTTTTTTATCATTTTGACAGAATGAGCTTTCATGTCTAATGTACGATTCGCTTTTTCCTTTTTCTTTGATAGCTTTATTGTTGTAGGTGGGATTGTGACATGAGCATCCTTCATTGCTAGTAACGAGCTCTCCTGCTGTATAATCCACATTGACTTTAGAGAACTTTCTAAAGGAAAATATCCTTTTCTTTTTATAATTATCATCATCGAACCTTTTTTTCATGGTCATGTTTATGGTCATGTTTATGGTCATGTTTATGATCATGTTTATGATCATGGTCATGCTCTTGTTTGTCAATGTTTTTGTTTTTGTCTTTCTTTCTATTCTTGTGATTCTTTTTGTTTTTTGTTTTGGTTAGTTTGCTTTGTTGTTCTGTCATGATAACGAATGAACGGTTTCTTTTTGTCCTCTTTCCTTAGAGAGGGTATCTGTCTTTGTGTTAAGGACAAATCAACAACTGAATTTGAATTTCCGTACAGTCCAAGTTCTATGAAAATATCTATGTTATCATAAGACTATTTCCAAAAATGGATGTTCATAATTTACGTCACACAACAAACAAAGATTGAAAGTTACACAACAGGAGGGTTTTCTGGCCTTTAAGAGGTGACGTCTCTTTCTTTTTACATCATGGAAAATGTTTTCTTTTAAATGACTGTGTTAAGAATACAAAAAAAAATTTAGATGACTGTGTTTAAAATCAAAAGTTTGTAGGTATCCAATTTATTATTTTCTTTTGTAGGATGACTCAATATCAAATTGTATTATCAATAAAAAATATTGTTTATGAATATAATTGTTTATTATAATATTATAGCTAATACTACAGTCACACACAGTTGAATTTAATATTTGCCTAAATTTTAATAAAAATAACTTTTTTTTTGCATAAAACTCTTCTTCTTTCCAAATATTATTAAGCTAACACAACATGTCAGATACATTCTCAGAAACACACACTCGTGGAGAATATGATAAAGCAGAATATGAAAAGCTATGGGGCATTTATTACCTGTTTAAGACTGGATTAAGATTGACTGTCATCGCAAACGTAGTTGAGATGAAAAAAGCCCACAGTTCAAAATATTATCAGAAATATTAAAGAACGTGGGTCACTGTTGCGTTTAAAGAGTCACGGAAAACATAAAAAAGTGAATGAGAGGAACCTCAGACACCTGAAAAAGATCATTAGAGAGGACCCATTTGCCTTATATAATCAGCTGAAATTGGAAATGTTGAATATTCAGGTGGATGTATGTAAAAACACCATTATAAGCTACTGCAATCAGTTAGGGTTCGGATCTTTTCTGTAGACCACAAGCCAACCTTAACTGAAAAACACAAAGAGAAACGATTTCATTCGGCTAAAGAACATGTCAATTGGACGAATGGACAAATGACCAGTGGAGAGGTGTTGTCTGGTCTGATGAGTCCAGGCACACCGTGAAAGAGGGCGATAGTGGTGCCAGTGTCATCATAAGAGTTGGAGAGCATTAGGATCCCAATCCTATTGTTCCAACAATGTGGTTTGGTGGTGGCATGATGCTTTGGAGCTGTCATTAGACTAATGGATTTGGCCCATTAGTCTTTGTTGATGGCACTGTAAACCAAGACGAATATATCAAGGTTTTGGCTGGTGAGTTCCATCCTTGGTTCATGGAATTGCATCAGAAAAAAGATAGGGAGTTTCTGTTACAAGAAGATGATGCTAGTTGTCATACTGGGGCCTATGCCAGATGGTGGAAAGAGATGCATCAAATTAGGGGCTTTGAGTACTGGCCCGCATATAGTTCTGACCTGAGCCTAATTTAACACATCTGGTGGGCCTTGGAAAGACGAATTAATAAGGAAGGGTATCTATTACCAATGCTGAAAATTTGAAGGCTCTACTTGCAGAGGAGTGGGAGAGGGTTGGTGTTGAACTTGCACAACGATTAGTTCTGAGTATGACAAATAGATGCCAGACAGCCGTTGATGCCAAAAGTGACCATACAAAATATTAACTGTATTATTATTATTTTATTTTCTATAATTAAAGATGTTGGGCTTTGGTATGCTTAAGTTTGAAGCTTCTATATCAAATGTGGAGTGTTTTATTTAATGTTAAACATGGCCTAAATATTTCGTCTTGAAATTTATTTTCAAAAGTATTAAATTCAATTGTGTGTGACTGTATATCGTGACTATAGATACTGCCTAAGTGCATTCCTTCATAGCAATAGAATCTATACCCTAAAATCCTTGTGCTTTATCCTTGGGAGATAGATAACTATGATCAGGAGTATACTCTAGACACTCTAGACAGTATAGAAGACCACCCGAGACTGAATTGAAAGGAGTCTTTATTTATTAACAATACAGTTCAGTTCAAAGTATTTTTTATTTTTGGGCGTGATTTGCTATTCGCGCATTGGGCATATTAGCTACCCTGTGGGATCGTTTGAAATTTAATAATAAACATAGAAACACTTCAAATACAAAAATGAAAAAATAAAAATGCAAAGAGAGAGGAGACGGAAAGAAAAGAGAATATAAAACCTCAATGAGGGAAAAAAAAATGAAAAAACGAAAAAAAAAAATGGTGGTAAAAGAAGAATTATGAATAGACATCCAAAAGGCCATAGAGTCAGTAAGGAAAACAGGACACCAAAAAAATAACCGTCATCCTGTGGTGATTCGAAATCCAACGAGGGATACTTAGAGCAACTCGGACAATCCTGAAAATAAATACAGCAACTACACTAGCAGATTCTGGCTTTGCTAAACAGGTTAGGAATGGATGGTAGAGGAGAAATCAGAGGAAATGTGAGGATACAGCGTCTATTGCTGAAGGAGTCCTTTGCACTCTATGGCAGTGTTGACGTTCCTGCTCAACACACCCATCAGCAGCCTCAATGAGCAAACTACCAGTTGATGGCTCTACTTTAAAGTCTCGAGTAGACATGGCTCGATCAATGGCTTGCAGCAGTATTAACAAACTGGGCCAGAGATCTCGCCATTTAACATAAGACTTAACCGTGCGCGGCAGAAGATTTCGACAATAATCAATGGGATGAACGTCTTGTGGTGGGGCAGGAACTAAGAAGAACAAAAATGTAGAGTGTTCATGATCAACAAATATGTAAGACAGTAGTCCCAACTGGCAGATGGGTGGCAGCATTGGCAAGGAACTGAAGGTGTTGGTGGTAACCAAGCAATCCTCCATTTTAATAGATGATGTCTCTCTTTGCGCGTGCACGGTAGTAGAAGAATTGGATCCTAAACAGGTCTACATAGTCCACGGGCTACCGTCACCGACAGATCTACAAATCTTCTTATCCAACTTTATAGCGTTTAATTTCAAAGTCAATAAGCATTGCTAAAATAGGCAGATGAAGCTTGAAATAGTTCATTTATAAGTGACTTGTGAAATTTCGTCTTGTTCTCCTCTGTTCGGATATTAATACCTGCTAATTACATTGTCTGTTGTTCTTCATAACTTCTACTCTCTTTATTTGTTTGACTTTGTCTGGCGTAAGAACCAACAGTTGTGATTTGGTGAGTGTTTGTGTATGTTTATTATGCCCTATATGTTAGTCAGTTTCTATTGTATATTATTTTATTTTAATAAACCCGGTAAACCCGTTACAAAGGCAAAGGCAAGAAGGTGCCAGTGCAAGGGTAATATGACATACATAGAGAGTAGGTTGATACATCTTGAACTCATTATTTTTACTGTTTTATTAGTAAGAAGGGGTATTGGCACCTAAGAAGATTGGACTACGATCCTACCAAGCTGCCAGTTATTGCCTATGGCACAGAAATAAAAGTGAAAGATGCTGTCAAGTTTAAAGGTCATCGTGTTGGTTTTTCAAGAAGTTTATATCAATTATTGAAAAAGAGACAAAAAGGTGATCTTCTTGTGGTTGATGTTGACAAGTTCCGAACATCGAGGGTAAGCATGCTTGACCTCTCACTTAATATGAAAAGCTCTGCTAACAGTTCTTTTCTTTTTTATTCTCAAGATCTAGCACACTTGTAGCACAAACAACCTCACCAAAGTATTAGTACATTTCAACAGTATCTACGCTTGCCAAGGTTGTGGAATTGTTTAGAACAGAGATGTGAATGCATCAAAAAAAATCTACAAAGTTACAGAAGAGGGATTAAAGGGTCACCACTGACCAGCTACATTCTGTCGAGAAGAATATATATTTGTATTTATATCATATCGCCACATCGAAAGTGGTTTCCTTCAGGATTCAGATATTTACAGGTAAATCTACATAATTTTTATTTGTTTAAAAACTAACATGAATACATCTCACTTTATTCTCGCTCCTTTTCAAATCGATTTGTCATTTCTTAAAAATCATATTTCGACTATTTCCTTTTATATCCTAAAGATCTTTAGGTATGTAAGAGATAAGTATATAAAAAGTTTTATTTTTATTATTGTATTTTGTATTGCCATTAGCACATTGATCTCAGTTATCACCTTGTGAGAAATTAATAAATTTAAATTTTACTAAAAAATACAGTACATCAATAAACAAATAAATAAAGCTATGCAAAGAGAGGAAAACATGTAAAGAAGAAAGCATTGTGAGATAGTGTAGTGTGACTACCCTATCTTCTTGGATGTTTGGTGAAGGTACCATTAGCATTGAAAAGTAGAATAATCCACACATCATAGGGAATAAAATAGAAGTTAGTATAAAAAGGGTAGTTTACTACTTCTTTAATAAACAGATCTTGATTCAAGCTACTTTCTGGAATAACGATAAGTAATATATGCTATCCTTAACTTAGATAGTGGGCTGTTTCTTGTTCTGTTCCTGCTTTCTTTGTGTTTCTTTCCCTTTTGTTGGTTTTGTTCTGGTTTTGTACCAAGTGCCATAGTTAATCCAAAACCCTGTTTGCTTCCCGTCCTGTCGCCTCGCCCTTGTCTTTGCCTACACCTCCCCACACCACCTATCTCTCACACCTACAAAAGAAATCCCCAAACCCCTCTTTTCCAGCCCAGTTATTGTGTCAGTAGTCAGCCTCGAAAAGCCCTACGTGTCTCCAGTAAGATCATACGTGCCCAACAATACAACAAAAAAATCTGAGGGAATTTTTGAAGGATTTAATATAGAAAAATAGAGAATAATATTAAATAATTATTTTAAAGCGCCGTTATTATCGATAAAAGTCCAGAACACTAAAAAGATAGGTTTTCCTATGATAATTCGAAAGAGTTTAATAAGCTATAGCAATCTGAAATAATAACTAAAGATATTAAACCACTCGGTATCTATATCTATTATACCATTGTATTGATTTACTAACCACCGAGTTACATTTGATACTTATTATTGTGTATGACTACCAGTTGATAGATTATTGTTAAGTTAAATAGAACTTTATTAAGATTTTCGATCTAAGATCAAAAGGAAAAAAGAGGTAATACGGGTAGGAAGTTCATAGAGTAGAAAATAATTACAGATATTATATTTAAAAGTAGGGATTCAGAAGACTTGGGGATACTATTACATACAGAAACACTTATTCTTTTTATCTATGTCACCACTAGATATAGACTTTGATAAACGTGAACTCTTAGTATGCTCAGATTTCTTCTTAACAGCCTTATCTGATACAGATCCCGATGGTGTCTTTTCTTTAATCGACTGAACTCCTTTGTGAAAGGTCGAAACAATCTTTCCAAAGCCTTCTCCTTGTGCAAAAGCAAGTTCCTTTTCTTTCTGTGACATTTTGCGAGAACCATCATTACCAGCAATAGTACCTGAACCATAAGCAGAACCACCGACTACTTCACTAATATCAAAGAGATGAGGGTTGGTGAAACCAAGAGGAACATAAATCAATCCGTGGTGGGCAAAGAATGGAATAGCTGTAAGGGCAGTGGTTTCTTGTCCACCGTGTTGATTGGCAGTAGAGAAGAAAGTTCCAGCAAACTTTCCAGAAAGAGCACCTTTGGACCAGAGAGAGCTGGTACTGTCAAGGAAGGCCTTCATCTGAGCAGGCATAGTACCAAAACGAGTGGGAATACCAAACATAATTCCATCAGCTTCGACAAGCTTGTCAATAGTGATAATTGGAACATCAGGCTTAGGTGGAGCATACATTTTTTGCAGAACATCATTTGACAAAGTCTCTGCGACCTACTCATCAAGTTAACAATGTGCAGTCTGAAAACTAAAGTCGCTATGCATACCTGGAAAAGTTTGACTTGGACACCAGTTGCTTCGATTCCCTGCTTCACACTTTGAGCAACATCGTAGATATGTCCATAGACAGAATAAAAGATAATGTAGACGACAGGCATAGTAGATAGATGTTAATAATATAGAAAAAGATAAGTCGTTTTGCTCTTTATACTTGCTTGTATTTGTAATAGTAGATTTGTAAGTGATTTGTAAGTGATGTGTAATAATAAAGCAGTCAAGGTAAGACTAATTTTCATCATTAACTTTTTCATATGGAGAATATTACAAATATCTGTATTTTTACATAAGAGTAAGTTGCCTTAGATTTATTAGCTCATGCAGCTTACCAGGGAGAGGATTATTGCTAATTTCATTACAAAGCCTGACATAATCAGCGGAGTCTATTTGTCATACTTCACTGTATTTAAAGGCGAGCAGCAAGCTTCTTCAATAGCAGTAATCAAATCGAATCGAATCAAATCTAAATACAATGGCCACCAAGATCTTTATCGTCATCTACACCACATACCACACCATCTACAATCTTTCTTTAGAAGTTAAGAAAGGACTTGAGGCCTCTGGTGTTGAGGTTACAATTTTCCAAGGTAAAGTAATCAAAATTATACAGCGATTTGACAGTCTATCCCTTAGTTCCTGAGACTTTGAGTCCTGAAGTCATTCAGATGATGAATTCACCCGAAAAACCTGATGTTCCAATTATCACTATTGACAAGCTTGTCGAAGCTGATGGAATTATGTTTGGTATTCCCACTCGTTTTGGTACTATGCCTGCTCAGATGAAGGCCTTCCTTGACAGTACCAGCTCTCTCTGGTCCAAAGGTGCTCTTTCTGGAAAGTTTGCTGGAACTTTCTTCTCTACTGCCAATCAACACGGTGGACAAGAAACCACTGCCCTTACAGCTATTCCATTCTTTGCCCACCACGGATTGATTTATGTTCCTCTTGGTTTCACCAACCCTCATCTCTTTGATATTAGTGAAGTAGTCGGTGGTTCTGCTTATGGTTCAGGCAGTGTTACTGGTAGCAGTGGACAGCGTCCCATATCGCAGAAGGAAAAGGAACTTGCTTTTGCACAAGGAGAAGGCTTTGGAAAGATTGTTTCTACTTACAAAGCCGGCAAGAATGATCTTGCTTAAACCTATACTATTTTTCCCCTAACCGCCATCTCTTATGATGCCTGTTCCCCCCCTCTCTCTCTCCCCCTCCGTAACATAAATTATTACTATTATTTTATAATAAATAAATTTTATTTAAATGAGACCTGGTTATATTTAAGTTGATTGATAGGGGATGACTGATGCTATTACAGTTCAGTTTAGTCTTAGGATTATATATAATTATTTATTGAGACATTAACAGTATATAGAATAAACACACTTTATTAAATAAAAGAAATGAATGATAATGGGAGCCATTGATTGTATAAAGTATATTAAGGCTCATAATGCTTTGAGATTTATTTAGTTTCCCAGTCATAGTTTTACACCCTTTTTTCCTTATTTTTATTTTATTGTTTTTAAAGCAGAGCATATACCTCATAAAATATTACTGAACAAACCAAATAGCTTCTTGAGAATGAAACAAAGGTGGAAAGTTTTAATCATATTATTATACACAAATCAATCCTAAGTGGCCTAATTTAAGTCGGCATTTTTGATAAGTTTTTTGATTATACACCCAAAGATTTTTCTGACCTTTAAGCGGCGATATACTCTTCCTTTTATGTCGAAAATATTTTGCCGTTTTATGAAACTGTGTTTAAAATCAAAAGGTTTGTAAGTATTTAAATCATTATTTCCTTTTGTGGTATACCTCACTATCAAATTGTATTATCAATAAAATATATTGTTTATGAATAAAATTGTTTATTGTAATAGTATAGATAATACTATATTATGACTATAGCTACTGCCCAAGTGCATTCTCTCATAACAATAGAATCCACACTCTAAAGGCTTTGTGCTTTATCCTTGGGAGATAGATATTTATGCTCAGGAGTATACCCTAGACACCCTAGACAGTATAGAAGGAAGAAGACCACCTGAGACTGACTTGAGAAAGAGTCTTAACTTATCTAATAACAGAAGAGTGTATTAGTAATAGTTCAATCAAGAGAGATAATATGCTTACCTTGTACTTGATACTTGTCTTGAGAATAATGAGTCATATATCATCTATTAGAAGAAGACTTAATACTATGTCTCGTGGAATACAATGAGCTCAAGCCCAGATGAAGACATTGATTACCTTTTTATCACTAGAATAGTCCTTGGTAGTGTCTATCACCTCCTTCTATTGTTTTGCTTTGTTAATAATGGCACATTAGCTTGTTTATTTATGTTCATCTTGACGAGTACTTAAATATTAAATTGTATGTGCAGTGTAGGAAATAACAAAGGGAAGGGATTATCAAAACAAATAATAATGTTTCATCTATTATTCTAGTGACATATATACTATAGCCTCCACTCATAAAATTCACAAGTCAAGCAACTCACACTCTATTTGCCTTGGACCTAAAAGACAGTATTAGAACCAATACCTTGTTATCATTAAGCACCACTGTTAATACCAGTTACAATAAGATAATTAAAGTGATTATGGATATTGAGTCAATAAATGGCTATAATGTTCTTAATATAGTTGTATTTGGTTCTATTTTATGGACAAGGACCACTAGAGTTAATTCCGTGTGAGTCCTATAATAAATCTTTCCCAAGCAGTGCTATATTTTAAATACTGTGGGTTTATGGATAAAACATTATGTTAAGAGAAGAATATCAGTGACTGAGTTGTAATATTAAGTGAATTCTTGTTCTATTTCTTGTCTTTACAGCCAATTCTATACTTTTTAATTACAAAGTCAATAGCCATTGCTAAAACAGGCAAGTAGAGTTTGAAATTATCCATTTAGACAGCGAAAAAGCATTTTAAAACATATTAGCCAATCATAAGATTACTTGGTTTCATTCTCAGTATATTTCCTTATATATCCCAAAAATCTCCTGGTGTGTATAGTCAGAGGTTCATTGGGAGGGAGGGGTGTGTAAATGCTGAATGATTGCTGACTGAGACTTAGTTCACTATCTTAAGTTCAAAAGACTCAGTAGTATTGTCTCTGCTGTGTATTGTTCTCTCAATAACAGAGTATCAGACGTATGCGGTTTTTAATACATTGTTAGCCACTCCTTTTTCGATCCTCTTCTGATATATGCCTTTTATTATTATTGAAAATTAGGAAGCCTCTTGCACTCAACATGCTGAGGTGATGGAAAGACTTAGCAAATGTTTCAGAAGTGATTGCTATAGTATTTTTAGATAGACTATCATGACAAGTAGAAAAAATATAAAAGCTAGCAATTCATTAGATATCAAAGCTTTGCGAAATATACTTCTTACATTACCAAACACACCTTTTGTTTCTAAATTTTGAACATTATTATTAGAAAGAATATTCATGTGTATCGACATTGTGGAGAGAGCTCAAATTTAAAATAAGGCTCCATACTGCTTAGTACTGTAGGGAATATTGTTTTTTATAAATCTACTCATTTCAACAGTAGACAAAACTATCTAGAATAAACATAATATGCTAAAATAGAATAATGGAGAGAAAGATGGTTATTATTCTACAGTCACACAACATTAGAAAGTATACGACTCCATAATTTATACATTTTTAAATACGATTCTTCTTTTTACCACAGAATCACACTCCAATAAGCAATCTCAAATGTCAAACGCATAATCCTCAACTAGAAACTCAAGAGTTTATAATAAGCTTGAAGAAAGAGAGTAATGGAGTGTTTATTGGCTTAAAAAAGAAAAATACTCCATGGGTACCATTTCAAAGGTCGTTGGCATTAGCAAGTCCACTGTCCAGAACATTATTAGTAGAATCAAAACTACTGGTATACCTCTACCAAATAATAGTTTTGGTGCACAAAAAAAAACTAAACGAGAGAGACATCAGACGACTTGACCATTCTAAGAGGCAAATCGGTTGCCTCTTATAACTATGTAAATTTGGAACTTAAGGCACATGAGATAATCATCTGTAGAGCAATATTCATCAAATACATATACTAGATTGGGTTTGGTTCCTACTTTACAGCACACAAGCCAATGTTGTCTGAAGAAAATAAGAAAAAAAAGACTTCGTTGGGCGAAGGAACGGATCAACTGGATCCCTGAGGACTGGAGACGCGTCGTATGGTCTGATGAGTCATGGTTTGAAGTAGAGGGTTGCCAGGGGTGGGCCAGTGTGATTCGAAAGATTGGAAAGAGGTATAGGGCTGCTCACATCATACATACAACAAAATGGGGGAAAGGCAGCGTAATGATCTGGAGCTGTTTCTGGGCGGGTGTATTTGGGCCTTTGGTCTTTATTGATGGCACTGTGAATCAGGACGTATACGTCAATATTTTGGCAGGGAAATTTCTACCACGATTTATTGAATTGAATGAGAAAGAGGACAGGGACTTTGTATTCCAAGATGGGGCTAGCTGCCATACAGGTGACTATACAACATGGTGGAAAAACACACATGCAATCAGGCGCCTTGATTTTTGGCCTGCCCAATGTCCTGATCTCAACCCCATTGAACATTTCTGGAGCTGTCTTGATAATCTTGTCAATGACAAGAGATTCAGTATTAATAATATTGATGAGCTCAAGATAGCTTTAGAAGAAGCTTGGAGAAATATCCACGTTGATCTTGCCGAACGCTTAGTTGGCTCAATGAAGGATCGCTGCCGGGCAGTTATTGATGCCAAAGGTGGCCCAACAAAATATTAAATAAAAGCTTTTTTTTATATACATTAATATAAACAATATGCTAAACTAACTTTGTGTTGAATTTGAAGTCATTAGTATGTGTTTTGAGGTCTCAACCTTTTTATCCGTGAAGCATGTTTTTTTTCAGGATGTCAAAAATGAAGATCGTATACTTTCTAATGTTGTGTGGCTGTATAATAAACCCTTTTACATAGTTTCTTTTGCTTGATTTCTTCTCAAAGGCTCATTTTACTTATTAATGTCTTGCTTCAAAAGACCCTTTACTGGCTATACCTTTTTATTTATTTTATTACTTTGTTTTTGTCAGTACAAAGAAACAGATGTACCCCTTTTCGAGCTACATGCATATATGTGCTTATTTGTCATCACAAACAACACTATGCCTATAGATCTAAACAGCGGCACCGTTTTGCAAGAATTAGACAGGTAAAATGGAGTGGAGTGGAATCAGATGTTTTTGGGGGTATCTCATTTTAAGCATGATAAGTAAAATGGATAGGTTAAGTCTCAAGTTGTTTGAGTTGCGATTGTCTTCTGTCTTTACCCTAACATTGTGTTAAGTATAAATGTGCTGAGCCATAGTAGGAGAGCTTGGCATAAACACTGCTTATTGATAGTAGTGTATCAGAGAGCATACATACTAGTAAATGAATAAATAAAATAAACTATTTTTAGAGAATACATCCACGTAAATGTGTCTTATTTTACTTGTCATCAAGGTAGAGAAAGAAGAAAGAAGATCAGTGCAGTGATTGACATGAGAAATAAAGGGACGGCACAATGAAACAAAAATAAATAAACTGATCAGTAAGAGATAATTCAAACACAAGATTTTTCGTTAGTTTAATGGATACAAATGACTAGTAATTAGAATGGGTCTGATGCTAGTTGACTTGTCAGATTGATATTAGTTGCAAGTGTCAGTTTCTCAGTGTTAAGGGAAGAAAACTCAACAACTATTTTAAACATAGTATTAAACCATAAAGTGAAGTGAATCTCATACTTATCACCATGTCTTACTAGTGAGATCGTTGTTATTGGTGAAGGAAATCTCTGCTTCTTGAACCATATAGGATTTTAATCTAAAATTGGACGATTGGAAGCTGGAAATTAAACTATTTTTTTTTATGATAATACATTAGTTTGGACCTTTCATCCTTTCATCTAACACTCAATCACACATAATAATATATGTAAAGGATTGACTATTGTTTTAAACAGAATTCTTTATATAGACATCGATCTTCGATAGTTTTCAGAATGTTTAATTCAGCCTGAGCAACCCTCAATAGTAACAGTTTGTTAAGGTTCCACAGTAAGAAGTATTAGCTTTAAATTACAGTCTAAAGGGCCTCGTTTGATGTCCTTTGATTCTGGACCAGTATTCTTCTATAGGATTCAAGAAGGATGAGAATATTAAGCTATCAAATTGGGTCGTTAGCTCTTCTATCACCAATTCAAGGATATCAGAAAGATGTTTATCAAATTAGTATATAAAAACAGTATGTGCTCAGGGAAGACTCTTTGATGTGTTCTTCTGTTGAGCTTTCTTGAGTTCCCTCCCAGAAGAATAGTGTCATTGTCTGAGTTAAACTGGTTGAATAAAACATAGGCACTGCTTCTTGGAATCAAACACTACTTATCAGCCTCTGGTACAAACATTCCTTCTTTTTACATTAAGTCAATCAATAGATAAATCTATTCAGGCCTATGTTTGTTCTTCTTTAGCTTGTTATCATTTCAGTAGTGGTTATCTCAACAGTTTATTTCATTTTACACTCAAGAACTGGCATTGTATCCATGTCAACTAATTTGTTAATTCTATTCAGTTTTTATTCATTAATGTTTTTATTTTATTTAATAGGTTGCTTTATTGAGTACAATAACAAACAATAAATAGATAATATATAGTAACAAATAGATAATATATAGTAACAAATAGATAAGAAGCAAAAGAAGAAAATAATAATAAAACAAAAAACAAAAAAATCTTCTTTGTTCTGCACCCATAAATTCCATTGCTTGGTTATGCTCAATGACACGTGCCTCTGAAGTTTGCACTCAAAGGCCTCCACTAATTTTCAACCCACTCCACTGATGACACTAACGCTCGGTGATTAGGACTCCAATCGATGCAGTAGCTCTTCCACTCTTCATTTATCTCTTCATTTTCTTGTCTTTGTTCTTGTCATTGGCAGTTCGGATACTAGCCTAACCTGAGAATAGCAATAATAAAATAATAATAAGGGCAGTGGACGGTGGAATGTCGACTGGGTTGAAATACGGCCTTATTACTCCCCGCAATGTCCAATGTTGTAGGAATCTAATCACTTGCCTTTCTATGAGCCATAATAATATACTAAAATGGTGAAACTTTAGAGAGAACCCTAAAGGCATAAAGTGATTGTGTGTTTGTGTATGTATGTAGAGTGACACAGTGTATCTACTTGTCGCCATCTGTCTTTTAGGTAAATGACCTCATTGCCTACCTTCTGCAGGCCGTGAAAGATGAGTTTGACTTTGTAAGTTTTCTTTAGATTTAAAAAGAAAAAGACAACACTCTATTTGTTTTAACTCTAATAAATCAATTTCTTCATCAATAAAGCAAATATATTTTGGGCATTTTAGGATTTTTTTTAGTAAAAAACAACTGACTGATCGAAATATAATAAAGAAAATGAAATCGTACTTGTCATCCCACCCGCCATTGCAGTCACAGTAGAAGACACAGACTCTAACCCAACCTGCAGAACTTCCATCTTTAGGTCCTAAGCTTACACTGGCAGTAAGGGTGATAGATCAAGATGAACGCAAATGAATCAAGTTGTGCCTATAGACTTTTTCCTTTTCTTATCTTGGCTAGAGAGAATACCTTTTTTAATATATTATTATTATTAGTGTTAGTGTTAGTGTTAGTGTTAGTATTAGTGTTAGTATTAGTATTAGTATTAGTGTTAGTATTAGTATTAGTATTAGTATTAGTATTAGTATTAGTATTAGTATTAGTATTAGTATTAGTATTAGTATTAGTATTAGTATTAGTATTAGTATTAGTATTAGTATTAGTATTAGTATTAGTATTAGTATTAGTATTAGTATTAGTATTAGTATTAGTATTAGTATTAGTATTAGTATTAGTATTAGTATTAGTATTAGTATTAGTATTAGTATTAGTATTAGTATTAGTATTAGTATTAGTATTAGTATTAGTATTAGTATTAGTATTAGTATTAGTATTAGTATTAGTATTAGTATTAGTATTAGTATTAGTATTAGTATTAGTATTAGTATTAGTATTAGTATTAGTATTAGTATTAGTATTAGTATTAGTATTAGTATTAGTATTAGTATTAGTATTAGTATTAGTATTAGTATTAGTATTAGTATTAGTATTAGTATTAGTATTAGTATTAGTATTAGTATTAGTATTAGTATTAGTATTAGTATTAGTATTAGTATTTAGTATTTAGTATTTAGTATTTAGTATTTAGTATTTAGTATTAAGTATTAGTATTATTACTAGTGTTATTACTAGTGTTATTACTAGTGTTATGATGACTTCCATTTCGCAAGTGAGCTACAAAACAGTCCTGTTCTATAAGAGTAGAGCAGCTGATCTCGCGTAGTGTTTTAAAATATGCAACAGAATCATGCATCAAGACCTGACATTAGGGACACCCTCGTTATTCTACACTCCAGATACCAGGCACATCAGGCACATAGGTGTTTGATAAGCAGAGGTCTCATGGAAGTAGAACACACCCCGATCTATTTTCCAGTATAAAGTCCGTGCTTTCATCCTCCACTCACAGAAAACAGATGCCTAAGAGTGGATGGGTGACTGTTCAGCTGTCCACTGAGTAGAATGATGCAACATGACAGCCACACTATACCATAGAAGAGAGAATAGGCACACACACACATACACACAAACAGGTCACAATGACAAGACATAAATAGGGGAGAATAGATGTGCATAGAAATGTAGTGATCAGTGCAGTGATCAATAGAGGTGTATCCATGTAGGTTAAATAAGTAATACTATTACTATTCATTTAGTAACTTCTGACATAAAGAGATGATAGTACAGATTGAAATGCCTCCTCTGCCAGCCATCGCAAGAAAGCCCTATGTTGCTCTATGTATGTTATGATACTTCTATAAATGTAATGCCTTTTTTTTATATGATCCAAAAGGCCAAGTTGTATTTTGTACAGTCTGTTGTGTGATAGCAAGATAAGGAAAAAAGTAAGATGAGAAATGCCAATAGGAAATGGAGAAAAGAAAGTGACGCCTGCACATAAGTTGTTTTACTGTCCACACTAGGAGCACACAGCCTATAGAGGCTTCTTCTTTTTCATGGGTTCAACTATAAAAGAAAGACAAAGGGTGACAGCATTTACCTCTGTAAGATGGGGGTTGGGCAGGTTTAGTAGAATAGCAGTGCATAGAATAGGACTAGAAACAAGATTAGACATAGGAGGAGGATGGGTCTATGCAGTCTAATGTCATCCAGCCTATGAGATGGAAGGAATACCCTTGTGCTATTGGTGGACAATGACAGAAAGTTGAGGGTGCGATGGCCCTTTGGATGAAACGTATAGCCTCTACTGAACTACACTGAAGAGTCCACTGTGTTCAAATGATGTTTCTCAACTAGGAAACATGATGAGTTTGTGTAAGAAAGGTCATTTTATGCTATTCTATTTCTACATAACACACTGCTGTCTTATTTTGGCACTGTGTTTAAGTTGAGCGATAAGGCATCTTTATTCATAACAGTGTAACTCATCGATGGTCAAATAAAGAAAGTGAGCATGGTGCCAATAAAAGAACGTGCTATTTATGACATTTGCTGGTATTATTTTAGACTATTCTACTTTCTATTCAGCTCTTTATTTTCTCTCTTTTTTTCTTTCACAAGCCATGCCAGAATCACCACCAAGAAGAGCCTAAGAAATTGAAAGCACAATAAAATAGCCATCAGAAAGTAGAGTGAAGGTGATGTAAAATGCCTGTTGACTTTTGTAGTATTTCTTTATTCTTTGTGTGTGGCTGTGTGGTTGTGTGTGGTTGTGTGTGTGGTTGTGTGTGTGGTTGTGTGTGTGGTTGTGTGTGTGGTTGTGTGTGTGGTTGTGTGTGTGGTTGTGTGTGTGGTTGTGTATGTGATTGTGTGTGTGCTTGTACTTGTGTTTGTACTTGTACTTGTGTGGGTGTGTGTGTGTATGTTGATAGAGTGAGGTGTATCTATGAGCGTATTCTTATTCCTATTCTTATTCCTATTCTTATTCTTCTTTTTACTATCAGCACTCTTTTCCTCTATAAAATCTCCTCTTCTCAACTCACCCCTTCTCTTTTGCACTTGCACCAACGCATATTATTTCTTTTCCCCCTTTTCTTTTCTTCTCGTTATGCTGATATATAGCCTCTAGTGTATCTTTCTAGTGAGCTCCACTTTACAGTGTAGAATATAGCTTGGATATCCACACAAACACCACTCAACACTTTTTAATCGTAATGCACCTGAAGAGTAGCAAGGTAAATGAAGAGTTCTATTAACACTCACCCACTCACTCTTTCCTAGCCACGCTCTTTACCGACGACACCCACAACACTCACGGCACTGATAACTCCAACGACTCCAACGACCCCTATCACACCACTCACACCACTCACACCACTCACACCAATTCTTACCACACAAAAGTGTAGAAATACCCACCCAACCACCTACACACACTACACTGGCTCAAATCAACCACCTTCTCTTCCTCCGCATGACATATCCTGTCTTGGGATGGACACTTCTCCCACCAGAGAAGGCCTCCCTCACCAGAAAACAACAGCCCAAGGAGCCCCACCCTTGAAAAACAACTCCGGTGTGCTTATGCATAGTAACATCATAGCCACCAGTAAAAAGCATCCAAAACGACTCTCCAGTGCCTCTCTTTCTATTCTCTCCAACAAACTCCCTCATAGAATGTTAATGAGAAAAAGAAAAGACATGGCAGAACAGACACAGACAAAAAACTGCTCTCTATGGGATCCTCATATTGATACCTTTGAGATCTTGCGGGCCAAGATAACAGGCATTACACAGACAATGCAGGCATTTCATATCCATGAGCTGCTACGAGATGGGCCGAGCAAGGAGGAATGGAAACACTCTTTGGTGGAGACTGCACCTGACACTCTCGGTGCTGAGTCTACCTGGACAGCCACCACCACCACCACCACCACCTCTACCACCTCCACCCACCCCTCCGAGGCAACAGACATCAGTCCATGCACAAGCACAAGCAGTAACAGCAGTGAATTTTTCCCTGGGAATGGGTCGGGGGAGGGCCTTCACAGAGAACTGCATGGAGAAATACATAAACATAAGTCACAGCATCTCTCTGCCCATCTGTCAGAAGGAAATCCACACTGCTCACTGTCCACCTCCTTGGGCACTGATCACCAACCCACACCCACTCCTCTTGATCCACTCGTCTACTGTAAAGAGACCCAGGATCTATGGATATATTCTACTCATGCTCAGCAGAGTCAGAGCCAGAGCCAGAGCCAGAGCCAGAGCCAGAGCCAGAGCCAGAATCAGAGCCAGAATCAGAGCCAGAATCAATATCAGGATCAATATCAATATCAGGATCAATATCAATATCAGATTCATGATCATAATCAGGATCATAATCAGTACCAATATCAATATCAATATCAATATCAATATCAATATCAGTGCCAGCACCAGCACCAGCACCAGCACCAGCAGGACTTTGCATGTTCCCCTTCAGCCCATGCTTCCCCTCTCTTTGTACCTCCGGCAATGCCTCCTCGGTTGGACGAACCATCCCAAGACAATGCGTCGATCCATTCCCGTGACACCGACCCTTCTTCGTTCGCCGCTTCATGGAAGTCTGACTTTCTACAGCTGATGGCGGACTGTATCCAGCACTCTGAAGAACTCGAATCCATCTCCACTGAGCTATTAGCAACAGAAGGAAAGATACGGAATCTCATCTGTCTGCAGCAGTCCATCAACAGTGAGTATGAGGAGAGAGAGAAAAGGTACAGAGAGAGACTGTGGGAGTGTGAGCAGGCAGCTCAGCAGCAGGGACAGATGATGGAGTCACTGGAAGACCTTCGGGCTGATCTTGATATGGAGATGGCAGCAGAAACAAGTCCAAAGCGGTCCAGTAGACATCGAAAGCTAAAGCCTCATTGGAGGCGAAAGTCCAAGGCAGGTCTTTTAGACAAGGAAAGAGTGCATTGGCTTTATAAGTTGCGGTGGGAAATGGCCATGCTGCTGGGTGGGAGTGTGGGTCACGGGAAAGTCATCCATACCTTTGAGAGTCCAGTGCATGGATTGGAGATGATGATTGCAGGCTCTGGATTCATAGCCCACTCTGAGGAAGTAAGATGTGTTTTGAATAGATCCACAGAGAACACCATTGGCTGACGTGTGTTATCATTAGCGCCATGGCACTGCATTCACAGTACTGCATCGTCACCATTATATGCTCCACTTGTTGCCTAGGGATAGAAAGTCAAAGTTTATCCTGTTGCCAAGACATCAGTGGGTTCCTGATAAGCATATGAAGCAATGTCAGTTTGAGCATGTCAGTACGACACGGTCTTCTTATCAGTGCACCACCCAATTCTCATTTCTACAAAGGCGACATCACTGTAGAAGGTAAGAAGAAAAGAAGCCTATTGCTGTTGCTGTTGCTGTTGTTGGAAAATAGCACTCATGCGGCAGAGGGTGGTTTTGTAGGTGTGGAAAAGTAGTGTGCCAGCGACACAGCTCCAATTGTCTTCCTCTCTTTCGCCCTCGTGCCCTTTATGACATTGGCCAGTGGAGCCGTGTCTGTGATGCGTGTTTCCAAGACCTTGTTGTTTCCAGCTAACCCGTCCTATTGACTTGTTTTCCATTTCTTTTACTTATCTAATGACTTATTCACTTGATCGCCTATGCGTCTGAGGATGGATGGATGGATGGATCTGAGGATGGATGGATCCAGGGGTCCTATCCAATTTACTTTATGTTTTCTTTCTTTCTTTCTTTCTTTCTTATATTCATACTACCACTTGCATTATTATTATTATCATTATTATTTAGCTTGTACATACTTTTGCCCTTAATAATTTTTATAATTTTCTTTTCTATTTTATTCAATCTACACTGAAGAACAAGACACTCTTGATGAGTATTTTCTTCTTTTTCTTCTTCAATAGAACCCAAATATATATAATTTCATTAAGGAATTACAACCTGCTTTATTTACAACAAGTACATCTCATCCAAAAAAAAAGGTGTACATGTAAAAGATGTATTTGCGTGTTGGTTTTGTCCGATCAACGGATAAAATACAAAAGCTGTTTTTTTTTCTTTTTCTTTTTAGATTTGGTTTGTGTAAGTGCAATTGAGTGAGTGAGTGAGTGAGTGAGTGTAAAGTGTAGAGAAGTGTAAGATACTTTTTTTTTGAAATAGAAGAAAGAAAAAAAAAGAGGGAAAAAAGGGGAAAAAGGAAAACAAGAAATATGAAGGTTTAGAATAAATATGTGCAAGTAAAATAGGGAAAAACAAAACATAAAACATAAAACATAAAACAGACAAGAATCAAGTAAACAAACAATCACCCAAAAACTCATGGGCTTTCTCATCGTTTTGTTTGGAAAGACAGTCTCCAATGATCGCCAAGTCAATGGTGCCCTGTCCACGTTCAAATTCATATACCATCGTCAACAGTGGTGCAAAAGACACCAACGGAGAAGACAATGATTTTGAAAGGTTGTTCAGAGAAGAGTAAGTCAACGAATGGCCGATAAATGTAGAAGACTCCATATCTTCTTGGCTGGGAGAAGGAGGAAGCAACGAAGACATGTCCTGCTGCAGCATGGGTTCACTCAGCAGCGATGGATCTACTGTGGGTGTTGGCAGGGAAGTGGGGAGGATTTGGTTTGCGTATTTGACTTCAACATCTTCAAATACCTAAAGAATAGCCCATCGTAAGTATAGCCGCCCTCAATAACCCACCCTTGTCTCCCTTTGCGATGACTTACTTGTACCAAACAAAGGTTATTAATGGCCACATCGATTTCTTCCCATGAAGGAAGGGCACGAATTCCCTTCATAAAGGCATCAAAGAACTGGTTGACACACACAAAGCTGTACATGTACTTGTCTTCATTCAACCAAAGGGCCTGTTGGATTTCCTTGGACTCAAGTACCACTGTACCAAAAGAGTAAATAGTACTTGTGCATTCAATTGTGCGTCTCTCCGATGTCTCAAAGAAGGATGTATTGTTGAAGTAGAAATCAGACAGGTTCAAATTAATGTCCATTTTTAACTGTAATTGCGTTAGTGACACATCCATGGAAGATCATTCAATTCAATTCAATGCAATTCAATTCAATTGAATAGAGATGTACCTTTGCAGACAGAATCACATCAGCAGGAGTACTTGTTAGCTCAGAAATAGGAGGGCACTTGTCTCTTGCTGTTGAGTCTGAATCCACACCAGGTAAATATTGGAGCTGACAGTGAGATAATTGAGCCAAGGTATGAGTCGCTGTCACCTATCAATACAATTAGTCAGTTTTCATATGTCTATATCTATCTACATTAAAAAAAGGAAAAGGAAAAAAAGGGAAATAGAAAGAGGGTAGAATAGAAAATAAAAGCAAAATTATGTAATGTCGATCAATTCTTACCGAGCTGTTGCAGGATGGAGAGTATTCAACATAGAGGCAGAGATAGCTAGGCCACATGGAAGCAAATAGGCAATCATTCAATCCATCCAACTTTTCTTGGTGGAGGAGAGGGACTTTATTGAACAGAGTAGGTGTTTGTGATAAACAAAGAGTGGATTCAGATCTTCTCCATTTCGTGTCCAGTGAAGAAGAACTCATGGGAAGTAGATCGTCAGAAGAAAGCAATAGATCAGAGCCATGCGTATGAATGCCATACAAATCCTGTTCAGACAATGCAGTGGAATAGAACAATTGGTTGGTCAGGGTGCTGGGAGAGACTGAGCTCAGGCGTTGGAAAGAGGAGAATGAGTCTATTTCAGCCATGGATCCTCCATGATGAGCAGAGGAATCGTTCAACGAAACAGAGCTTCCAGACACATCAGAGGAAGACATGGATTCCATAAAGGTAGGGTGCTGTTGGTCCTGATCTTCTTGTTGCTGAGGAAGAGCCAACAGATCATTCATACTTAAAAGTGAATGTTGGAGAGGGTCACAGAAGGAATCTTTGATATCTGGCATTGTGAATGCACTTGTGTGTTGAGAACCATTGTAAATAAAGTCAAACACAGAATCAGCAGGCGGTGAGGATCGTGTGGAGGACTCGTCAGAAGAAATGGATTCGGAGGAGTGAGTTGAATTCATTTTAGTGGCAATAGTGTTTCTACGGTGATTCCGAGTGGTGTGAGGATATCTCGAGTGTACAGGTCGACAATTAGGTCGATGGTGGCTCATTATGTGCTTAGAGACGCACGACTTGGAGAGATCGTCGCTGTCCAGTGAGTCTGTCAAGAGACGCATGACTAGTAGAAAGATAAACAGTGAGTGAGTCTCTTGGTTTTAATGCATTTCTATCTTCATAGTAGAGTGGGCAAAATGATTATTTACAGTAAATATCGCCTTTGCGTGTATTCTTGAGGACTTGGATATGGGAGGACACCTGCTTTCTTGTGCGGATTTTAGCGGTCTTGCGGAAGATGTAGTCCGAAATCAATTCGTTGCGTCCTAAGGGTGAAGATTTAACATTTGTTTGTTTGTTTGTTTTTGTAGAGATGCATCCCATGTGCAAAAAGGAAACCTACCACAAGGCTTTCCATTGACGAGTATTTTTCGACGACCTAACTTGGGGATTGTTTCGAGGGCTAAAGCACAAACAAACAAGATAAATAAATGACATGTCAATGGAGGCCAATGTACCTTCAATGAATGCGGACTCTACATCAGGCGGCCACACTTGCTGCTATCAATACAGGTTGTTTGGGGTGAATACTGTGCATTTCTCTATTTACTTGTTTTATTTACTTACCTCCTCTTTTTCTTTTCCATGGTCACTTAGTGTAATATTGCTATCAGAACTGATCGGCTGATCTTTTCTTGATGACTTTAATCTCTTCTCTTTCTGGTGATGATCAGCTGATCCTAATGCAGCCTGACACGTCTGAGAAGCATGGCGGAGAGTTGAAGACATATAGGCTGAACAAGTGTGAGCGACATAGGCGTCGAGACTAGCATCGCACGGACTGCTGGTGGCTATGTCTTGTGTGGTATTATAGAATAAATCCTGAGAACAAGCAA
This sequence comes from Spinellus fusiger, assembly GCA_025094145.1. Lineage (NCBI taxonomy): Eukaryota > Fungi > Mucoromycota > Mucoromycetes > Mucorales > Phycomycetaceae > Spinellus > Spinellus fusiger. The sequence continues at coordinate 67,148 of JALLLS010000019.1, read as the reverse complement.
ACATGTATAATGAATTCTCTTGATAGAAACAGATAAATAAAGAGATATATAAATAAATAAGAGATAGAAAGAGAAAGAGAATAGGCAGAAGATTATATAAAATAAAATAAAAAAAGAAGCGGTGACGAGAATTGGGAGCAAAGGAGAGGAGAAGGTCCAATGGCAATGGCAATGGCAATAGGATGGGATGACAGTAGAATAGATTCTAGCAACGGGATAGAATACACTAGAATAGAATAAAAAAAGAGAGCAAGTCTTAAATAGAAAAACAAGTAAGTCTTAAATGAAAAGAAAGCAGAAGAACTTGCTATAGGCAGAAGCGTTATTTTATATATTAGACGCAGGAATTATTCTACTGCCTGATCTTTTTAGGGTGTTGTTAAACAATGTACATGTCTGTCGGTAGTCCGTGTTCTTTGGAAACTCATTTGATAGCCTTGGTTTATGATCTGTGCGCATGCGTCTGTGTCTAATGCATCAAGTCACGGTCCTCCATTCTTCCCTTTTCCCCTCCCACCCTCCTGCTCCGTGTTTATCCACCTTCTAGCAATAGAAGGTGACAGAATACTCATGATAAATAACACACAAAGATACGAATTGCAGACATTTGATTTTAATGATGGCTGGTGATGTGTAGAAAATAGATAAAATAGAGAGAAAGAGAGAAAGAATCTACAAGAAAAAGGGAGACGAGAAGCTGCGGAATGAATAGTCTATTTACAGAAAATGGTCAGATTTACCAATAAAAAGGAATAGACAAAAGGTGAGCTTGCAGTACTTCCAGCTGCTTTGTCAACAGTCTATTCTTCTGAAACTAACCAGCCAGTATTCAAAAGAAGAAGAGGAAGCATGTTTGCACTGGAGTCGTGGCTGTGCAAGTCATCATGGGTGGCAGTGGGAACACTGTTTTTACTACATTTCTCAACTACATGGAGTCGTCTCTTGTTTGTTTTGATATTTCACAGGGAGAGCACATGAACTGTCCTCCATGACATTATTGTGTGCTTAAGAAAGTCGCATAGTGTATCTTCTCTATGTATGCAGCTCCTGTTGACATGCATTGCCTTATTAAATTTCATTTTTACTACTTTTATAGTTGTTGATGCAGGGGCTATAGGCTCTTTTGCTCTTTGAAAAAGGGCTTGTTTTTCCCTTTTATTTATATTTTCCACTTAGTTTGAGATTCCTATCCTGCTGCCTAGAAATGCAAATTACTGTAGATGGCGTCCAATGCCACCACGCCCACTCTTATCCTCTTTACGCTCAAGACCATTAGAATGATAGAAAATAGAGAGCACAAACAATAACGCGCCCCCTTTTCACACCTGTAGGATGGCTTACTTCTAAATTAGACTCGTTTACCAGATGGCAGTGGCTAACCAACGTCTGATTTATCTTCATAGTAGTATTTATATATATATATATATTTATATATATATATATATATTTTTATATACATATATATACATATATACATACATATACATATACATAAAGGTACATAAAGGTACATAAAGGTACATTGAAAGATACAGTGAGATACAGTGAGATATACAGTGAGATATACAATGAGATACAATGAGATACAATGAGATACAATGAGATACAATGAGATACAATGAGATACAATGAGATACAATGAGATACAATGAGATACAATGAGATACAATGAGATACAATGAGATATACAGTGAGTTATTGACATATACCCACAGATACCATGGATTAATAATGAGCCACCATTGAATCATCAAGATGATAAAGACAGAGTGCATTGATGAAAGTGCATGTTGTAGTGTACAAGACAGAACAGTCTGTAAGCCGATCTCAGCTACCTCCAATGGTGCTTCGTTATCCATGTCATTATCAGTGTGCAAGTTGACTCATTCGTCTTACTATGCAGTAAGATCCATGGAAAATAAAGTGTCACAAAGTAGGTTCCACTTGTACACATCTCTCTCTTTTAGTGGCAAAAGGGAATGTCCTTACTCCTTCACCTCATAGACCACTGAAGAAGGGCATTTGTATTGTAACCTATAACGTCACACTTTGTCTTTTTACCACACTGCATACATACTATCTACTTGCACACAAACAACACTAATCACACTAGCACTACAGACACACACCTAGACTACTCTCCTCTCCTATTTTTGTACTCTTCTCCATTTTCATCTCACTCTATTGACACACACACACACACACACACACACACACAAACACCTTCTATCTGTGCCTTGTCCTTATTCTATCACCCGTCCTGCTCTCGTCTTAGTGTGACTGTCCTCTGTTGGCCGATAGATGGCACTGTTTATTTACTTTTCTTCAGTACCTCCGGGTTGTGATATTATTGTTGCTTCGTTGGCTCTACGATCTTTGCCCATGCTTACTGTGATCTCACAAGGTTCATTAAACAGGGGAGATTCTATCTTGATAAACTCCTCAGCCACTATCTTGTTGGCGTCCTCAGCATGTTTAAACGTAGCATAACCATAGCGCAAATATCTTTTTGATTCAGGGCACTAGAGCACAATCAGCCAATCGACCTTTACTAATACTACACAGTGCCTCTATTTATTGATAGTATTACCCTTTGGAACCTGTATTCGATCAATTCTCCATAAGTGCTAATCTTTTTAAACACTTCTCGTGCCTGTTTTATGTTCATCATATTACTGCGTGAGTGAATGAATATCTTTGAAGGCACAAAGGACGTTGCGGCCATGCGTAGGACTGGTGACTTGAACATGGCGAAAAGGAAAGGGACTCTTAGTGACTGTGATGGATCTCTTTTGAGTGAGGCAAAAGTACACACTGGCTGTCTCGTGATGTCATTCCTATTTTATTTTCCGATAGGGTGAATACTGATAGACAAAGACATTGGACCTTCATGGTCTTTCCATGTTCATGCTCTATGGGGGTGCTCTCTTCTTCTCTCAATACCTCAATGGACGGTATAGATGTGTATCTAAATGGTTACCAAAGCATACCAAATTAATATGCAAACCCTATTTTTGCTGAGAAGGAGAGAAAGAAAGAGAGAGAAAGAGAGGGCTTGGGTATAATAATAGCCAAGAGAGCTGGATTTGTCTATTTTTGCAAATGACAAGAAAAAGATCCCTTGAGTGTCAGATTGCCCCTCAAAGTGTAATAAATGGACTTGACTCTCTTTCTTTCTCTTTCTACAGAGGAATGAGAACCTCTATGGTACAGGAGATACACAAGTACCAGACCATTGCAGTGGAGAAAGAAAGAAAGAAAAGAGTCAATTGAGATGCATTGAACTGACTCACCACCAGCAATAACTGTAATAGAGATGATCTGACATAAGAGCCACTCTTTGTATCTATTTGTATCTTGTGTATCTTGTGTATAGAAAGAGATCCAGCCAATAAAGCGAGTGATAGAATGAATGCATAACAAGAGGAAAAATAGCACCTCTGATTCCATCTTAGCATTCTCAACTCTAGGTGTGAATTCTTCCCTTTCATGCTAATCAATGGCCTTTATAAATATGAATTTATATTTATATCTACATCTGTCACCTAAATATCGGTGTGAAAGTAATAAGAAATGCTGAGCAGCCACCCTACAACCGTCAGTCATTGATGCCCAACAGCCCTGTTAATTGGATCTGTCCATTCTCCCCTCTGCTTATTTTTTAGTCTACTATCTTTTATCTTTTGCCTTCTATGATGTACACAGGGCACTCTCTTTCTCTTGAAAACACCACAGTAAAGAATAGAAATACCGAAAACCCAACACTATCATCATGCCAATGTCTGACATTGTAGAAACAAACTCGTTACCACTCATTTCTTTATTATCAAAACTCATTCTATGCACCTATTTACCTGTGTCTACTCTCACTATTCTTATCCCAGCAGATGTTTCTATGCACTTGCAACCTTGTTTATGTTTGTTTGTTTGTTTGTTTGTTTGTTTGTTTGTTTGTTTATTACTTATGGTGCTTCTAATGTATTCCATGTATTCCATGTAGACACAATCTAGAGGGTGTGTATTCTATTTTTACTATATTTCATTCTGATGGATTGCATCTCATCCAATGTGTTAAAGATAGAATCAGCTCATGCACATATGATATTTTAAACTGTAGAGGAGAATGCAGGGAGAAAAGGATTGGATCATCTCCATCTGTAGAGCTTAAATTTATCACTCATCATAATTCCTAAATAAAAAAATAAAAATAAAATCCATCTTTGCTGTCTATTTCATTTCTCTTTAGACTATAGAAACAGGATAAGAAGCTCATTCTGTAGATAGAGAGATCAGTCACTACCACTTTTCTGGTTTCCTTTTTATCATCTTTATTAATAAACTACAGGTTTTACAATGATATTATATAACCCTACACCTGTTTTCTCGATTTTATTTCTATTTCTATCTCTATTTCTATCTCTATTTAATTCTTCTATTCAAAATAATGACTGGTAATAGATCTTCATCTAGTGTAACCCTTTTGTCTTGATTGGAGACAATAGCCAGGCATCTGTATCACTTGTAGTCTATAGAATTACCCTGACACGTGTGGCCGTGAAAGGCTACTTAATTTATAAATCACAGTCCTATGTATCCTGCCTAACAAATGAATTAGAGCCGACATCATCACAAACTATTTTGTCTGCATCTCATCACTGTCTATTTATTCTTATTTGAAAAAACAGGCACATGTTCTCTCACAAGCCATAGTTTAAATCAACCATGTTGCATGGCTGTCTTTTTTCTCTTTCATCAAGGCCTGTAAATTTCAGCCAAGGATCTACGAATCTATAGAACAATACGCCGTGCCATTGGACCTACTCTGCTACGAAAAGTGTGCCAGTGTTAAATGGCAGTGATAAAATGCCTCGTTACATTATTCCATGGCAGATGCAACAAAGGCACATTTGCTATATTTAGAAAAGCGAAAAATATAGTAGTCTATCGACTATATTTGTAGAATAAGAGGTTATATTTGTGTCATATCAAATATCAAACTATTGTGTCTCCATTGTAACTGACGGTATATGTTGAATCACAAATAGATGTCGGGGTACCAGTAGAAACCACACGTAGCAGCGTAGAAGGAAAAGGATTAGATTAAGGAGAAGAGCGAGTAGCACGGTTACTGATCCAATCCTAGTGAAGATAGACTGTAGTAGGGCATATCAGATTAAGTATGGGTGTCATTGAGAAGAGACAATGTTATATCCTGGTATGGACAAGAAGTATATTCAAAAAATCCTCATCTTCATCATCTTCATCATAGTTGTTATTGTTGTATTATTACTACGGAGCACCATGAGTGAATAAAAGCGTTCTTTCTTTCTTTCTTTCTTTCTTCTCTCTCTCTCTCTCATCAGAGACATTAGAGTAATAAAGAGCAAATAGCCTGGCTTGTTTTATTCAAATGAGCAAAAATAAACACTCCAAAGCGAGATACTTCCATTTAAAAAAGACAATGGATGCTGAGAACAGCTTCTATCGGATCAATTTCAAAGAGCGTATGAAATATAGACTGCTCAATGAAATGAAATTCAAAAAATACTTTCATTTGGCGGATAGTGTGTACTAATCGCGCATTGGGCATTAGAACCACCCCATAGGTGTTTTCTTACACCGATGGAATGAAGCGGCAGTTCATACTGTAGAAATATAGAAAGCGGCAGTTCATATATAAAAAGCCGAGTTCACAGTAATAGTTTCATGCAACCATATATGGTGCTAAAATAGCTTTTGGAGATTCTATCTGTGGATGTCTGTCGTACATAACAACCTCGCCTATCGAGCAGAGATTCTATTTTTCATAGTCCGGTAGATTCTTTTCAATATCTCTTCAATGTCTCTTCCATTTTCTCTGCCTTTCTTTCCACTCTTCTTTCCACTCTTTTCTTCTCTCCCACACCAGCCCTACTCAACCTATACTATTATCCAATGACCCCCTTCAATAATATAATGCATGGTGATATAGATGGATCTTCTCTCCAGGCATCCTTCTTATCTTTCAGGCATTCTCTTGATGTATCCCAAGGACCTCCTCTCTTAGGCAGACGACTCTCTAGAACAGATCAAACCCATCATCATATAACTGAGAACTCCTACACCCATACACACTCATCTGTCTCTGAACCATCCCAGAAAGTCAGCATGCATGTAAAGATTGTGCCTTGTATTGAAGATGCTAGCCGGTGCATTATCTTTGATATTGTGGATCGCCAATTAGAAGCTGGCACAGTTATAAAAATCGGTAGATTGGCAGATCGTCCAAATTCTCTCAACTATATGTCCTTCAAAACAAAGGTGGTCTCCAGAGCTCACTGTGAAATTTGGGTGGGCAATGATGAAAAGGTAAGCGAAGAGTCCTCACCCATCACAGACATCTAATACATATACTCCGTATCGTCCTTTTTTCTTTTAGTTATATATCAGAGATACAAAGTCAAGTTCAGGCACATTTATCAATCACATTCGCTTGAGTCCCACCGGTCATGAAAGCCACCCTATAGAGATTAAGGATGGTGACATTGTTCAATTAGGCATTGATTATCAAGGAGGACTAGAGGAGATGTACCGGTCTGTTAGAATGCGCTTCCAGGTGAATAGATCTCAAAACTCCCGTCCACTCTCCTACAGCATAGCAGCCTTCAACCAATTACGGCAATACACCGGCACACATCGACAGAGACTCGCCGACACAGCCGAGAATGTTCCTAGTGTACCTTTTCTGAACTCACCCAATGTCACTCCATGCGATAATCATCCTAACAGCACAACAGCCACTGCTGAAGAACAGTTGGCGCACAAGAAATCTCACGAAGCAGAGGTTTCTTTAAAAAAGCCTATCCTAGAATCACCAGAAACTGAAGAGTGTTGCATATGTCTTTATGCACTTGCTCCCTTTCAAGCTCTGTTTGTTGCCCCTTGTGCTCATTCGTATCACTACAAATGCATTCGTCCACTTCTAAAGAGCTACCCGGGATTTCAGTGTCCCATCTGTCGCTCTTATGCAGATCTTGAAGAAAGTGTTGCTATTGAAGTGGATCAAGTGGCTATGGCTTTAGGCCTTGAGAACACATCCCACTACTCATCAGACCAGAGCAACAGTACATGCGAACCAGTAGCCATTTCCATTTCAACAACGAATGAACCTTCTTCCAATGCATTTGAAGATGCTGACTCTGATAGTAATAGAGAAGGATGCAGAGGACCACCTCCTGTAGCCCTGTCTTCTTTAGAAAATGGCCCATCTCCTGCTGCTCTTACTAGTGTACATCCCACTCCATGCTTGTCTACATCACAAGAAAGAGAGCCTCTTTCTTCCACACTTGCTGCTTATTCCAATGCATTCCCTGCAAGTTTAGAATGTAAGTAAAAGTAACTCCCCTTTCCTTAAATGCAAGAATGATATACTCATGTACTCTATTTTTCTAGTACATAATACTACTAGAGATCGCAGAACAGTCTACTATGAAGACTCTACTCAACCCATCACTCAGGAACTCACCATTCATGCAGAGCCCCACCCAATTCCTTCCATTATAAATACCGAAACACCCTCCTCCAGCCGTCGACCTGTTGACACCCACACACAACCCACCAACCTAGTGGAAAAACTTAAAATGATCTTCCTTGATAAGCGTAAATCTGAATTCAGCAGAGGACAGCAAAGAAAGATCAATGGACGAAGAAAACAACCAATAGAGCCACGTCCTTTATCTTATCCAACTGTCATGGGAAGAGCCTCTACAAATGAAATGATAATCCACTGGCCTGGTACCAATCTCAATGAAAGATCCCTTTTCAGCTTTGCGGCTGTAACTCCTTTCACTCCTTCATCTACCTCTTCCTCCTCTTCTTCTTCTGGATCTTCTTCTGGATCTTCCTCAAGACCAACTGTACACTCCTCCAAATCCCTCCGAACAAATTCCACAAGAGCTTTGTCAAATCACATTTCTTCCACATCAAGAAATGTCGAAAGAACCAACCATCCTTTACAAAGACATTAAGTCTAGTTGAATGACAGCGAATCTACGCCTGATGCTCTCACTCCTTTATATCTATTGTACTATATTTATATTATGCTCCTCTTTAATGACTTGTTGCTATTCCTTCTTTTTTATTATTATTATTATTATTATAGAAATTGTTAAACAGACTTATTTCTTTAGCCATAGTATATTCTATTTACTACTCTACATTAATTAAATCCCAATCCATAAAATATAAAATATAAAAACGCTTTAAAATCAAACATTCTCAATAAATGCTATCCTGTACACTTTAATCCTATAGACTATCTTTTTATAAATATATACACCACTTCACCCTTTCTTTGCATGTTTGAATTTGTGAATTAGCAAAAGAGTTTTTTTTTATCCATCAATAAAACATAAAAATCAAACGAGGCAATCTTTCCATATTCCATTTTTACCTTTTTGAATCTCCTTGTCAACCGAGATTATCTTTATTACGACTTGCATACTCTTAAAAAGACACTCTGGTATGTCTTTTTTTTTAAATAAATAAATATAATAATAATAATTCTGCTGCTGATTTATTTGGAAAATGGCCTGAGAAGTAGATTGAGTAAATTGTTATGCAGACATAAACGCAGACATTCATTGGCTTTATCCTATTTTTGTAAAGAATCATCTCTGATGTGCCTATTTTTCTTCTGAACTAATGTCTCTCTATTGGATCTATAGCTTCTTTGCATAAAGTCGCTTTGTTACCATTATGATTAGTATTAATCATTAAATAAAGAATGGCCATTAACATGATCATGGTGAATACTATTACTTGTCAACAACCCACGTTGGTGCATGAATAGTTCACTCGGAATTGCTGTTCTTTTAGACCAATGAAAAGATATTGATGGTGTATCTTAGTTGTTTATTCACTTTAGAAGAAGAAAAATAAACCTCTTGGGTATAAAACTAACACCAGTTCTGTTAGATCTTGCTGAACCCTGATGATATCTTTTATTGTAATTTAAGGTAGACACACCTTTTTCCTTCAAATCACATGCCCATGACATCGGTGAATTTAGCGTCTACCGCCGTAAGCCGGTGAATAGTATAACTCAGTTAAAGAGATCACCATCAATCAGTCAATTAATCATGGTTATTTATTTTCAACTGGATCCAATAATTAAATAAGAGCAGCAATATAAAAGTGAGCTATAAAAACTAGTGTCATGTTCATATCCTATGACGCTATTATAGCCCATAATGATGAGTCTTATAGAGCCATTCAACCTTTGATGTTTCTTAAGGCTTGGTGTAGTAATATGTTTTTATATATAATGAAAATAAATAAAAAGGTCAATAGATGAATCATGTTTTTTTTTCTTTAGCTATTAGTCTTTGAAATCATAGTAGCTTATTACTCACTATTACAAACAATCTTGTAGTTGGATTGATTTATTCTTATTAGAAAGTTAACTTTTTTTTTCAAATAAAATATAGTCAAGGTAGTATGTTTTTTCTCTTTCTCTTAAATAATTATACTTCTCAAAATTATGATAATATCTCTGTATCTACTTTTTATTATTATTTCATAGAATACAGTATTATTTACTTTATATAATGAAGACCTTGAATAACCACATACAATCATCATGTTTAATTCACTACATTGCACAGTATATCTGAACAGCAATTATTTAATCGATTTAGTTTTTTTTACAGACAAACTGTACATTGGCAATAACTCTTAAGGTATATATTTATTTACATCTTATGATAAATGGTTTGAAAAAAATAATAGAGGTAAAAAGACAAACATTTACACATACACTAAATCAGTACTATTTAATTCATTTTCAATACCATCTATTTATACAGGCAATCAATTCAACATACATGTTACTAAATACTAATAAGAATGGGATATTTTTGTCATGGCATCAAACTAGTTTATCTTCACTCGAGGCAAGCTCTACTCTATATTTCTCAAATCAGGGTATTGTCAAATCGGTAGTTGTGTTGATCTTATGTTTAAACCATATCTTGTGGTGTGTAGAGTACCCTATCTCTCATCCCTATTTGATAGGTCTGCATTAAGATACAAAAAAATGGGCAACTTGGTGCTGTTGCAGTATTTCTAGTAAATAAGACGTATTAAAAATATAAAATGAAAATATAAAAACATGTATAGATAACTGATTGTTATTTTCAATGGCTATTCTTATAGAGTTAATAACTTGGTCTATACAAGTTTTCTTTTTTGTTTAATATAAAGTTAACTCTGACCATTAATCTAATTGAAACTGATTGAAAATAGGATATAAATGATATAAACAATACTGTGCTATGTAAAGTATCACAGAAAAGCAAATCCTTTGCAGAATGCTCGAGGAAGTTTCAAGGATCTCTTTCACAGTGCTTCCAACTCCTGTTTTTGTTTTTATTATATTATTAAACACTAATATTGGTAATGAAAATAAGGTTTCTATTCCTCGAATACATTCGGGAATGTATAGATTAATAGCAATCCAAACCTAATGTTAAAAATCCTACATGCTTCGACACTGTTTGTTTCTTTTGCAATAACATACATTCCAAAAACAGCTTGCGCGATACTACATAATTTCAAGCTAGAGAAAATTTATAGAATCCGACTTTATCCCATAATTGTTTCACCGATCATGTATGTTTTCTGTGTCTGCAAACTATTCAAACCATTGCTCTTGGTTGTGTAGTTGTGTAACTCTTGATATTCATTGATTAGTATGAATATCTCTAGATCATTATTGCGTTTCTGATATTTGTATTTGTATTTGTATTTGTATTTATATCTATATTTATATCTATATTCTATTGTTATCTACTTAATATCCTAGAATTTCATTCAACATAAATCATTTATTGATTAATAGCTGTAATCTATGTTTTAGTATTCAGTCAGTTATGAAAAGCTGTTATTAATAAAACCCATTTCCAAGAAATTATAAAGTTTCCTTCTTTTCTTTTCAAGAGGTATTAGTGACATGTATCAATAATTTTTTTCAATGGATAATAATTTAATAAATCTATACATCTTTGCCTAAATCTATAATAGAGACTCATCTACCAGATTAAAGCACTTGTCTTGCTCGTAGTGTTAGGTAGATTTTCTACTATTACACAAGTTTGGCAAAAGCATAATCCTTAAATTTCTATACTTGACTTTGTACTACGTTTTATTTTATCGGGTTTATTTTTGTATCTTTTAGCATAATCCTTTAGTACGCACATAATAATAGTCTTTTGCCAATACCTTTTTATTATTTTATTATTCTAGTCAAGAGATCAAATAATGAATAATGATAATAATCAATAAATATTAGCAATAACCAATTAATAATATTTCTACTAAAGATAGCTGATCGTTCTATGCTTAGAAGGAGTGTTATTTTAACCATCTCCCTAGCTTATTATAGTTTAACGTCAGGCATGCGCTCTCCGTCAGTTATCTACTACTACTACTACTCCTGAAGATTTTTAATTCAAAATCACTAAAATTATATATACCATAGCTTTCACTTATGAACTACATAAATCATTTACATCTTTGAGTATCATAGAATGAACTATTAACATTAGAAAAATAATTATAAATTGAAAAGATCATCAGTAGAGTTTTTTCTTTACCTACCCCAACACTAAGAAACTCTATTTGTGTAGATTTATGTAAACATAAAATTAATGTACGACTTACTTTGTATTTCTTTAGTTACTATTAAATGGATCTTTGTTCATTTATTTTTCTTATTAACCAACCATAGAGTAAATTTTATATGTATGACCACTAATTCAGGGACGCCATCAATATCTGCAAACAAATGTTGATTGTCTCATTTTAAGGTCTTGAAGATTCATAAGTACAGTTGAGATAAGGTTCTATATTAATGACGATACTCTTTTATTAAATTAAGATAACTAGAAATTAGAGCAAATGATAAGTAATATTGATAACTCAAAACCCAGAATTGGAGAATTTAACAACTATTTTATGTCTTCTAATCTTATCGGGGCATACTTGAGTATGCTTCTTTTTTAACACTGAATGTGCTATCTATCTGTAGATTCAAACAACTGGGTCTCTTTACATGATCAAAAACAGATACACGTTTGTTTAATATACTAAGATTCAAGTAGTGTTAATGTACTTAATAAAAATAAGAAGACCATACACCCACGCCTACAGTTAAGAATCATTTTTGTACAATACCATCTTACAGTCTTTGTATTACCAAGAAGTATGACTACTATCCCAATAAAAATAATCTCATTATATAAATGATTACAGGGGATATGTATTATATTTTAGAAATGTAATATTCCTTATACCTCTCTCAAGCATAAATAGGTAAACAAACAAGTTAATTAACATGAGTTTCATCAACAGCGTCTAATACATTTTTTGTTATAGAATTAGATAGGTAAACATTAATTATATTTATATCTATGTATCTCCTGAACTTACTGTCCAGCTTTAAAGGAGAGAGGTAGAAATGTAATAAAATAAAATAAATGCAATAACGAAAGAAATACAATCACCAGGATACTAAACTAAGGTAAAATAATAATAATAACAAAAACTGACAAGAAAATAAATGAATAAAACGGTTTCCCCCTTTTCTCTCATAACAGACAATGTATGACTTGGAGTATTCAGCTTCATTCACTGTGTATCAATTTTAAACAACCTTTTCAAGGACATTACAGTAACTGCACTTATCAAACATTTGAATTTATAGTTTTGCTCTAATGTTGACTTCAAGGGCAGCTGTGATCGCTACACAGAACATATGTCTATTTCAAGCAAGTCAGTGCATACATCTCTGTGAATATCAGTGCCAAACTACCCCTGTGTTTACTTGATAAAACATATTGGATAAAAATGATCAATGATTTGATAAGCTAGACACATTCTACTTGAGCTATTCTGTCACAGAGAGTAGTCCAATGATTGTACCAAAATATATTCATCTTCTCAAGTCATTGATAGACCTCTTTCTTTTTTCAATCATTATGCACAGTACATAGGTCAACGGTAGTGATATGAAGGCTCGGTGACTTATTTAAAGTAGCATAAAGTCTATCATCACAAATATACAGTTGATCCTAACTCATCTCAATTCTGATAATCCATACTGACTTCCTCTAGAGCAGCACCTTCCATAAGGGCTTGGACTTGAGCATTGGGACCTGAGGCTACTTGACTGCGATGTTCATCTGCCTTTTCATCGTCGTATCTTTCTGTGTGTACTCTGACAGAGCTGATGGGTGGAAACGCATTGGATTTACTAAGCACAAGTGTCTTTTTTTGGTGATGTATATAGCCACGAATGTATTTCTAGTTTTGCATGAGGTGTGGATTAGATGTTTTCTCTTTTCTCTTTTCTTCCTTCTCTTCTTCCTTACCTGGCTCACAAGAGACACAAGAATAGCCTCAACATCACTGCTGTCCATTGTGCTGTCCTTGCTAGACAGTACAAGTGCTGTAAGGCAGTCTTCAAATCTAAGCATATTGACTGTGGAGACCAAATAGGATCTAATGGCTGGATGAATCCCCTTTCACTGCCCTTCTTCTACTTACAGCTTCTTCAGCAGACAGCGCCATAACAGCACCGTCCCTCTCTCTCGCAACATCACATAGGTAAATGTGCTGTAGAAGAATCCAAAATGTGCATCCATATGATCAAAGTATGCACTCAGACTGCCGCTTTTTAGTGTGTCAATCAGTCCAGCAAATGGCTCCACCAGTTGGTACTTTGTCAGCAGCTGTGTGGATGGGAAGTGGCCCAGCAGAATACGGCATGGAATCATAAACTTGAGGATCAGTCTAATCCCACCATCAGTGACTCCATCTTCTTCTTCTCCTCCTTCTCCTCTTGTTTTTGTTCTTCTTCTACCAGATCCCTACCTCTTGTTCTTCCAATGGTGCATTGTGCAGCGGTTAAAGGCAAACGACAGACACTCATCTGCCTATCCACCCCCTCTCATAAGTCCTACTTCCACACTGAAAACACCACCACCATGCAAACTACCTTTCTCAGTCGGTTCGAGTATAGAAAGTATCTTCCAAGGTAGTAGCGATAGGTGACTTGTTGTGCCATTGGGTACATGTCCACAGACACACATCCTGTGCGGATGTTCGAAATCAGTGTCTGGCACAGTCTGACAGAATCCAGCTGTGTTCTTTGTCAGTAACACCCTCAGATGTGCCTGGACTTGCCTTGAAATATGCCTTGAAGGCAAGATTGGTAATGTGGAAGATGCCCTGTCGCTTGGATTCCTCCATGGGGGCTCTGTCCAATGGAGCAGACGTGTGAGTAAGGGTGTCTTATTGCAGTAGAGCAGAACAAGATCGAGCAGAAACAGAATAGAATATAATAGACTTGCCTGTCTGCCAGCATAATATTAAAGACCTTTGATAGCAGACGGGCTGCACTGTTGGCTTTGCGTGCCTTCCCTCTCAGCTGTCCATGGCTGTCTGCCTTTTCCATATCAAATTGTGTTTTCCTCCTATGCACATGGGACGGGCATTTCCCTGCCACTTACAAGAAACGCAAGGTGCAGCAGTCTATAGGACAGTGTGCGCACCAATGGCACCTGGTAAAAGGTATCCGGGCCATTGAAGACAGGAATCAGCGCACTGTGGTGGAAGTGAGCTCAGCATCTTCTTCTTCTCTTTCTCTTTCTCTTTCTCTTTCTCTTTCTCTTTCTCTTTCTCTCGTCCCAGGTCACATCAACTTGCCTGTAGAATGCACTGTAGTGTTCATACAAATCCACAAGCGACGGCAGCCCAAGGTGCCCCAGCAGCTCGAAATAGGCACACACAAACTCACACAGCGCAGAAGACTGGTCCTCTAGTAGACGAGCCACCACAGTCTCCCACTCACCACTGTTCATCTACAAACACACAAACACGGTTATTGGGTGGTGCTCCTGCTGCATAGTTGGGCTGGGTGGTGCACTTGCTTTGGACAGGTCCTTCAGAAGCGCAAGCACCCCTGGGTTGTGGGCATCCAACTGGAATACATCCTCAAACACCACTGCATTGTGTGTTGAGGCTGCCTGCTGCACCTGCACTACAAACGTCTCTAGGTTGGACATGAGAAAGTAGGCTATTATCACCGCCAGACCAAGGCCCATAGCCTCACCCTTTTATTCCTTCAAGTAATAATAAAAATAAGAAAGTCACGTGCCTGCTGTCCTGAGCTCTTTCCTTACCACTTCTAATCTCTTCTCTATTACTACACTCTATTTCTTCTCTATTACTACACTCCATTTCGGGGAGGTTCTTTCTTTCTTTCTTCTTCTTTTTCTTATTTTATTTTTTTGGGTGGTTTCTCCTTTGTTTACTTGGTTTTTGATCACTATGGAAAGCATAGCCAAACTACAACACTATCTAATGTCTTAGTAACGACGTGAAGGCAGGCGTGAATAGTTCTGTGGGGCACTGGAGGCAGGTCCTGTAGGAATCATCTGGTCCGAATACATTTTACCCGATGCTCTATACACTCGGTAAGCCAGTTGTATTGGAATGCACTTACGTAGCAGTTGTGTATCCTGAGCGTGTAGGGGCAATGGTGGATCGCACTGTCTGAGCATTAAATCCAGAAGACATGGAAGCCGATGAACTCTGCTTATTTCTCAGAATAACACGCAATACACGGCCTATACCAGAATTACATCTCTTACGCAGGTCCATTGCAAGACAGAGCACTTACCATCGGCCACTTCATTGTCCATTTGTGCAATACAGTCCAAGGCAGAGGATTTGGCTGTGAACTCTACCTCGGCCTCCCCATAAGAACGACCCGCACGATCTGTGAGGACTTCACAACGCACAACAGGACCAAATTGAGAACATGCCGTCTACACATTCCCACTGTATCAATATCAACGCCTCCTTTTGTAGGCAAGTGGGTGGTGGGCATTTCTATAATACACCTCACCTTGACATCTTCTGTATTGGCTTCTGGGTCGAGGTTGCTGATCAGCACAATAAATGGGCCTGACTCGCCTCGAATTGATATTCCTGGCGTGCCATTGCCTCCATGGGCTAATCCTCGGATAGAGAAGCTCTTTTCCTCTGATCTGGGTTGATAGAAGGGCTGGCGTTCTACAGGTAACAGTGGTTGTGTCTGTAATGAAGGCACATTCTGTCTTTGTCCTCCCATTGCCATGTCTATATCGCGTGGTGGGCGACCTACTGTCGAGGGCTGTTTGCCCAGACGGCCTTGGAACCGGCCAGGATGACGCGACGCAGGGGTGCCTTGGGGTCTGCCTACCACAGATTTGGTTATGACAATGGCGGAAGGGTCAATCTTGGAAGAGAGGCGAGGTTCAAAGGATTTCCCCGTAAACAAGGGTTTGCCAGGAAGCTATTAAGGATGAAGAGAACAAGGAATAAGAAATAAACATAAAGAGAAACAATCTTTCTTTCTTTCTTTCTTTCATTCATTCATTCTATTGTTTCCTTCTTTCTATTGTTTCTAGTAACTCCATTACCCCTTTCACAGGTGGGCGTTTTGTCTGTTTATTGATATTCTTCTTGCTGATGATCGGGAGAGTGGCTTTGGTACCAGGCGTGCGCTTGCCCATAAAGGCTTTTGCTGGCTGGGGTTTTGACTTTGAGTTTTGACCTTTCACTCTTTTGCCTTTGTGCTTGATAATATCTTCAAGGGAAGAATCGAGATCCATCATTGAGCTCATGGTGTGGGATGAAAAGGAGAGTGAAAGTGTTAGTCCGTCATGAACACTGTTTTGGGTTCTAGTCACGTGAGTCAGTCCGTCATTGACATTAAGTTGGGATGCTGTCACGTGTTATTCCTTTCTCCAGTGTTCCTCGAGCCAAGCTCAATAGTAAAGATTAAAAGTAATTCTTCTTTTCATCGGGTCTTTTTATTAGATGTTATGTTATAAGTGGATGTTTGGGTGGTTGTTATTGTTGTTATTGGATGTTATTCTTGGATTAGGTGGTTATTTATTTAACTATTTAGCTATTTAACTATTTAACTATTTAACTATTTAACTATTTAACTATTTAACTATTTGGATAGTTATCTACTTAGGCATTGAATAGATTAGATGTATTATGGTGCAACCCAGTGCTTTACAATAGAAGTATTGCTTAAACTTGGGTGCAGTACAACATATTTGAAAAAGTATTCAAGATCTCTTCTCCTAAGCTCAATAAAGGCAGGCGTAAAGTTGCCTAGAGGACAATTAAGCTTCTATTTCTTATTCTGTTAGGGAGCTTACCAACAACTTTCTTGGGAGGTAATTTTGGTATATTGTTTTTCATTCCTGGATGGTGTTGAATAAGCTCTTCTCTCAGATCAACAAAGTCAGAGTAGCGTTTTCTAATTGTGATGGGTGCCCCCTAGAGTGTCTGTATGAGTCATCCTCCACTATCATTGTGCTGTAGAGTACATCATCATCATACTAACACCAATAATGATACTACCTTTTCAGTAATCACAGTGCAGCTGTAGCATATATAACTTCCATAACTAATAATAAAATAATAATGATGAATAGCTGATTCAATTGGACGAACTTGCCCTAATCCTATGCGTAGAGGATGGTTCACAATAGCATCGGTGGCAAAGGGTTCGTTCGATAGGCTGCTAGTATCATCACTCTTATAAAAGTTAATACGTGCAGGTGTACTGGGCAAAGGAGTGGATCTGGAGCTGCGTCCCTTGAGACGAGGGATCATCAGTTTAGACTTTTTCTCGGAATGGGGCTTTAGGTCTAATATGTCATTCATCTTGCATGGATGAGTAGAGAATAGACATAAGCAAGATATTACCATGGGTGTGCGTCTTCCAAAGGAGTGTTCTGTGCTCTGTGAGGGAGTGGGAGATGCAGGCAAAGAGAGATGACTCTGTGGTTGTAGCTGTGGTTGTAGCTGTGGCTGTGGCATACGATAAGAATCAGAATGAAGATTGAATGTTGGCATAGATAAAGTATTAGAGTAGAGTAAAGACGGCTGTTCCTGTAGCCTGGGATGGGAATCAGAATAGATGGTTTCTATTTCTACTGCATCTGTTTGTAAGATAGGAATAGACGGCAGTTGTATTTCTTTCGCCTCTTCTTCCTCTTCTTCTGATATACTAACAGCAATGGAGTTGGGTCCATAGAGAGGGAGATTAGACCAAAGAGAACCCTGGAAGGTCTGCTCTGGCCATTGGAGGGGTGTGGACTGTGTTGTCATTGGAGGTGTAGTGACAGAAGATTGAGGGAGGGTTGTATCTTTTGCTTGAGGATTCTTTGACAGGTGTCTCATAAGTCCGTGGGCTGTAGAGTTCTCTGGTCATCCTACAGTGAGTGGTTCTTCTTCTGCCCAGTACTACTGCTGGTGGCTATCTCTTTCACTTACTAGACGCAGGTATTCTTCGCCGTACTTCTTCCATAGTATAGGCATAACGCTCTAACCAGGCATATTTATCTTGTTCGCTCTGACACTGTCCAAGTGTATCCTGTAAATCCATGAGTAGCCTTAGACTTTCGTGGAGCCGTTGGCGAGTGGAGGCACTGGCGTCAGTAGGAACAATAGACTTCTCTTGAGTTTGTATTACTGTCCACTGGTGTTGGTATTCTTCCAAAAGAGTTTCAATTTCTTTTTGATAACTGGACAAATTCATTGTGGCTATAGAATAGAGTATCAGAATAGGTATAAAAGATAAAGAAGGTAAAAAGATATATAGAAAGACAGATGCTTCACTACACACCAGGAGGTCTTTTTTTTTCCCTCAAGCATGGACAGTGGTGTCGGGGTTCAATCAGTATCTCCGTTTAAGGAAATATAAAAATAAACGTGATTCACCATGGAAACACGTCCTGCTGCTGTCTTGGCGAGGTAGAATGGCACGTTGGTCTGTGGTGTAAACAAAGAAAAAAGAAAGACAGCCTCATGGGCTCCCTTGTAGAAACACTCACTACAATACAAATACAAGAATAAACAGAATAAACAGAATAAAAAGAAAGTCACAACACATGGGTTTATTCACTTGCCACCCCTCATAAAGAAGGTCCTATACCACTATAGCATGGACAGCCAGTGATCTACTCTAGTCACAAGCTGTCTTTCATACCCACTCCAGAAGTGGTCTGCACTCTGCACAATCTCCGCTTGAACGTGGCCTTTGCAGTGGTCTGCTAACCATGTTTGATAAGACTGACTTGCTGTGAATTGGTCCCTGTCTCCATACACAATAAGCACGTGACCCTCTGCCTCGTCAGTTGCATAGTGCTGGAATAGCTGAACTGCCTGTGCTTTAAAATACGACGATTTGACAGTCGCTAAGGCCCATAGCACGGACAATGGAAAGCTGATCAACAGATAAGAACAAGGCACAGAAGGTCGGCTGTTCAAAGAAGAGGCTATCATACTACCAAAGGAGTATCCCTAAGAAACACCCCACTCCATCAGTCTTCTAATCACATCAGAAGAAAGGACGCTTACACAAAAGAGCAATGTAGACACTTTAGGATAGTGATGGACGTAATCCTCACTGCTAAGAAGATAATCCACCACTGAATCATAATCCTCACGTTCTGCCATGCCTGTCCAGCTTGTTCTTCCTTCTGACCTGCCACTGCCTCTAATACAAGAAAGTGTGCATTAACAACCCTCCTTTTTACTTTAGATCTCTCTCTTTAGATCTCTCCTAGGCCACAGGTACCTAAAGTTCATTCTTATCACTACATAGCCTTTTCTGTCAAAATAGTGGTGCAGAGCAGACACCACGTTATTGTCCATCGTGCCACCTTGAACTAGTTTAGTGACAAGAAGGGTTTCTTCATCTCCCTTACTGTGCTAAAATAAAAATAAAACACTTTCTATCTCACCCAATGGACCATAAGGGTGGGCAATGATAACAGCAGGTGCCTCTAAGCACTCAGGGCCACTGTAGCTTTGCTTTGTTTCTATGCGTACTTGGTCATAACGCGAAGGAATGAATACAGATAGACTGCTCATGTAGACACAAGAAAGAGAAACACAGTACTTCTTCAGAGATGTGACTTTCTTATTTTTATTATTACTTGAAGGAATAAAAGGGTGAGGCTATGGGCCTTGGTCTGGCGGTGATAATAGCCTACTTTCTCATGTCCAACCTAGAGACGTTTGTAGTGCAGGTGCAGCAGGCAGCCTCAACACACAATGCAGTGGTGTTTGAGGATGTATTCCAGTTGGATGCCCACAACCCAGGGGTGCTTGCGCTTCTGAAGGACCTGTCCAAAGCAAGTGCACCACCCAGCCCAACTATGCAGCAGGAGCACCACCCAATAACCGTGTTTGTGTGTTTGTAGATGAACAGTGGTGAGTGGGAGACTGTGGTGGCTCGTCTACTAGAGGACCAGTCTTCTGCGCTGTGTGAGTTTGTGTGTGCCTATTTCGAGCTGCTGGGGCACCTTGGGCTGCCGTCGCTTGTGGATTTGTATGAACACTACAGTGCATTCTACAGGCAAGTTGATGTGACCTGGGACGAGAGAAAGAGAAAGAGAAAGAGAAAGAGAAAGAGAAAGAGAAAGAGAAGAAGAAGATGCTGAGCTCACTTCCACCACAGTGCGCTGATTCCTGTCTTCAATGGCCCGGATACCTTTTACCAGGTGCCATTGGTGCGCACACTGTCCTATAGACTGCTGCACCTTGCGTTTCTTGTAAGTGGCAGGGAAATGCCCGTCCCATGTGCATAGGAGGAAAACACAATTTGATATGGAAAAGGCAGACAGCCATGGACAGCTGAGAGGGAAGGCACGCAAAGCCAACAGTGCAGCCCGTCTGCTATCAAAGGTCTTTAATATTATGCTGGCAGACAGGCAAGTCTATTATATTCTATTCTGTTTCTGCTCGATCTTGTTCTGCTCTACTGCAATAAGACACCCTTACTCACACGTCTGCTCCATTGGACAGAGCCCCCATGGAGGAATCCAAGCGACAGGGCATCTTCCACATTACCAATCTTGCCTTCAAGGCATATTTCAAGGCAAGTCCAGGCACATCTGAGGGTGTTACTGACAAAGAACACAGCTGGATTCTGTCAGACTGTGCCAGACACTGATTTCGAACATCCGCACAGGATGTGTGTCTGTGGACATGTACCCAATGGCACAACAAGTCACCTATCGCTACTACCTTGGAAGATACTTTCTATACTCGAACCGACTGAGAAAGGTAGTTTGCATGGTGGTGGTGTTTTCAGTGTGGAAGTAGGACTTATGAGAGGGGGTGGATAGGCAGATGAGTGTCTGTCGTTTGCCTTTAACCGCTGCACAATGCACCATTGGAAGAACAAGAGGTAGGGATCTGGTAGAAGAAGAACAAAAACAAGAGGAGAAGGAGGAGAAGAAGAAGATGGAGTCACTGATGGTGGGATTAGACTGATCCTCAAGTTTATGATTCCATGCCGTATTCTGCTGGGCCACTTCCCATCCACACAGCTGCTGACAAAGTACCAACTGGTGGAGCCATTTGCTGGACTGATTGACACACTAAAAAGCGGCAGTCTGAGTGCATACTTTGATCATATGGATGCACATTTTGGATTCTTCTACAGCACATTTACCTATGTGATGTTGCGAGAGAGAGGGACGGTGCTGTTATGGCGCTGTCTGCTGAAGAAGCTGTAAGTAGAAGAAGGGCAGTGAAAGGGGATTCATCCAGCCATTAGATCCTATTTGGTCTCCACAGTCAATATGCTTAGATTTGAAGACTGCCTTACAGCACTTGTACTGTCTAGCAAGGACAGCACAATGGACAGCAGTGATGTTGAGGCTATTCTTGTGTCTCTTGTGAGCCAGGTAAGGAAGAAGAGAAGGAAGAAAAGAGAAAAGAGAAAACATCTAATCCACACCTCATGCAAAACTAGAAATACATTCGTGGCTATATACATCACCAAAAAAAGACACTTGTGCTTAGTAAATCCAATGCGTTTCCACCCATCAGCTCTGTCAGAGTACACACAGAAAGATACGACGATGAAAAGGCAGATGAACATCGCAGTCAAGTAGCCTCAGGTCCCAATGCTCAAGTCCAAGCCCTTATGGAAGGTGCTGCTCTAGAGGAAGTCAGTATGGATTATCAGAATTGAGATGAGTTAGGATCAACTGTATATTTGTGAGGAAGATGAAAGAAAAGGAGACACTATCAGACAATAATAAAGTGTTTGCTTGCTTTTGTTTTTGTGTTTTTGTGTTTTTGTGTTTTTGTGTTTTTGTTTTGTTTTGTTTATCCACCAAAGCCATAGAGAGTGCGTCCTTGTCTCTTCAAGGCATACACAACATCAAGAGAAGTCACAGTCTTTCTCTTGGCGTGTTCAGTGTAGGTGACAGCATCACGGATGACATTCTCGAGGAACACCTTGAGTACACCGCGGGTTTCTTCATAGATAAGACCAGAGATACGCTTCACACCACCACGACGAGCAAGACGACGGATAGCAGGCTTGGTAATGCCCTGGATATTGTCACGAAGAATCTTTCTGTGACGCTTAGCTCCTCCCTTTCCAAGTCCCTTTCCACTTTTACCACGGCCAGTCACTAATATTGCATGGATATAAATACAATGCCAAGGTAAGTAGTAAATACTTTACTTTTTAATAATAATAAAATAATAAAATAAAAAGGAGAAAAAGACTGCCCTGCCACGGCCACCTTTATAAATATAAATATATATCTCTGTCTATTCTCAGGACAAGGATGACGTCTTAAGAAGAGTTTTGGTGTCTTTGTTCTTGGTGTCTTTGTTCTTTTTCTTTCTACTCTAGTATCTGTCTCTGTTACTCTCCTCAGAGTACAAAGAAGTGCAGTCCTGTCTTAGCAGTGCGTAAAGGAGAATCCGTAGCAGTATAGGCAGAAGCACAAGTGACTGATCTACACGTATGGCTTCTCCCCAACGCTTCTCTATTCTTACCCACGCTTTTCCTTTTCCTTTTCCTTTTCCTTTTTTTCTTTTTTTTCCATGTCTACAGATTCACCGTACTTGATCCACCAATGGCATGCCACAGTCACGTGTATAATGGCCTACAGGTAGAAATCAATCGTTCTGCACACCAGGAGATTTTTCTGGCCTTTAATTAGTGACACAATCATCCCTTTACGTCCAAAAATATTTTGCCCTTTTATGGATCTGTGTCTAAAATCAAAGGCATGCAAGTATCTGTAATAAAGGGCACTGTGGTTATCAACAGGACCACTAGAGAGATGAATTTGTAGTAGGTTGGTCTCTAGCAGGGACGACAAAATAGAGTATTAGTACAAATGCTAGTCTAGGGAAATAAAAGAAGGTACATGAACAAGAACACAACACACGATTTGAGCACAATGGGTAACTAGGCAACTGTTCTTTAAGCAATTCTTTTTCTTTCTAAAATGTTGTTGTAGTCTGCATTACTTTGGTAGTTCTGATTAAGCAAATGAATTGTGAAATTTCGTATTGTTCTCTGATGCTCAGATATTAATACCTGCCAACCACACTGTCTGTTGTTCTTCATAACTTCTACCCTCTTTAACTTGTTTGCCTTTGTCTAGCATATAAACCAACAGCTGTGATATGGTGAGTATATGGTTGTTATGTCTGACATGTTAGTCAGTTTCTATTTTATATTCTTTTATTTTAATAAACCCAGTGAACCCTTTACAAAGACAAAGGCAAGAAGAAGGTGCCAGTGCAAGAGTAATACGACACACACCTAGATTACGTTGATACATCTCGAACTAATTATTTTTACTATTATTTTATTATTGAAAAAGGGTATTGGCACCTAAAAGGATTAGTGTATGATCCTACCAAGCTGCTAGTCGTTGTTTATGTCACAGGAATGAAAGGAAAAGATGCTGCCAAGTTCAAGGGTCATCGTGTTGGTTTGACGGGAGTTTTATATCAATCATTGAAAAAGAGACAAAAAGATAGAGATCTTCTTGTGGTTGATGTCGATGAGTTCCGAACATAGAGGGTAAGCATAATTGACTTCTCACCTAATATGAAAAGATATTCTAATAGTTACTCTTATTTTTGTTCTCAAGATCTGCCACACTTATAAAACAAATAACCTCACCAAGATATTAGTGAATTTCAACAGTATCTGCACTTGCCAAGATTATGGAATTGTTTGGAGAGATGTGAATGCATCAAAGAATATATATACAATTGCAGAAGAGGGATTAGAGGGTCTCCACCGACCAGTTCCATTCTGTCGAGAAGAATATATATTTGTATTTATATTATATCATATCGCCACATCGAAAGTGGTTTCCTCCAGGATTCAGATATTTACAGGTAAATCTACATAATCTTTATTTGTTTAAAAACTTACATTAATACATCTTAATTTATTTTTACTTCTTTTCAAATCGATTTGTTATTTTTAAACAATTGTATTTCGACTATTTCCTTTTATATCCTAAAGATCTCCTGGTGTGTAAACGAAGCAGTGTGACGTTGGTATGAAATCTAAAAGATCCCTTGTGCGGCCATTGAATTTCTTTGTTTTCTCTACTCTCATGCCTTTAGACTACAGTAAATGGGATAACTTTGAGTTATCAGATGACTCTGATATTGAGTGTCATCCCAATGTGGACAAACTCTCCATGATAAAGTGGAAGAAGGAGTCCATTTACCACGAACGTGCCCAAAGAAGGGAACATATCGCCCAGCTAGAGCACAAAATAAACCAACTAAAGGTCATGTCAGAACGTATGGAACAACTCCAGTTGACTCTCAGCCAAAAGAACAGTGCAGAGGCTATTCAAAAGGTCACTGAGGAACTGGCTCAATTGGAAATCACAGCAAAGACAGAAGCAGGCCGTGGGTGGGTGGAGCCTATTCCTGGTGTGAGTCAAGGCATGCCTGATATGAGTGCAGAACATGTGTTTAAAACACTCAAAGAAGAAATCCAAACCAAGGCCAAAATGACGACTCCTGACACAGCACAAAAGATCATTTCTGTCCTGTTCCAAGGCACACAACGGGCAAGTCAGCAGAGAATGGATCTATTTGCCAATGAATGCACAAAGTTAAAGAAGGAGGCAGACAAGAAGTTGACGAGTGAGAATATGTTCAAAGAAACGTCGAATCGTACGGTACGTGGATCTCACTGCCCTGTCACTCATGGCACTCATCTTCGCTTAGATTCTAAATTCCGTCTCTACTCCACCCATCCAACCACCCAAATCAGAAAGATCATTAAAGACACCCAAATCAGATAAGCCAAAGAAAAAAATCATTGAGACACTGAATCCAGAATCAAAACTGAATTTTGTAGGTGGGATGTACAAAGAGACATGTTCTAATTGAGATGAATAAATAGAACTACAAGAGACATAATGCAGGTGACGATGAGGACGATCAAGATGACTATGACGATGAGGACGATCAAGATGACTATGACGATGAGGACGATGAGGAGGAAGATATCAAGCTGTCTCCTTTGGCTGAAAAATTCTGCGCTTTGGAAGGATTCATTCCTAGTTTCAAGTTCATTTCTGACCATCCACAGATTGTAGTCGACACCTTTGCTGATGAAATCATGGCAGAAGCATTCACAGCAGAACTTAAGAGCCATAAGAAATACGCTAGAAACTGTGTCTTCCAGTCACTCACACTCCAATACTGTGGACAACTAGGAAAAGATGGTGTCGCTATGTTTTTTTCAAGGTAAGAAAGAGACAGAAAAGGCAGTGCTTGTGTACTGACATCTTAATGTTTGAGAATAGAATGTTTGGTGAGAACCCACAGCCAAAGAAGATGTTCCAGCAGGATGTTAAGACCACATATGAACGCATTGCTAGCAGATGCATTGAACTTGCCGCAGAGAAGGAAGCAGAAGGACCTGTTGAGACTATTCAATTACAGACAGTCGATGGGGGTGCACCATTAACTGTGCGTATTCCTGATGAATTTGGGGTGGAGGAGGCAATGGCCTATCATGTATTTACAGAACTCCCAGATAAATTCAGACGTGCGCTTGAAACAAAGGATATTAGCAAGATCAACAAAGTGCTTGAGAAAATGCCAGTTAAAAAAGCAGAGAAGCTTATTGAGATTTGCTCTACTTATGGATTCTTGGATGTTGATAAAACTATTGTGGATGGTACTGGTGCAGAGGATGCTGGTGCAGAGGGTGCTGGCCTTGATACAGAATAGGCATCCCTTGGAGTTTAAAAGAGTAAAAGATGAAATATCAGATCTTGATACCCGAATATGTGGATCCTTCTTCCCTTGACTATTTTCTAATGTTCTTTGTGAACAATAATGTGAAATATAACTTTTCTTTACTCTCTTCTCCCTATATATATATATATATATATGTGTGTGTGTGTGTATGTGTGTGTGTGTGTGTGTGTGTAGTCGAGTCAATCGATAGTTAAGTAATTAACTAGAATATGAGCACTGGTAAATTAGAAAGTGCTTTACCACTCATCAGTATTATCCCACATTAGCATTATTCTAGAACATGAATGGCATTTCCATCTTGTTAGTAACTCCATGAAAGAGGCGTATGGAATAATAATATATAGACGGTTTAAAATAAGAAAGGAGGGTATTACTTTTTCAATCTTACTCCTTGAAATAGTGTAGGTTGGGGAAAAGGCATATGCCAAACATGAGTGGCTGTAATAAATGCATATTCCCCTCTGGCAGTGTGGTGGTGCACGCTGAAATATCAGTATATTGGCTGCATTCAATACAATCACAAAAGAGGTACATTGGTGTGTTCCTTGAGCTTAACAGTTTCCCTCAACTTTTGTCCCCTGGATCTCCTGGACCATATCTTTTTATTATTAAATGGGCATATTAGGCAAAAGAATGCAAATTTGATATTTGCCATGGTGAATAAAGCAAATTTCACTTTTTATTTTATTTATTCTTGCCATCTTTGTTTTGTTCTGTTTATTCTGGCCTCGTTTATTATGTCGCCTACCTTATCCTATATACGTACAAAAAATAGAAGACACACGCTGAGCTATTTGCCTTTCAGTGAAAGAGATCCTTGCTCCACAACAAGAGTCACCACTCAGTCTCGGTACAGCCAATACCAGAGAGAGACACGGCACTCACCCACTCCTATAATTACCTCTCTAGAAGACTGGCATGATAGTTCTGGAAATAAGCTCCAGAAAATCCCACAGAGCAACAGAACCAGCCATTCAGATGAAAGCTACTTCTCTTGTCAAACACAAGGAGATCCTGCCCATAGATCTTGGTGGACGTGCCATACACGACGCCACACCACTCAGAGTGAGACGACTCTTTTTAGTGCTCCCTTCACTCCTACACCTCTCTACAACAAGTCCACAAAAAGACCTGCTACTTTTGACGTCCACCCTACTAAAGGCTATCAGTCTATTGCTGTAGGCCATTATGATACGACAGGACCTTTTAACCAACTAAGTCCTCCTACGACTAACTTTATGGGACTTTCAATCTTCAGACACACCATTGCCACCATATCCTCTCTTACATCAACATGCACTAACATCCGTGATCGTTCGAGCTATCCGCCTGCATTTATCCCTACCTGTTATCCCCAGGACATAGAACACTTTCCTCAGATGTCTGATGTGTGGGTATCTATGCCACCAATGCCTCTTCCTATTCCAGTATTCCATACACAATCTATTCTATTTCTGTTTGGATTCATATGTTTTCCTTGCTGGTGGGTGGCTGCCTTTCTGCTTGAAGTAGAAAAGATTAAGAAAGAGAAACAGCCTACAGATGCCTATACCACATTACGTCCACCCAATGTATTGGTAGTTCATCCCTCAATGATTGCCAACGGCCGAACTACCTCTAGAGTACTGTGGATGGAAGATCCAAAAGAGATCTATCGCCCTGGAATGATGAGGAGTGGCAGTGGCAGTGTGATGGGCAGTGGTGTGGGTGGCTCTTCAACGACACTCGTATCTTCTCCATGGAAAGGAAATGAGTTTTCTAAAAAGAAAGAGATCTGGCAGATGGCGTACATGAGGGAGAAGAGAATGTTTCAACGGTGGAATCGTATTATGAGCTTTTTATCCATGGCCCTTGTAGCCACTGTAGTGGCTATGCTGGTATGGTATGAGGCAGGAATTCAGTACAAGTGGTGGACACCTGTGCAGCTGCTATCATGAGTCTATTGATCATTCGATAGTGCTCAGAGTAGAAAGAAGACTGACTATGATTATAGAACACTGATATTTTAAGTGTAATATTTGTTTTATTTGCTAATATTTAATCTTTTATTTTAGTAAAGCTTTTATATTCTTTTATATATAAATATATTTATATAAAAAGGAAAAGAAATGCCAACCCTGTGTATATAATAATAAATATAATGAAAACAACTTCCATAGGAAATGGTAGGAATGATGTATTCAAGAGAATAGAGTCATCCGTGTATATGTGATGTTGACATATTGATATTTTTATTGTTATTGTTAATGTTGAAAGATAGCATGGTATGTAGGATATATTTTTTTCCTCATAAAAGGTAATAAGCGACGCTATTTATGCACAGGATGAAGCAAATAGTATCCAAATGTTAAATGGGGATCAAGTAAAGGGTAATATATACAAAAAGAGATGAACTATGCTACATTTGTGATTATTCCATTATTTTATCTACCCCTTTATGAGGAATATGTTTACCACTATATTTGTAAACTGTATAAGAATTCACGGACTGACTCCATGTGCTAAATTATATGATTAAATATAGATTAATAAGTATTCATTGAATCTGCCACCATCTTTGATATTCTATACAATTGGGAGGTAATTCTATGGATCGATGGGGTGTACTTTATACTCTTCCTATTAATGTCGTGCTGATTTCCAAAAGCAATGTCATATCTGTTTAACAGTGTAGAGTTTTGACTAGAAGAATATACATATACTATTGTTTTTATGTACTTGTATAACTTTTTTTGCTATGTTTGTAATTCCCAATAACATCAATACATTTGATATGCCTTATACTATGAAAGAAAAATATACCAGCGTTCAGTCTCATAATATTATTAGTATAATTCTTAGTAACTTCATGCTACCTGCACAGTGGGAAATGACCCCCAAGTCAGGACATGAAAAAACTTGGGGAAAGGAACAGAGGGAGAATTATAAGGAAAGCACACCGTGGGTCATGTCAAATTAAGATTTATCTTTCAATATTGACTTGTTTCTTGAAAGAAAGAAAAAAACAATTCCCATAAAATCACCAAAGAATCTGTGCTTCTTGGTAAAGATATTTAGAGACACTTTCAATGGAGTTCTATTGCTTAGTTGAACGAGTCCATGTTCAAACTAAATATCAGTTATATGTAAATTGATTAATTATATCTAAACTCACAGTCTACACAAAGTGGCACGGGATATACACGATAGAGTTTGAAGGTAATTGTGCCATGCTGTATGGCTGTTTAAGTGGGGAGGGTTGGGAACGCGTACAGGATGGAAGGTAATATGAACTCCGATTTTATACTGATTTTTTGAAGACGGTATACCACTCTAATCTTTACAAGCTGTCATATCAGCAAGATGGCCAGACTGTAGAATTAAGAGAAATTCTAATAAAACATCCCCAGTAATCACTACAGAGCCATTCGAAGAATAATATGGTGGTTTATGGACATTAAGAGGCTGATGGATGCTCTAATGCTGAAATAGAATAAAATAAAATGTTCAATGAATATGTAAAATCTCATTACCAGTAAGGTGCAAAGATGGTTGATTGTGTTGAATGTCATGAGCAAAACCACTAATTATATACTATCTATCTTTATATTAAAGTATTACTATTTTTATTGTACAGCAGTTTTTTTATTTATTTATTGAAACATTTGTGTAGATCCATAAAACTCATTGATTTATAACAAGATATAGTATAAAAACCAAAAGATCTGTGTAACCTATAAAATACAATACTATATTTACAAATTACTATACATTTTTTTCGGAAAGTATTTGCACAACCTCAGAAAAAAATCGCACACTTTTTTTTTCACTTTTCGCACACTTTATATTTTACTTTTTGCACAATTTCATAAATTCATTTTGCACAAAGTGTGCGAAATTTATTAAAGGGTATGTCTACTTAAACATGTTTCAAATTTAGAAGAAGAGTAATGACAGATCCCTTAAGATCACCGATAAGAACATTGCTACATGCTTCAGTGATCCTCATGTTTAACGTCTCATTTTCTAAGAGCTTTTCTCTCTTAAGTTTACTCTTTACAATGGACTAAAATTTCTCAATAGGATTGATCTCAGGAGATCATGGTGGAAGGTATACACATCCATAGCCACGACCTTCAATAAGTCTGCTAATACTTTCAGTTGTGTGGATAGGTGCATTATTCAATATTATATAGTGTCCTATAAATTCATTGTAAAGATCCAAAACATCCAAAGTACTTGCAATAAAGTTAAAGTAATGACCAGTAACTGTTCCAGTAGTTTTCTGCATTTTGGTTGTTCCGTTTGCTTTTCTTTTCTTTTATGAAGAAGTATAGGGCACTCTTACTTTAATATTAATAATGCCACGAGAAGATATAGCTCCCAAAATTGTTGTTGTTTTTGCTCTTGTTATGGGCTGAACAACCTCTGCTCTGGTTCCTTTCTTCGACCAAACCATGGTTTTTTTCAGATTTATATGAAAAGCGGGCTCATCAATAAACACACAGTTACTATTGTAATCCATGTCTGTTTGGTTCCATCTGATAACCCAGTCAAATCTTTTCTCGATACTCAGGCGAGTTTCTTTCCTTTGAATAAAGGTGTGCTTTCTTAAATGACAAGGCACACTTTTCTGTCATAAAGCTGTAAACCGTTGTCTTGGCAACTTTCAAGTCTTTGAACTGTTCAGTAAGACTGTCCATTGCTTGATCTAACGTTGCAGAAGGGTGATCCAAGAACTTTTCAGAAAGATGTTTCTTATGGTCTTCATCTAATAATGCTGGTCGGCCCATTTTTGGGGTCTCTACTGGCTCAACTTCGAGATCTCTGTTCATATTTTGCATGATTTGTTCCTGATCTCTTTTAAGCCAGTCGTATGCGGTTCGACGAGCAATACCCAACTGCTTAGCTGCTTTACCTGCAGTCATATCTAGTTCATAAATCAGATGAAAAAAGTGACCTTTAACATCATCACCATGTTTCTTGTAGTAAGACACAGGTGCTGGAGTAGAAGTTGTATCCTTTTTGGTGGCCTTGGGTTTTGGCTGAGGCTTCTCGGGTGGTTTTAAGTCCAAGTAAGTACTGTAGTCTACGATGTTTTGAAGAGGAAAATATTCTTTATCTACATCCATCAATATGGGCTCATTGCCCGATTCATCGATAGTATTTCCCTGTCCATCTTCATAGTAGATTTGTAAGCTCATTTTTGAAAAAATAGTATTTCGAAAAGTGTGCAAAAAGAATTTATGAAAGTGTGCAAAAAGTAAAATATAAAGTGTGCGAAAATTGAAAAGAAAAAAAGTGTGATTTTTTTCTGAGGTTGTGCAAATACTTTCCGAAAAAGGATAATAATGCAATAGTAAAAGGGTATACGATAATAATGTACTTGCATTATTTTAAAAATAAGTCCAAAGTTAAAAAAGAAGAAAAGTATTCATGGAATAATCAATAGAAACTTTAATTTTAAACAATACACTAAAGCTTTAAAACACCAAATATACGCTAATTTGTTGCTTTTATGAATTGAAAACAAGTATTCTTTTATTATCAGTGAATCCTACAAAATAGGAAAAAAAAGGAAATAAGAGTCTTTTTGAATCAATAAAATAAATCGGTAAGCTGGATAAATGTAGTAATAAATACAAGTTTGACTTTGGTTTAATCTTTCTGTCTCTTAGCAGCTGAGCTTCTCTTAAAATGATCGAGTGAGTGAATCTAATATTTTAAAATACAGACTTCCTTTTTAGTTTTTATACTTTTTTTTTTTAGTTTTTATACACTATTTTCACAAAGTATCTGTTTACTTTTTGAGATGGATTTCGTTCAAAAATAAAAAGTTAAATCATTCAATAGGTTTTAACGAGAAATAGACTGTAAACTCATACAAACAAAGAAATAAATAAACAACTTTTAGAATGAACCTCCTTTCCAAAAAGTCAACAGATACTTTATGAAAATGGTGTATAACTATTTTATAGAAATAGACACGAAATCATCACTGAATGAAGGAAATGGTGATTGTAGTGCAACATAACCGACTATTAGCAAATAAGTCACTAATTATTAGGGCTAGCTGTGTTACTACGATATACTATTTTTGCACCATATTTAAGATATGAGTGTCTGTCCTTTCTCGTTTTTTACCTTACTCTAATATTAGCACTGCCTCCAAGTCATTTCCGATTGTTTAAAACAGGCTCAAAGACGCTCGATTGGATAGAAATTTTTGTTTTTTTAGATGACTCACTGAATAGTATATCTATACTATTTAGTATCTTATAATACTTTTGTATCTTTCTGATAAATATACCAGAATTGTTTTCTTGTGTCTGGTAGATGCTTTAATGTTTTAGTAAAGAAAAATTATGAGACTCGAGTTTAAACATCTTCAAGCTATGGAAATGCTTTTTGGAGCTTATGCTGTTCATCACTGTACATATAGCAGGTTCCTTTACCACTAAAGCTACTTAATAACTCCATTCAATTTTTTTTAATAATAATAAAAAGGTTAAGTATTTTCAATGTCTATTTTAGATTTATTTACCATGCAATCACTGTCATTATTAATAATATGTGCATATTGAAACTTACTGGATCAGAGTATAAAACACTACTGCTGATATGTCTAATGATGATGCATAGGATTATTCTGCAGCCTTGTTTTGTATAGTCACACAACATTAGAAAGTATACGATTTTCATTTTTTGAAATCCTGAAAAAAAAAATGCTTCACGGATATAAATGTTACGACCTCAAATCACATACTAATGACTTCAAATTCAACACAAAGGTAGTTTAACATATTGTTTATATTAATGTATATAAAAAAGTTTTTATTTAATATTTTTTGGGCCACCTTTGGCATCAATAACTGCCTGGCAGTGATCCTTCATTGAGCCAACTAAGCGTTCGGCAAGATCAACGTGGATATTTCTCCAAGCTTCTTCTAAAGCTATCTTGAGCTCACCAATATTATTAATACTGAATCTCTTGTCATTGACAATCTTATCAAGACAGCTCCAGAAATGTTCAATGGGGTTGAGATCAGGACATTGGGCAGGCCAGTAATCAAAGCGCCTAATTGCATGTGTGTTTTTCCACCATGTTGTATAGCCACCTGTATGGCAGCTGGCCCCATCTTCTTGGAATATGAAGTCCTTGTTCTCTATCTCATTCAATTCAATGAACCATGGTAGAAAATTTCCTAACAAAATGTTGATATATTCGTCTTGATTTACAGTGCCATCAATAAAGACCAAAGGCCCAAATACACCCGCCCAGAAACAGCTCCAGATCATTACGCTGCCTTTCCCCCATTTGGTTGTGGTTATGATATGAGGAGCCTTATACCTCTCTCCTATCTTTCGAATCACACTGGCCCACCCCTGACAACCCTCTACTTCAAACCATGACTCATCAGACCATACGACGCGTCTCCAGTCCTCAGGGATCCAATTGATCCGTTCCTTCGCCCAACGAAGTCTTTTTTTTCTTATTTTCTTCAGACAACATTGGCTTGTGTGCTGTAAAGTAGGAACCAAACCCAATCTAGTATATGTGTTTGATGAATATTGCTCTACAGATGATTATCTCATGTGCCTTAAGTTCCAAATTTACATAGTTATAAGAGGCAACCGATTTGCCTCTTAGAATGGTCAAGTTGTCTGATGTCTCTCTTGTTTAGTTTTTTTTTGTGCACCAAAACTATTATTTGGTAGAGGTATACCAGTAGTTTTGATTCTACTAATAATATTCTGGACAGTGGACTTGCTAATGCCAACGACCTTTGAAATAGTACCCATGGAGTATTTTTCTTTTTTAAGCCAATAAACACTTCATTACTCTCTTTCTTCAAGCTTATTATAAACTCTTGAGTTTCTAGTTGAGGATTCTGCATTTGACATTTGAGATTGCTTATTGGAGTGTGATTCTGTGGTAAAAAGAAGAATTGTATTTAAAAATGTATAAATTATGGAGTCGTATACTTTCTAATGTTGTGTGACTGTATAACATCTCCGGAAACACTTTACACTATCTCGGAGAAAATATGACACGCAAAAAAAAAGTGTACACTCTATTTAGTGATTCTTCAAAGGTTATACCGTTATTCAGCTTCTAAAATTCAAACATATTTAAATGAATAGCCAAGGTAATATATTACACAGCCATGCAGTCAGAGTTTACGAGACTCTGAGTTTTTTATCTTTTATTTGTAGAGAGGGAGGGGCAATCATGTGATCTTTTTCTTTCTTTCTAAAACAGCGTATTACTATTCTTTATAAAATATCTAACAATGAGATTAGATGATTTGAAGTATTATTTTTTTATTAAACTATAAATTTTATTCACAGAAACATATATTGTTATGATGTTAATAATATTCACTCTATGCCAACAAGTATCGTAGATTATTTCTTTCATTATTGCCTTGTCGTCATTATTAAAAAAATCTCTTAAATTTTTTTACCAAGTCAGACGTTTAGTAATAATTCAACTGATTCTATGTAGAGGGGTAAAATATATTAAACGTAAGAGATGCTTCAGTCATGGTAGCACTGTTTACTATAATATTGTGCAATAGATCATATGATATTTTAAAGATGGTACTTTCTTAAGAAATCTAGGGTGTATTTATGAAGATGTTTATGAATTTTTATATGTAAATCAGACATTATAGGAGTGATAGAAAAACAGAGTATATATTTTAAGTAGTCATATCAACCAGAAAAATAAAAATAAAAATGTTACTTTAACTTTATCACTTTATCACTTTATTCTGAATGTATATGAAGTAATGCACAGTCTATAAAACCGATGATAAAACAATCTTCTAGACTTTAATATTTATTTTATTAACATAACAAAAAAATCGACTATCTATACAAATATCAAAAAGAGATTCACTATTTATCCAAATATTTATATGTAAATTGAAGTAGTGTATTTATTTCTATAGAAAAACTTCATTCTAAAGGTCATTGTTTATTATTGACAAGGTAAAAACTAAATTTGTTATAACATGATAAGAAACAAACGTCAAAACATGAACTCTACTGAGATGAAAAAGGTTGGTAAAATTTGTATACTCATTCTAAAAAAAATATGTTACTGAGCCTTATAAATCCTTGTTACAATGAACATATTAAAAATAAGTTAGATTTTGGATAACTAATTTTTAAAGGCGATATAACAATAAAGAAGCTATAGAAAATCAAAAGTGTAAAAATCTGTAAAAAGAAATATAATCACCTTAATACTTTGAATTATGTATTATTTTTAAATGTAGTTTGATAAACAGTAGTAATGTTTTAATTGATGGGTAGTGTAATAAACCTTCCCATATATTTGTATCAGATAAATCAGAGGACACATTTTCACTACTCAATATTTACAGTTTAATGGCTTGAATAGACTAACTTACCTGAGCTGAAATTATTGACTTAATTCACTGGAAAGTGATAGATGACACCACGGGCATTTTAAAAGTTAATTATATAGAGCTTAAATTACAACCCATGTCTGATGTTTTTATGGTTATAGAATATATAGATTAATAAGCTGATATTTTATGCAATTCATCATCATTTTGATTATCAATGAGGTATATTGATAATCAAGGTATGAGAAAAATCTCTAATAATAAGAGTTTAAGGGATAAACATAATCACTATCACCCTAATATATTAATATAGTACTAGTTATACTATTTTTCCATATAAACACTTGTACTCTGTATTTATTTCTTTGTATGTTATGGCCTTAATAGTACTATAAAAATATAACATGAGAGGCAAAATTTGCTGCATAATTTCAAACTTCGTGTAGCCTTCTTTATTTATACTCTATGCTTTATTACTACCATAACCTTAAGTCTTATAGAGATAGAACTCAATAAATAACTAAATATAGAATAGTCTAAATGAAAATAAAATAAAAAAAGTTAAAAAGATAAGGAGTAATAATTTAATGAACAACTAAAGGTCCTTTGCTTTCAGAAATCAATAATAGGCAAAGCCCTTTTATTTTTATAGATTATTCAGCTTATGCTGACCTAACAGTATCTATACTTTTATTTTTATTTTAAAAAAAATTGCTCAACCTGATCAAATATGATTAAATGTATGTATATCATATGCACTCATTAAATCATTTCAATGTATAAGTCTTTAAATAGGATCAACTGTAACACTTTTGAAGGTAATAAATTCACTAACTACCTTTTTTCCTCTTCTTTAAACTTCTGGATTTTCTTTACTAAATCCTAATGAGTGAAATCACTACTCTTCAATCTATCAACAATGAGGCTCGACCTGAAATCGGATCTATCTTTGTTTCTGCTTCAAGAATAGGTAAATAGCTTAAGTACCATCAATGACTTACTCGAAAATAGAAACAGACAAGGAAGAGGCTATCCTCGAGGATCCCCAGTTAGCAGGCGCTATGCGTGAGGGCACCAAGGCTATTCACAGAGCAGCAGAACAGAGTGTATTTACAAAGTAACAGTCTCTTTATTTTTCTGAGTTCTCACTGTGTATCCATAGAAAATTTATAAAGGGAGATATTACCATAGACGAGTATGGACGCTATATTCAGTGTCTTTACTATGTCTACAGGTAAGAACTTTAATTTGATGCTATAAATACTGTTAAGTTGTTCTTACTTGTACTTTATCATTTAATTTATAGTGCTATGGAAGAGCTGCTGGATAAATACAAAGATTGTCCCGAAGTAAAGGCTGTTCATTTTCCCAAAGAACTCAACCGGACACACGTACTGAGAAATGGTAACCTTGATTATAAAAAAAAACAACGGAAGAGCCAAATTCAATCTTTCTTAGATATTGAACACTATTACGGAAAGGAACGTCTGGCACAGTTAACAGACATAAAGAACATGACGCCTGCTGTGAAAGAATACGTTGATTCCATGGTGGTTGCTTGCAAACTCAACCCTGCTCTCATGATAGCCTATAGCTATACACGTTATCTTGGTGACTTGAGTGGTAAGGGTTAAATTTAGCAGTACATGTCTCATATTCTGGTGCATCTCAGGTGGTCAAATTTTAGCTGGCCGTCTCAAGAAACATGTACTTGGACTAGATGAGAAGGACAGTTTATGGGACTCTACAAAAGGTGTAGAGTTCTACTACTTTGATAATATTGGCAATCAGAATGAATTCAAGGCTACTTATAGAGACTGTTTAGACAGTGTGAAAGTTACTCAGAAAGTTAAAGGTAGAATAAGGAAGTTAAATTCTTGAAATGAATCAGTTACTTAACATGTTTTCTTTGTATGAATAGATCTCATTGTTGAGGAGTCACTGAAATGCTTTGCCTTGAACATTGCTGTGTTTGATGAAATATATGAGTTGTCACAGAAAAAAGAACTTGCACCCGTCAATAGTATCGAGAAAGTAGATTCACACAAGTCAATTAGTTTTTGGGGTACAGTCATTACCGGAATCACAGCAGTGGCACTTGGTGTTCTTATCTTTCACAAGCAGCGCTAGGATATCTACCATCAGTATTAGTAGTATTAACATCTTCATCCCTCATTTTGTTTTGTTTTGTTTTGTTTTGATTTGCTTTTGTCTACTTTATAATATAAGTAGGCTCTTTTTATACAGTTCAAAGTATTTTTTTATTTTTGGGTGTAATTTACTAGTTGCATATTGGGCATATTAACCACCCTATGAGATCTTTTGAAAAAAATAAATGGGATAGACATAGAAATACTTCAAATACGAAAAAAAAATTAAAAAGGAAACATAGTCATATACAATGGGGTTCAAAAAAACAAGTGATTTTTTTTATTACATTCCGGTATACTTCTGTAATAGGATGTACTCATTGCTTTTAATAATAGCACACAGTAGAGACTTGAGAATTGGATGAAGTATAAAAATGGTCAACAGGATAATATATACAAGCTTATTGAGTGGAAGCCCTTAATCTTTAGTGTTTCCACTCTTGGCCTCTATCACAGCCTTGCATCTCCACCCCATACTGGCAATGAGGGTGTCTGTGGGTTCTTAGGATTGTTCTCCCATTCTTCTAACAAGAACACCTCCAAATCTTGAAGAGTACCTCTTGGGGTCATCCTCTTTCTAATGGCCCTATCCAGCTTCTCCCATAAATTTTCTGTGGGATTCAGGTCAGGGCTTTGTGAAGACCATCCCTCCATAGTGACAATGCTCTCTTGTGCCTTCCATTTCCTAGTCTCCTTACTAGTATGGCAGTTGGCATTGTCCTCTTGAAGAACATAATCCACCTCTGGATTCATTGCCTTGATTAAAGCCAGTTCAGGGCAATAAACCTCTTCTAAAATACTGGTATATTTGGTACTATTTATGGATCCTTCCACCATAAAAAATCTACCAACACCTTACCAGAGAAAGAATCTCACACCATCATGCTACCACTACCAAACTTCATGTTGGGCTTTAAATTATTTGGGATCAGCCTCTCCTTTATTTGCACTACTCTGTTGCGTTTGTTGGTCCTCATCAGTTGGTATCATCAGTTGGTATTTTGACTCATCGGACCAGATGACTGTCTTCCAGTCTTTATCTGTCCAATGAAGGTAGGTCCTAGTCCAAGTAAGCCTCAACTTCTTGTGCTTATTGGTTAGGGAGGGTTTCTTAACTACTCTGCAAGAAGACAAGTCAATCTTCTGATTTTTTCTAAAAGTGTCCATGAACACTTTGGTGGTCATCTGCTTGCATAGCTGATTCATTGTCTGGAATGAATCTCTTATCAATTCGGATGCAATCTCTCTCTCGTCTCTCTAACTAAAAATATGCTTACTCCCAGTGCTTCTTTTGGCCTTGAAGCAATCAGTCTCCTTATATCTTTTTAAGATACTGATGATAGACTGCTTAAAAACTCCAAACCTAGCAAAAATGGCAATCTGGCTGGTCCCATTTACAATGGCCTCGTGGACAATGAGTTTACGAGTAAAATAATCAATATTTTTCTTTCTGTTTCCAATAGGCTTGTTATTTTATTCAGTAGTGTTAGCCATAATAGATTTTATAGCGGAAAAAGAAGAAATGAGGAATAAGCAAAAAAAAAAAGAATTTATTTTGAGCAAAATAAAGGTTGGAAAACAAAAAGGGTTATAAAGTGACCCGACAAATGTAATCGATGGTTTCAAATTCTGGGCTATTTTTATACCAAAAAATAAACTTTATTCTTTCTTTATTAATAACAATTCTTTTTCTCTAATGTCTGACTCATCAAAAACCGTGAAAATCTTCACTAAGACCCCCGGGATATACGGGAAATAGACAATCCTCGAGACTCGTTCAGCCATTCTCCATGAGGTGCTGAACATGAACATCACCCAAGCCGAGGTATCTCGTATGTTCAATGCTCCTTGCAATACTGTAGGGAACATTGTGAGACACTTCAAGAAGACAGGCTTGGTAGTACCTTCTCCCAAGAGTGGACGACGAAGAAAGTTGGACGACAGGGCCCTCTGGTGGTTAAAAAGAACAGTAGTCAGTGATCATCATCAGACCAAGGAAGCCATTAGGGCAAGCATGGCCATCAAGGTTGGCCTTGAAACCTTGATGAGGTACCTTGATGAAATGTGCCTCCACTCTTTCAGTCCAGTGGTGAAGCCTCTTCTCACCAAGAAACATATGGTGGCAAGGCTCCAGTGGGCCCATGAGCACATTGGTTGGACACATGAGTAGTGGTGTGAGGTCGTCTGGTCCAATGAGTCCAGAGTGGAACTGATGAGCTATGACAGGGGCGCAAAAGTCATCAGGCAGCCTAGTACAGACTTTGAGCCTAATAATGTCTTGGAAACAAAGAAGTTTGGAGGTGGTGGAGTGATGGTATGGGGCTGTTTCAGTGGGGAGGGTATTGGGAAATTGATCGTAGTGGAGGGTAGGATAAACTCCACCAAGTACATTGATGTCTTGGGAAATGACTACTGCCATTAACTCAAGTAAATCTCTCTTCTAAAGCCCGGAGTCAGTTTCTACCTACAGGAGGACAATGCTAGACCCTATACGAGCAGAGAAACTCGTGAATAGAAGGCAGCAAAGAGGATGAAAACTCTTCCTTACTGGCCCTCACAATACTGATCTCAATCCAATTGAGCATCTATGGGCCCACCTCAAAAAGGTTATTAGGAAGGACAGGATGATTTATACCACCAAACAGAAGTTGGAGGCGGCCCTGATGCTGGAATGAGGTAAAATATCAAAGGCAATAGACACCCTCATTGCCAGCATGGAGCGGAGATGCCAGGCCGTCATTGATGCCAAGGATATTCATAGTAGCTATTAATTGACCTCTTAATAAAACTTTCTTCTTGTCTTATAGATACTTCTATATATATATTCAAAGTTTTATGTCTTTAACTAATGAATTCATGAAGTTATAACATTATTAAGATAAAGTATGTATCCAAAAAAGGAAATCTGGATTTAAAACCATCCATTACATTTGTCGGGTCACTTTACTTTTAACTTATTCTTTAGGACACTTTATATATTTATAAATTTTAAAATAAAAAAAAGACATCAAACTTGACAACATTTATGTCATTATACATGAGGTACTGAAAAAACGCCACCATGGCCGAGATATTTCACATTTTTATAGTGCTGTAAGACGATGTGAACAATATAGCAAAGTACTTCAAAAAAGAAAACATGGCTTGAAAATTTCCAAAGAGAATTCTTTAAAAAATACGCTTAAGGTGAACATACCAACCAAAGTTAGTACACTCTCATTGAGGATCTTTGAAGCTATAGATCCATAATGAAGCTTCTCACCAAGAATCACATTTAATAAAGACTTCCATGAGTAAAAAAAGACTCGGGAGAAGGCAGAATATGATGTGAAAATCATTCTTTATCGGACTTCACAAATCCTCAAGCTCAATCCAATTGGGCATCTGTAGGCTCACCTAAAGAAGGTTCAAAGGATGGATAGAATGCTCTAAACAAGTAAAAATCACTTGGATGCGGCCTTAATGCTGGGATGGGGTAGAATGTCTAAAGTGGGGACAGATGGTCTTACTAACATTATGGAGGAAGATATTAGACTGTTTTTTATTCCATTGGTGGAGTAACTAATTAGCAGCAAACTTGAAAATAAAATAAAGACAAAACCATTATATTATAAACATTCATTTTATTTATTTATTTATTTAAGCTTTTATGTCTGTATATAAGGAATACATAGAATTATAACAATAATATAATAGTGTGAAAACTAGAAGGGAAATGTATATTTAAAAGGGGTGGATACATTCTTCCTGTCATTTTAAAACATTAAAATGGGCAATTATAGTTGACTGTGCTTCTGTTTAAGAGATCAGGGCATGGACATAAGTCTACTTACTATAGTCTTATTGCTCACAATAAAGTATTTTTTTTCAGATTAGTTGATAAACAAATACTAAGACTGATAAACTTATAGATATATATCTAATTGGTTAACAAAGTATCTGATGATTAAATGAATAGTAAAAGGTCTTCCACTCTAGAATTAATAATGACCGAAGTCTTTTCCTAGCTTCTGCATATTTCAAACCGGCATTTTTAAATTTGCTTGGCTTGATCAGATAGGGTGAACTGAGTATATTATTTATAGTCTCCGAATAATCCCAACGCATTAGCTTCTTAATCAGATTAACTGTCACATTCTTTCAAGGCAATAAACTCAACAACCCCCCTTTTTCCTCCTCTTTAAACCTCTGGATCTTCTTTACTAAACCCTAATGAGTGAAATCGCTACCCTTCCATCTGCAACAAATGAAAGCCAAACTGAACTCGGATCTATCTCTGT
Source organism: Spinellus fusiger (assembly GCA_025094145.1). Taxonomy (NCBI): domain Eukaryota; kingdom Fungi; phylum Mucoromycota; class Mucoromycetes; order Mucorales; family Phycomycetaceae; genus Spinellus; species Spinellus fusiger. The sequence continues at coordinate 25,181 of JALLLS010000019.1, read as the reverse complement.
TTCTAATCCAAGAATAGGTAAATAGCTTAAGTACCATCAATGACTTATTCGAAAATAGAAACAGACAAGGAAGAGGCTATCCTCGAGGATCCCCAGTTAGCAGGCGCTATGCGTGAGGGCACCAAGGCTATTCACAGAGCAGCAGAACAGAGTGTATTTACAAAGTAACAGTCTCTTTATTTTTCTGAGTTCTCACTGTGTATCCATAGAAAATTTATAAAGGGAGATATTACCATAGACGAGTATGGACGCTATATTCAGTGTCTTTACTATGTCTACAGGTAAGAACTTTAATTTGATGCTATAAATACTGTTAAGTTGTTCTTACTTGTACTTTATCATTTAATTTATAGTGCTATGGAAGAGCTGCTGGATAAATACAAAGATTGTCCCGAAGTAAAGGCTGTTCATTTTCCCAAAGAACTCAACCGGACACACGTACTGAGAAATGGTAACCTTGATTATAAAAAAAAACAACGGAAGAGCCAAATTCAATCTTTCTTAGATATTGAACACTATTACGGAAAGGAACGTCTGGCACAGTTAACAGACATAAAGAACATGACGCCTGCTGTGAAAGAATACGTTGATTCCATGGTGGTTGCTTGCAAACTCAACCCTGCTCTCATGATAGCCTATAGCTATACACGTTATCTTGGTGACTTGAGTGGTAAGGGTTAAATTTAGCAGTACATGTCTCATATTCTGGTGCATCTCAGGTGGTCAAATTTTAGCTGGCCGTCTCAAGAAACATGTACTTGGACTAGATGAGAAGGACAGTTTATGGGACTCTACAAAAGGTGTAGAGTTCTACTACTTTGATAATATTGGCAATCAGAATGAATTCAAGGCTACTTATAGAGACTGTTTAGACAGTGTGAAAGTTACTCAGAAAGTTAAAGGTAGAATAAGGAAGTTAAATTCTTGAAATGAATCAGTTACTTAACATGTTTTCTTTGTATGAATAGATCTCATTGTTGAGGAGTCACTGAAATGCTTTGCCTTGAACATTGCTGTGTTTGATGAAATATATGAGTTGTCACAGAAAAAAGAACTTGCACCCGTCAATAGTATCGAGAAAGTAGATTCACACAAGTCAATTAGTTTTTGGGGTACAGTCATTACCGGAATCACAGCAGTGGCACTTGGTGTTCTTATCTTTCACAAGCAGCGCTAGGATATCTACCATCAGTATTAGTAGTATTAACATCTTCATCCCTCATTTTGTTTTGTTTTGTTTTGTTTTGATTTGCTTTTGTCTACTTTATAATATAAGTAGGCTTTTATATTTATATATATGGCTATATGTTGGGTGCTGTGGCAGAAGAATATATACCAATATAAACTCTTCTTTTCTTGTTACTTGGTTATTATGAAATGTTGTGGTTGTGTTTTATCTTTCTTTGTGAATTAAGATATGGCACCCTATGGATATAAATAGGCACACAGTTATGAGTTAAGTCAAGCTATTGAACTATATGTTTATTATATAAATAAATGTGCTTCTTAGCTGTATAAGTAACAGGATGAATAGCACAGCACACGCCTATTTACATCTGTTAGGATTGTTTTGCTTGGTGGCTTGAAACATCAATGACGCCTTGAGAGGAACGACTTTCCATACAAGGGGCTTTGAGGATCATCTACTGGCAATTTATATTAGTTTGAGACAACACAAGTCCAAGTGTTAGAGGGTAAATTTGTGTTTTGGGCACGTGTAGCTAGCAGTTCCTAATTATTGGTGAGAAGAGTCATGTGGCAAAGACAACATCATATTTAGTCGATATTACAGTTGAATCTTTGTCCCAAATAAATGAACATGCTTTTCTAGGTAATTATTCTCACAATAAATAAGTTAGATAAATACTAAGACATCTACTTTCAACCTGATTGAACTAAGAGGGGTAACTCTAATTGGCTAATTTAAACTTAGAAAATAAGTCTTAGCCAATCAATCATTATAAAATAAGTGGGTTAGTGATTCACCTTATTTATTACAAATATCTCCGAATGTGTATTTGCTCAATGGCTATCAATTTTTCTTTTTAAAAGCTCTATAATTAAAGGCAATGTAAGATCTAAGAGGTACGTGGGTCTCGAGAGAGATTGACTACCAACACAAAGACCGCACACAAAAGACAGAATTGGGGGATGTTCTTAACGGAGTAGTCCTGCTAATTCAGAAAGAGTGATAACGGGGACCAAAGAGTGTTCACCAACAATAGTGACAGAAGACCAAAAAGAGTATGCAACCTACGGTGTTACAGGGATAGATAAAGGAATTATGATATAATAAATAATAAGAGAAATAGTAGGAAGTACTGTCCGTTTCAATATTTAGAGCGAGCTTAGCCTCTATAATATGATTCAGAAGATACAAGGAAGATTCGATGTTTATTGGAGAGGTCTATCCTAAGGTATATATACACAATATCGTCAGTGGAATGCTAGTCCTATGTATTTAGCTATTTCGATATATATTAAACAACGTCTCAGTAACTTCCGAGCCAACAGATAGTCACTCCTGCCTATCACTACAGCTCAACAAAGACTATCTTATCAGATCTATAATTTTATCATTAGCTGGGATGTAATCTGAGGTTTTATGTGAATCCTTTCTTGGAGAAAGAGAGAGGTAATAGTATCTATCTTTTAATAGATGATACAGTATGCTAGGTCATGAGCACTATCTATTTTTCCAATAGTTCGGATACTGAAATAGGGTACATTTATACATCATTTAGTAGGCCAATATGATAGATAGAGTCATCTATAAGCCTATGGAATAAGCAAATAACATGATGCTTCTCCCCTCTTTAAATTCATAAATAAAGACTAACTAATTATTAGTTGTATGAATTTATTAGCTATATTAAATGAAAGCATGTATTCTTTTTATTAATGACTTAATAAAAGAGCTGCTATCTAATAATTATTCCTGAATACACATCAGGAGGTCTTTAAAATATAAAAAGAAATAGTCGAAATACAATTATTTAAAAATGACAAATCGATTTGAGGGAAAAAAGTGAAATGTATTCATGTTAGTTCTTAAATAAAGATTATTATGTAGATTTACCTGTAAATATCTGAATCCCATAGGAAACCACCTTCGATGTGGCGACATATAATATGAATACAAATATCCATTCTTCTCGACAGAATGGAACTGGTCGGTGGCGACCATTCAAACACTCTTCTGCAATCGTATAGATATTTTTTGATGCATTCACATCTCTGTTCCAAACAATTCCGCAACTTTGGCAAGCGTGTATATTGTTGAAATTCACTAGTACCTCGGTGAGGATATTTGTGTTATAAGTGTGGCAGATCTTGAGAGCAACAAAATAAAACAGAGTAACTGTTAGAAGAGCTTTTCATCTGGGCTTGAGCTCATTGTAATCTACAAGACACTCATTGTATTGTTATTAGGCAAGCAAAGACTCCTTTCAAGTCAGTCCCAAGTAGTCTTCTATACTGTCTAGGGTCTCTAGGGTATACTCCTGAGCATAATTATCTATCTCCCAAGGATAAAGTATAAGGCTTTTAGGGTGTATATTCTATTGCTATGAAGGAATACGCCTAGAACAGCAGTAACTATAGTAATAGTATATTATTAGCTATACTATTATAATAAACAATTCTATTCATAAACAATATATTCTACTGATAATACAATTTGATATTGATGTATCCACAAAAAGAAACAATACTTTGGATATCCGCAAACCTTTTGATTTTAAACACAGTTCCATAAAAGGCAAGATTTTTTTTACGTAAAGGAGATAGCCTGTATCTGGTTAAAAGCCAGAAAAATCCTTGGGTGTGTATCCAAATTATTCTTTTCTTTTGTAGAATACATTATTTTAGGAAATTATATTATCAGTAAAATAGTGTTGATGAATAATATTGTTTATTATAATATTACAGCTACTGCTCAAGTGTATTCTCTCATAGAAATAGAATCCATACCCTAAAAGCATTGTATTTTATTATTGGAAGATATATGACTATGCTCAGAAATATACTCTAGACATTATTGACCTTGTAGAAGGAAGAAGATCAGTTGAAACTGACTTGAGAGTCTTTATTTATTAACAATACAGTGAGTGTCTTATGGATTACAATGAGCTCAAGCCAAGATTAAGACACTATTTATTTTTTTTACCTCAATAATAGCCTTTGGTAGTGTCTATCACTTCCTTCTATGGTTTTGCTTTATTGATAATAGTACATTATGTTAAATAATAAATGCAGTGACCAGGTTGTAGAATTAGCTTTATTTCTTCCTTTCACAGTCACACACAATTGAATTTAATACTTGCCTAAATTTTAATAAAAAAAACTTTTTTTTTTGCATAAAACTCTTCTTTTTTCCAAACATTATTAAACCAACACAATATGTCAGATGTATTTTCAGAAACACATACTCGTGGAGAATATGATAAAGCAGAAGATAAAAAGCTATGGGGCATTTATTACCTGTTTAAGGCTGGATTAAGATTGACTGTCATTACAAATGTAGTTTAGATAAAAAAAAAAGCCCACAGTTCAAAATATTATCAGAAATATCAAAAAACTTGGGTCACTATTTTGTTTAAAGAGTCATGAAAAACCTAAGAAAGCCAGTGAAAAGAACCTCAGACACCCAGAAAAGGTCATTAGAGAGGACCCATTTGCCTCATATAATCAGCTGAAATTAGAAATGTTGAATATTCAGGTGGATGTATGTAAAAACACCATTATCAGTTACTGTTATCAGATAGGGTTTGTATCTTTTCTGTAGACCACAAGTTAACCTTAACTAAAAAAACACAAAGAGAAACGACTTCATTCAGCTAAAAAACATGTCAATTGGACAAATGGACAAATTGTCATGTTCCGACTTCAATCCAAAGATTCTTCATGAATTGGTCAACGTGAGTAGTATGCTGTGACATTCAGAATACTCTATGAAAGCTTGAGTGCACACAAGTACCATAGTACATCTCTGTATCATCTCACTGATTGGTTGTAACTACAAATCAACCTTCTAAGCTCAAATTATTATCAGACACTTAATGAGCTGCCTTCATCTATAAATCCTTAGTGGATTAAATAAGACCTATCAAAGGCAATTAAAAGTGAAAACATAATAGATGGCTCTATAATGGTGTGCTTATTCAATGAACCAACCATAAGGCTCCAACATGTAGTCTAACATTAGGTAGAACAGCTACACCAACCATAAAGCTACACCTATGTAAACTACCATAGGATAAATCATCTACACCAACCATACAGTTGCATCTATCAATAAGCTATGCCATGGACTAATCATTAACTACCAAAAGGTAGAATTCTACTGAAGGATAAGCACCCACAAAAAGTATAAATAATGAACCACTCTTCACTTAATAAAAATTATCTTTGTTCAGTCTTGTTACTTTCTACTTGTCTGAACAATCACACAAATGACCAGTGGAGAGGTGTTGTCTGGTCTGATGAGTCCAGGCACACTGTGAAAGAGGGCAATAGTGGTGCCAGTGTCATCATAAGAGTTGGAGAGCATTAGGATCCTAATCATAGTGTTCCAACAATGTGGTTTGGTAGTGGCATGATGCTTTGGAGCTGTCATTAGACTAATGGATTTGGCCCATTAGTCTTTGTTGATGGCACTGTAAAACAAGACAAATATATCAAGGTTTTGGCTGGTGAGTTCCATCCTTGGTTCATGGAATTGCATCAGAAAGAGGATAGGGAGTTTCTGTTACAAGAAGATGGTGCTAGTTGTCATACTGGGGCCTATGCCAGATGGTGGAAAGAGATGCATCAAATTAGGGGCTTTGAGTACTGGCCCGCACAAAGTCCTGACTTGAACCCAATTGAACACGTCTGATGGGCCTTGGAAAGACAAATTGAGGAAACAGGGGCATCTATTACCTAATGTTGAAAGTTTGAAGGCTCTACTTGCAGAGGAGTGGGAGAGGGTTGGTGTTGAACATACACAACAATTAGTTCTGAGTATGACAAATAGATGCCAGGCTATAATTGATGCCAAAGGAGGCCATACAAAATATTAATTATATTATTATTATTTTGTTTTCTATAATTAAAGATGTTAAGCTTTATTGTGTGAAAGTTTGAATCTTCTAGATCAAATGTGGAGTATTTTATCTAATGTTGAACATATCCTAATTATTTTGTCCTGAAATTTATTTTCAAAAGTATTAAATTCAATTGTGTGTGGCTGTATAAATAAGAAACCATTTTGAATAAATAAAAGTTATCTTCTATCTTTTCTTTACTATTCTTCTTTAATCTACGTAGGCTTCAGTCCAGACCTTGTTACCCTCAGTTTACTCTTATTGCTGTCTCTAATTTTGGGCTTAGTATTATGCTGTCTAAATTGGAAACTGGCAAAAATGTCCATGCTAGACACTGTGCTATCAAATAGAGTAATACTGTTGGCTGCACACATCTTTTCTTTTTGGAACACACATTATCCCTTGTGGATACACACAGATAATATAACATAATTAATAAGATAAATGCTAATGCAATATATTGTCTTGGCTTAACATGTTCACTGTGAAGAGAACATAAAGACAAGACATATATATGCAATTGTACACTGTAGAATTTAGTATAAATAATCAAATGAATTCAACAAATAAAAGACTATCTTCTATCTTCTCTTTTATTATTCTTCTTTGATCTATGTGGGCTTCAGTCCAAACCAAGAACCACTAGCTATTCCACTCTGTGCACATACCTCCTGGCTTAAAACTATTCTAGAAAAATTAGGGAACGACAAAGCCATCTAAGCCCGGCTAGCTCAATCGGTAGAGCGTGAGACTCTTAATCTCAAGGTTGGGGGTTCGACCCCCCCGTTGGGCTTTCCTTTCCTTTTTCTTTATATATTATAAATAAACCCTGCACGTCACAGCGCACTCTCGATACGTTTGGTCACGCACGTAAATGAAATGCCTTGTATTTATTTAATTTTTTTTTAAAAAAAACGTTGCTGAGTGTCTATTTCTTACCTATACCTCTCCTGTGAAAGAAAGAAAAAGAAGAAGAAAAAAAAAAAGACACCAACATTTATTCATTTTGAAAGGACCGCTATGGACTACACCAAGACGTTTTCGAATCAGCCCAATTATGGTTTTGATACTATAGGAAATACATCATCTGGCTCTCCGCCCACATTCACCAACAATGACACCATGCCTGTTGGACCCCTGGACTCAACCCCACAGCCTTTGTCTGGCTCTGAACCATCTGTGGCGGGTCTTGGGTTAAGAAGTCTTAGTCCTGGAGTACAGGAGGGTCATCCAGCAAGTGACACTGTTGAAGATGCTATTGAGGAACAAGAATTATATCCTATAGCTGTGTTAGTGGATGAGTTGAAGAATGAAGATGTACAACTTCGCTTGAATGCTATTCGTAATTTGGGGACTATTGCTATGGCCTTGGGTCCTCACCGTACACGAGATGAACTTATTCCTTTCTTGAATGGTAACTGTCGTTACTTATAGCATGGCCATGGCTATGTCTACATTAAATATATAAAACTCATCATGGCGTGTTTCTTTTAGATTCTATTGATGATGAAGATGAAGTCCTTTTGGCAGTTGCTGATGAGCTCGCCAAATTCACTGACTACATTGGAGGACCTGAGTATGCTCATCATATTCTCGGGCCTCTAGAGAACCTGTCTGCTGTGGAAGAGGTGCTTGTGAGAGACAAGGTACTTTTTCTTTCTTTCTTTCTTTCTTTCTTCCTATTTTAGTGTCTAGGCATGTTTATTTCTGGTCTACTCATGTCTCTTGGTCAATGCATATATGCTTATGTATAAATAATAACACTGTTTGGACATTATATTCTTATAGGCCGTGGAATCCCTTTCTAAAATTGTTGGTTTTTTGAACCCATCCCAAATCGAACACTATTTTATGCCTCTGTTGAAGCGATTGAGCACTGGAGAATGGTTTACTAGTCGTATTTCTGCCACAGGCTTGTATGCAGCAGGTTATCCAAAGTGTAATGCTGAGCAACAGACAGAGTTAAAGAAGTAAGTACTAGTCATAGATATCTGTCAGTGATTGACCTTTTGTGCAGTATGTTTGCTCAATTGGCACAAGACGATACCCCCATGGTGAGACGTGCTGCCGCCAAAGCACTCAAGGTATGTACACGCACACACACACACACACACACATATATATATATACACACATATATACTCAAGGAGAAAGGGGGTCTTGTTAACTTTAGTGTATAGGACTTTACCCAACAATTGCCTAAAGATGTGTTGATTCATCATATTATGCCTCTTTTCCTTAAACTCTCCAATGATGACCAAGACACAGTGCGACTCTTGACAGTGGAAGACTTGATCCAAATGACACGCTTATTTTCTCAAGAAGAAAACAGACAGTATCTTCTTCCTAGTTTAAAATCCCTTGGACAAGACAAGTCGTGGAGAGTGCGTTTTATGGTGGCTACTCATTTCACAGAGGTAAAAATAAGGCATGAATCCACCCACACTCCTTGCTGAATTTGGATTTGTTTGTGTAGATTTGTAATGTACTTGGAGATACCATTACACGTGAAGAGATGGTGGCTTTGTTTGTCAGTTTGATCAAAGACAGTGAAGGAGAAGTCAAGATGATGACGATTGGACAGGCACCAGGTAGAGTAGTGTTTATTCTGCTGTTCTGCTATCCTACTATGACTTACAATATCTTATGACTGTAGCCTTTGCCAAGAAGATTGACGAGTCTATTGTGATTAGCAAGATTCTTCCTTATGTGAAAGAACTGGTAGTGGACACCAACCAGCATGTGCGTGCTGCCATTGCCACCAACATTAGTGGATTTGCCCCTATTCTCGGAAAAGACTCGTATGTGAGATACAAAAAGAAAAGAAAAGAGAAGAACGTCTAATACTTGCGGATAGGACCATTGAGTATCTCTTACCTCTATTTCTTCAGCTGCTGAAAGATGAGTTCCCTGATGTAAGACTCAACATCATCTCGCAGTTGGAGCACGTAAATCAAGGTACAATGGCATGGATAGCTTAGAGTGTTGCAATGGCTGATTCTCCTCTAGTCATTGGTGTCGACCGTCTCTCCCAGTCCCTTCTCCCAGCCATTGTTGAGTTGGCAGAAGACAAGCAGTGGCGTGTACGATTGGCCATTATAGAGTATATTCCCTTACTAGCTAAGCAATTGGGAGTGGTGTTCTTTGATGATAAGCTCTTGCGTCTATGCATGTCGTGGTTGTGTGATGCTGTCTTTTCGATTCGTGAGGCGGCCACTACAAATCTTCGTCAGCTTGTGGATACCTTTGGTGGTGCATGGGCTACAGAGACAGTGATTCCTCAGATTGTGGAGATGGCCCACCATACCAACTTTCTGTTTCGTATGACGAGTCTGTTTGCACTTGCGGTAGGATGAGTGTGTTATGAATTGTCCTGACCTTATAGACTATGGCAGGATCCCTGTCTTCTGATGTTGTGAAGGACAAGATATTGCAGACTGTACTTCACCTCAAGAAGGATCCTATTCCCAACATCCGCTTTAATGTTGCAAAATCATTAGAGACATTAGTACCTATTCTTAAGCAGACACCTGAGTCTGCTGAATTGATTTCGACACTTGTTACGCCTGCTCTCCATGAGCTCAGTAAGGACAGTGACATTGATGTAAGGTGGTTTGCCGAGAAAGCCCTCTTGACAGGTAAGGCTGGATGGAGAGAAGAAGGACTTACTCTGTCATAGCCCAAGGATGATTACACTGCATCTCTTGTTTTCTCCTCCTTCTTCCTTAACCAATCCCTAGTCTTGTTCACTATGAGTTACCACACATCTACTCTAGTAATCAAATACACCAATGAAAAACAAAATAAAGCACCCACCCCCGTTATCTATAGTTATGTAGAGTGATGGATCCACTTGCTGGTTGAGTTTGCCAGCCACCCTGTGATTGGCTACAGAATGCATCCTGTTGTATCGGTGCATCAACCCTTAGGCGGAGACATCCTAAGGAAGTGTCTTGTTTGTTCTCTTTTGTTCTTCTTTCTTTTTCTTTAGGGTCCAACTGCCATGGACAATCTAAAACGGAGAAATATCGTCCCCGTGGACACACCACTACAAAAGATAGAACAAGACACTGTCTCTGGTGAATACAATGCCAACAGAGAAAAAGACAAGACGCAAAGGCCTTTACGCGTCCACTCGTCCAACCAGGTAACTGAGCCTTGGCACCTACAGCAGAGGTTTCTATTCTATAGAGAACATCCACTCACATCTGCCGCTACCTCCTTCTCATTTCTCTCTCCCTTGTCTAGACAGTCGCCTTTGTTCAAACGCATTACAAAACACTCACTCTCCTCACACTAACCCTCCTGTCTTTCTGGACACGATTCCGTCTTATTGGTCGTTCGAATATTGTTGTTTGGGATGAAGCACACTTTGGCAAGGTAGGAGGCCCTACTGTCCTTTGTTGAGATACCTAACACACGAGAGAGTTCAGTTTGGCTCTCATTACCTTCAACATGAGTTCTATTTCGATGTCCATCCACCTCTTGGAAAGATGCTGGTCGGATTTTCAGGGTGGTTAGCAGGCTATGATGGTAGTTTTGCTTTTGAGTCTGGAAACACCTATCCAGACACTGTCAATTACACTGTCATGCGTCTGTTCAATGCTGTATGGGGGGCTTTAATGGTGCCTCTCGCTTATTCTACAGCAGAAGCACTTGGCATGTCCTTCAAGGCCTGTATCTTGGCAGCAACAATGATTCTACTAGGTGAGTTTGGACCTAAAGAATGGGGGTTTTATTATTATTATTATTATTATAAGAAGAAGACTCACTCCTTTCCTTCCTTCATGAACAGACACTGCTTATCTATGCATTAGTCGGTTTATTCTCCTTGATTCAATGCTTCTGTTTTTCACCTCCACCTCACTCTATTGTCTCTGTATGTTTAAGAATCTCCGTCATGAGTGAGTCTATTCCATTGTAAAGAGGAGCAAGACTTACTCTTTTTCTCTCTCCCTCCCCTCCCCTTTCTTCTTCTAGACCCTTCTCAGAGGCATGGTGGCTATGGCTCAGTCTCACTGGACTCTCCCTTGGCTGTGTTTCCAGGTAAACACTCTTATAAAGGTGGAATGGCTAGACTGACTAGGACAGTGTAAAGTGGGTTGGCTTGTTTGCTGTGACATTAGTAGGCATTTACACCTTGCAGGATCTATGGGATATGTTGGGAGACATTCGTATGCCAAAACACAAGTACATTGGCCACTGGATTGCCCGTGCTGTGTGTCTGATTTGTCTACCTGTCATGGTCTACATGATGAGTTTTGCCCTTCACTTTGCCATTCTCTACAAGAGTGGGCCTGGAGATGCCCAGATGAGTTCTCTATTTCAGGCTAATCTAGCAGGCAATACATTTGATCGGAATCCTCTGGGTAAGCCCTAGTAGCACACTGGAGTAAGTTATTCACAAGCATAGAAATTGCCTATGGATCCAAGATCACTCTAAAGAACTATGGTTATGGAGGAGGTCTTTTGCACTCTCATATCCAGAGCTATCCTGAAGGGTCTAAACAACAACAAGTCACTTGCTATCACTACAAGGATGATAACAACCACTGGATTGTTAAGCATGCAAGAAATGAAGAAAAGGAGGGGACTGTGTTTCTGGAGCAAGGTGCTCTGGTGCGATTAGTCCATGCCTCGACAGAGCGTAATCTACACAGCCATCCTATCAATGCCCCCATCACCAGCACACAGTGGGAGGTCAGTGGCTATGGAAATGAGACAGTAGGAGACAGCCAAGATCATTGGATTGTGGAGATTGTACAAGGCACGGAAGGAAAAGACACTGGCCGTGTTCAATCCCTAACGACACTTCTTCGCTTACGCCATGCACAATTGGACTGTTACCTAGCAGCCAACAATGTCATTTTGCCACAGTGGGGATTTAAGCAAGTGGAGGTGACGTGCATGAAGAAGAATGAGACAGAGAATCCTCATACATGGTGGAATGTAGAGGAGCACTGGAACGAAGCCTTGCCTCCTGCACCCAAGAACACCTATTCTTCCCGGTTCTTGCAGGACTTTTGGCATTTGAATGTCGCCATGTGGACATCCAACAATGCCCTTGTCCCTGATCCCGATAAAGAGGATATTCTCTCTTCTACACCTACAGAATGGCCACTCGTGTCGGTTGGATTGCGCATGTGTGGGTGGGGCGACGACCAAATCAAGTTCTTTTTGCTGGGCAGTCCTGCTGTATGGTGGACCTCCTTTGCTTCTCTTGTTGTTCTTGTTACTACATTTGCCTTTTACTGTATCCGAAGACAGAGAAAAATAGAGGATCTCTCGGCTGGTAAGGAGCAATAGGGTTTATGCATTAGAGCAGTCACTTACTGTGCTGTTCATCATTAGAGGAATGGCAGCACTTTGTTTATGTCACTCAAACCCTCTTTCTCGGGTGGTTTCTCCACTACATTCCCTTTTTCATTATGGGAAGAGTGACGTATCTGCACCACTACTTCCCTGCCTTGTACTTTACTGTGCTTATGGTCCCCTTTGTCATGGATCACTTTACCCGTCGCTATTCCCACCAAACGCAATGGATTGTATTTAGTGTGCTGTGTAGTCTTCTTCTTGCCGTGTTTATCTACTTTGCACCCATCACATTTGGTATGGCAGGACCAATAGCTGACTATAAAGGACGACAGTGGCTGGAGAGCTGGCATCTACTGGACAGTGAATAAAGCAGAACAATGCGCTTATATAACAGTCACCATTTTAAAACTATTTTTTTTTCTTTTTTCAAAGGAACAAAATTCTTCTATTGTTATTTTCTCGCTCCTTCTCTCTTTCACTCTCTTTGTTAATTCTATTATGAGCGTCCAAGGATTCTGGGGTAAATAAAATAAAAGAAGAAAAAGAGAGAAAAACAACAACAACAACAGCGCCATAAGAAATAGACACTCCAAGAAAGAGAAAAAAAAAAGAAAAACGTCTAACTCTTATGCTAGGTTTACAGGTGATTCCCAAAAAGACATTCAGTCAGGTAGTGACTGCACCTTTCCGTGTCTCAATGGTAAGTCAATAATAATAATAAAGAAAATAAAGAAAATAAAAAACATACGCTGCTATTGTGTTATTGTAACCCACACTCTATGGTTAGGCTGCATTGGCCACGGATGCTACTGGTAACAAACGCACTTCTCTGTGTGTCAAGGTAGATGGCAATGACTTTGTGTTGTGCTCTTTGACCCCCAACAAGGTAAATAATCATCTAAATAACCATCCAATGGGTCATCAAAGAATAAATAAATAAAACGTATCATTGGATTAGATTGAGCAACAGCCTCTGGACATCACCTTTGTTGAGGGTGAAGACATCACCTTTACTGTTGAGGGTGATAGGTAAGTGGTGTTCTTTTATAGTATCTTTTGGCTAATGATACCAGTGCTATTCATCTCGTTGGTAACTACGTCTTTGATGACGAAGAGATCAACAGCGAGGATGAAGACAGCGAAGATGATGGTGACATTGATCTTAACGAGTAAGTAGATATCAATTCTACTGTGATTCTAGGAAGAGTGTATTTATAAGTATGTTTGCTATTATAGCCTTCCTGAAGGTGTAGACCGTGCCAAGATCGAGGCTTTTTTGAATGGAGAGTTGAACTCTGATGATCTTGATAGCTCCGATGAAGAAGGTGGTGCCTACTTGGAGGAATTAGAAGAGGAAGAAGAAGAGGAAGAGGTTCCTGCTGTTGAGGCCAAGAAAGAAAAGAAGCGTCCTGCCGAAACTAAGAAGGCAGAGGTAGCTGCCAAGAAGCAAAAGACAGAAGAGCCCAAGAAGAAGGAAGAACCCAAGAAGAAGGAAGAACCCAAGAAGAAGGAGGAGCCCAAGAAGAAGGAAGAAAAGTCTACCATCACTAAGCTCCCCAATGGTCTTATCATTGAAGACAAGAAGGTTGGCGAAGGACAGAGTGCCAAGGCTGGACAGCGTATTGGTGTACGCTACATTGGCAAGCTCACCAATGGCAAGGTCTTTGATAAGAACACCAACGGAAAGCCCTTTAGCTTCTTGCTGGGCCGTGGTGAGGTCATCAAAGGATGGGACACTGGCTGTGTTGGCATGAAGTTGGGTGGTGAGCGCAAGTTGACAATTCCTGCTGAATTGGCTTATGGCAAGCGTGGTGCTCCCCCAGATATTCCCCGTAACGCTACTCTTGTGTTTGAGGTAAGCCTACTCCGTGTAGAATGAATAATGGCTAACATTACATTAGGTCAAGCTTGTAACATTGAAATAGAGAATGTATTATATTCATTGATCCCAATATATGTATATGTATGTAGATTTGTGTGTGTGTGTGTATTTGTATGTAGATTTATGTGTAGATTTGTGTGTAGATTTGTGTATGGGTGTTTGGATAAGAGAGAAAGAGAGAATGTATGTTGAGGGATGTGTAGATGAAGAAGTCATTGAATGAAAGAAACAATGAAAAAGTAGGCCTGCAGACCAGCAGCTATATTAGACGTCTCCTTATTATTAACAGGCACAGGAACTCGTCTCTTCTTTATAGACCAGAGTGTCGTTCAGATCCACTTTGGTCACTAAATACACACGTCAGACCATAAGCCATACACGACGAACTTACATTGATCTCGCTGGCCTTCTTCAATGCCATTCTCCATACCAGGCAGAGCATGTCCAATCTTCCGAAAGAGTGCCTTGACCTGTCCACATCATAAGCAGCCTATAGAACACACAGCCCACCTACATTGTGGCCTGCCTTGGCACTTGTCTCTATGAACATGACATTGTACTCTCCTGCCTTTCTTTCTCCATCCTCCACCGTCACTTGTCTAAGAGCGTCAGTGCTGTGATGTGCAGTCCACTCTTGCTTACCGCTTGTCATTCAGATCTGTCTTATTGCCCACCAAGACAATAATTACATCAGATCCTCGTTCTGCTCTCACATCATCAATCCACTTTGCTGTGTTCAAGAACGAGTTGCGATCTGCTGATAAGTGCCGTCTCTTCCCCTATGCTTACTTGTAATATCATAAACAACAACACAGACAGAGGAGTCTCGAATGTAGCTAGGAATCAGAGACCGAAACCGTTCCTAGTGTCCTATGCAAGATAAACTTCCTTGCCTCTTCAAGCACACCCGAATTACCTGTCCTGCCGTATCCCCTATAACTAATGAGCTACTGTGTCTTATTCATAAGTCTTACACAGCTGCAATCGGATCGTGCGGTCATCTAGGTACATTGTCTTTGAGAGAAAGTCAATGCCAATGGTTGCTTGGTAGGTGTTATCAAAGGTATCGTACATGAAGCGCGTAATGAGAGAGGTTTTGCCCACTATAGTATTGTCAGTGCTGTCATGAGACACTTGTCATTACCACTCTGCTCTCCCAAAAAGACCAACTTGAACTTTGTCAGTGGACTTCCAATATCACCCGCCATAAGAGAAGAAGAAGAGAAGAGAAGAGAAGAGAAGAAGAGAAGAAGAGAAGAAGAAAAGAGAAGATAAGAAAAGAGAAAGCGGTCTTATGACCGTCACATATTCATCTACGTCGCCCTGTCTTTTATATTGATCTATATCTCTATCTGTTATCTGCTTATTTTTCTTCTCTTTCTTTCTTTTTTTTTCTTTTTCTTCTTCTTCTCTTCTTCTCTTCTTCTCTTCTTCTTCTCTTCTACCGCCGACAGATTATTTTTGACAAATGGGTTTAATTAGGCAGAAAAAGAAGAAGAAAAAAAAAGACCATTAAAGGGAAAAAAAAGAACAAAAGAGGAAGGTGGAAAAGGAGAGAGAGAGAAAGGAAAAATTTAGACGTCACCTTACAAGTCACATTTAGGACCGGTTTACCCTTGTTTGCCAAAAATTATCCCTCTGGTTGCAAAGACAAATTCGAACACACCTCGAAAGGAGAAGAAAAGTAAGCTGTTGGCCATGATGCGCAAGTCAACAGCTCATGTCAACAAGGCTTCCACGCTCCTACTCAGTGCAAAACAAGAAAGACCCCGACCCACTATCATAGCCTCTTGTTGCTGGCAAACACACTTGAACGCATTACTCAGGGCGTTTGACAGTCCTCTTTCCAAAACACGTCCAGTCACACGTTGGACTAAACTTCACCCTTTACGCCATCGCACCTACACCACGACCTTGAAGACAGAACCACTAACAAAAAAGATACCCAAGATAAAACACCTGCCCAGGGACCTAGAGGGTCCCTTGGGGGTGTTTAATATATCCAACATTGAACTCGCTCACTTGGATTTATCCATTCGAAAGGGAGACGCATCAGGAGCCTGGGCACAGTTCAACACTCTTTGCCTTCTCAACAAACGCATTCCCCTAGATCTCTGCTGCTCGCTGTATTCTCTCATCAGGTTTGCTGGAGAACTCGCTAAATCCCAGACAGTGTATTCAGACAGACATTCACAACTAGAGGACTTGCTGGGGTATGTTGAGACCGTGCTTGGAGAGTCCTCTGCTGTTCTCTTGAGCAATTCTCAGGTGATTCCTATCCCACTCTACAAACTGTTGATGCGAGCCATTGCACAAAGAAATGGGTCGGATGCCTGGACCATCTTTATGAAAATGAAAAGAGGAGAAAACAAGCGGATCAAACGTATTTACTATCTAAAGTTAATAGCACTGATCCAAAAAGACAGTTCACTCTCTCTCGAGGAGTGCCAGTCACGTATGAGTTTAATAGCAATGGCCCACTGTGACATTGAGGAATCCGGCCGAACCCTTACCGCCTCCGACATACTATGGTTAGGGAAGATATACCATTTGTACAGTGAAGGAAGACTGCGCGAGGGCTACACTGCAGTGAATGCATTTATTAATATTCCAGGGACGCATGATGGTATAGAGGAGATGATATGGCAGCTTCTGCAGCTGGAGCAACTGGATCTGGCCACCAACATATTTGACCGCACAAAGGAGTTCATTGTCCACACTGAACAGATGTATGTGAACTTTATGCGGGTCTACACACGGCACCGTCGATGTCGGGGGGCTCTTTGGCATTTTGAAAAGATGTTGGCCATGGGAACCACACCCACTCTAAAATCCTTTAATGCTTTACTTCATACATTTTCAGAACAAAGAGAAAAAGAGAGAGCGTGCAATATGCTGGACACTATGCATTCTCTTGGCATTGTGCCTGATGTGACCACCTATTCAGAAATCATGCGAGTGCATGGAAGAATGGGAGAGCCGAGAGCCAGTGTAGTCTATTACGATTTAATGAGGAGGGCAGGCATTAAGCCCAACACCTATAGTTTTAGCATCATCATTGATGCATTTGCTGCGAGAGAGGATATTCCACGGGTGATACGGTGGTTTGAGATTATGCTTGAGAATGAAGTGAGGCCTAATGAGGTGATTATCTCTTGTGTGATGAAGGCCTTTCAGCAGCAGGACGATCCTAACCTGGCCATTGCTTCTATGCAGATCGCCAAACATGCACTGGCTTCAGGCATCAAGTTTGATCTTGTCTTGTACACCATGTTTCTTAAGATCCATGCTTGTACTTCAGGATTCTCGGGGATACTGTCTTTTCACAGTGACATGATAAAAGAGCATATTAGCCCCAATGTATACACTTACAATGTTCTGATGGATGTCTGTGGCAAGTACGGAATGTATGATACTGCACAACAGATATTTGAGCTGATGAAAGAGACAGAACATCAGCAGCCGAATACTGTGACTTATACTATTCTTATGGATTTATGGACAAAGGCCAGGCGACCCGACAAGGTACAACTGCTTGTCGATGAATTCAATGAAGAGATAAAACATGCAAAAAGTAGTCGTCTTTGGGTTGATCCTGTAATAGAAGAGTATCTCTAGTGAACCATTCCTTAATGCCACCACTACTGTTTGATTTGTTTTGTTTGTTGTACATAGTAATAATAATAAATAAAGAAAAAACAAAATAAAAAAGACACTGTACCCATGTCATCAGTAGCTATATAAGCATTTACCATGTGCTAAGGTGAGTGCGCGTGGCCAGCGTAGTGTGCAGAGCCAACGTGGTGGTGCTGGTATTGCTGGAATCAACGTGGCCACTTAACACAAAGGTCTATCTGTCGGCCCCTGAAAGATCAAGTGTGTCGTGCTATTATGCTTTTTTGGGCAGTCAATGATACTTCAGGCACTTAAGGAACAATGGCAGATGTGAAGGGCACATACCCAAAATAGAAATTAAATGTAACACCGTGTTACCGGACTGTTTCAGTCGCCTGCTCTTTTCTACTGCTGTGATCGCTGCCATGGTTACTCTTTTTTACTTTGGTCTTTCTTTTTTTTTTTTTTACTTTACTTTACTTTCTCCTTGTCCTTCTTTTGCACACACTCTTTTTCTTATATTATATATATATATAATATAATATAATATATATATATATATATTATATTATTCATTCCTTCCCTTACACACCCACTTCCTTTCCTTCAAAGTCTTTCCTTTTTCTTCTCTCCTTTTGACATATAGAGTAGCAAGTGTTTTCTCTTTGTCCATGCTTATTTTATGTCTCTTCCTTTCATCTCATTGATTACCTAATATGTTTAAACAACAGTCCACGACTGCTCCTCCTCCTCTTCCTATGATGGCTCCAGAATTCTCTCTTTCCAATTCCATTTCTACAATTACCAGCATCCAAGAACTAAAAGATCAGCTAGAAGAAAAGAAACGTCGACTTGATGCTTCCCCCAACGCGATTGGTAGAAGTTTCTTGATGCGCCAAATCCACCAACTCCAGGACAGAATAAACCAATTGAGTGTCTCTCCCGACTCCCCTGCTCCTTCTGCCTCGGCTTCCTCGGGCTCTATCACTGGCTCAGGATATTCGTCAGATGAACACATTGCCACGACTCAGGCAAGATTGAAGAGCCTGGAGAGGGATTTGAGTGCTTATCGCAGTAAGCCCAACCCCTTGGCTGAGTCGGAGGCTGTTCTGTTGCCTCCACCCCCTACTGGATCCACCCCTACAAAGCGACGGTCAAAGATCCCCAACAAAGACAAGAGAAACACTGATATTGAGTTTGCCACTGAGATTGGACAGGGATTGTTGCTAGAAGTAAGAAAGATGCAGACACTCTTACAGGAAAAGGAGGAGCTGCTCAAGGCTTCGGAAGCCCAATTGGCAGAAAACGAGAGGTCTATGGAGGGTCTCTTTCAGCAATTAAAACAAAAAGAAGAAATTGAAGGTAGTTTTTTGTGTTGTGTGTGTGTGTTGTGTGTTGTGTGTTGTGTACTCATCTTCTTCTCTAGAGAGATTCAAGGAAGAGACCTGGAACTTGGAATTAGCGAGACAAGAGTTGACCTCCTCTGTCACAGAACTCCAGCAACACCTTGGCAAATCCAACAATGACCAACAAAAGATATTGCAGCATGTGGGTGCACTACAGACCGACCTGGACAGTGCACATGTCAAGGAAGAGAAGCAGCAGGCTATGATGGATTCACTCAAGGTACGCCATGAACAGGACATGGCAGCAGCACGAAGAAGCACCATGGCCTTGGAGAGAGAAAGAGCAGACCATTATGCTAGAATGGAAGCCCTGGAGAGTGAATTAGCTCTGTTGCGTACCTACGCGAAGACTGCCAAGGAACCTGTCATTGAGGAACCTGTTTCGGTGGAACAGGAAGTCCCAGAGACCTCCTTGAAGCCCAAAGACAGTGCCAGTCCCGTCCCAATTGTTCGCCAGCCCACCATGGAGTTGGAAACCCTCAAAACATCCCTGGCCCATGCACATCGTATGGTGTCTAATTTGAGATCAAATCTTCATAAAGAAAAGACAGAAAAGTTCGAACTCAAGAAGTTGTTGGGAGAGACACAGGAGCAGGTAGAGCAGCTTCAGAATGATCCTCGCATGTGGGTGGATACACAAAAGACTCAACGCAGCAGAAAGTCCTCCATGGTGACTACTGTAGGCAGCAACACAAAGCGTCGACATGTACGTCGTATTCGAGGAGCTGGGAGATTGCCTAAAGGTGTGGATCCAGAACGATCTGAGGATGAAGTGGATGATTTTGAATTTGAGCAAGGAGAGAGTGGTAGTGATATGGAGAATGAGATGTTATCGCCTGAAGGTGCTCAATCTCTGACCATGGTTTTGTCGGGGAGTCTGTCGATGGCAGATGAGTTGAACAGAGCCACACAGTATGCTCATTTGAAGCCATCTCCAAGCCAAGAGTGCATTTCTACTCAAACAGAATCAACAGTAGCAGTGACATGTTCTGTAGCTACTCAGACAGAGCCCACTGTAGCCATTCCAGCAGCCATTCCAGCAGCCTCCACCCACTCTGTCGCTGTTCAAACAGTGCCTGTGTCTGTACAGCCCATCTTACAGCAGCAGCCCACACAATGGCAGGAAAAGGCATCCGATCCTTTAGATCCCATCTATGTCCTCAATATCATGACTCAATGTGAAGAAGAGACATTCCCCAGTGTTGTTGATACACTACTCACACCACCCGACACCCATGTCATTCCAGCACGACCCACAACCTCTCCTCCTGCTTCTCTTGTTCTCAAGGCACAGTCCATGATCGTTCCCTCTGACTTCCAGTACCTGGACAAACCACGAAGAGTCTCCAATGCATCGAGTGTCTCTTCTATTACCCATGAGACGCCTCTGCCAATTCAGCAGAAGAGTGCCTCCGAGTCCTTTATTGGTGCCATCACACAGACCATGATTGGAGATTGGTTGTGGAAGTACACACGCAAAACAGTGGGAGGGGGTCTTTCTGAACGTCGCCACCGACGCTTCTTCTGGCTCCATCCCTACACACGCACTCTATACTGGAACAGCCATGCTCCTGGAAAAGGAGACGATGCCAAGACAAGAAGTGGTAAATAGACACTGGCAGAAGAGAAGAGCATGAAAACACAAACACATTCATACTCACAACTTTTTTCTTTCTTTCTGTGAATAGCTGTTGTGGAGAGTGTGAATGTTATGGCAGACCCATTGACATGCAGTTTCAGTTTAATACTGCAGACAAGTGCACGTCAAATTCGACTCACAGCACCCACAGAAGAAATCCATGCTGTATGGTATGAGGTGAGTCTTTGTTTTTTTTTGTTTTTGTTTTCTTTCTCTACTGACATGAACACTAACACTAATACTTTCTCTCTCTCTCTCTTGATAGGCCCTTCACCATCTTCTTTACCGGGACATAGACAAGCAAGACGATGTCAAGCAGGAACACTCGGATGCCCCTACAAGTCATGCAAGTGATAATGAAGAAACCCTCGAGGATGTCCGCATGTGCTGCAATGGCAAACACCATGTCTCCCATCTGGACAAGGCCCATCACGGACACAGTGGACACCGCAAGAAGCGTGGCACTTTCCATCAAGTATAAATATATTTGTATATATATTTTCCTGTGCTTAGTAATGATGCACTGTGACAATATTGTCTCTGTAATATTTAAGCACCAGGCTGAGCTGTCGCCTGGAGACTCCTTCACGATACATGATTTCTTCGATGGGATGCTTACCATCCATATAGGGAATCAACCTTTTTTTTTTTAAAAAAAAAATACATATATATATATATATATAAATATAGATAGATAGATAGATAGATGAATATTAGACACCCATTTTTATATAGATAGATCGATAGACATAGTATACACCCTCTACACATAATAAACATGGAAGTATTCTCTCCAACGTAGCCATAAGAAAGAAAAAAAGAAAGAAAATATACCTTTCAAACAGATCTGCAATTTCCTTGGGTGCTTTTTCATGTGCCAGACGTTTCAGTGCCTTCCATTCCAATTCACCTGGACTCATGGCCATGTCCACACCCCGTCGAGGCTCTTCTTCATTCTCGCTGTCCTGTGTAGGAGCATGTCCTTGCACTGGGACGGGAACTGACCCTTGTATCTGTGCCTGTGCCTGTGCCTGTGCCTGTGCCTGGCGTGGTGGGAAAGGCAGGACAAGCACAAGAAACATATGCAGCTGAACCACAAGATCCTTACGCACAAGGTACGTAATGGCCTCTAAATACTGATTCCTCAACCCCTTGGTAGGCGCAATCTTATACAGAGGCTTGGCCACCGACAGTTGGGATAGCAAAGTAGGAAGATCAAGGTTAGGAATATGTAGGCGAAAGTCCTGATCCAGTGCAGAAATACTTGCCCACACGCCCCAAACCATAAGAACACACAACATCAACAGCAACAGATCACATGGGACTTACTCGTCCAGTTTGGCAAGGGGAGACACAACATAGTGGTTGCGTACATGAATGGTATGGATGAGTTTGGCCTTTCTCCAATAGATCAAGTGGGCAGCCAGGCGGTACATCTGTGCCAGGGAGCAGTCCAGCAAGAGATGAAGTTCCTGAAGACTAGACATAAAGGTACCCTCTGTATAAATACACACTCCTTGCTTCTATCTTTCTATCTTTCTATCTTTCTATCTTTCTATCTTTCTCTTTCAGAAATAATAATAATAAAAGAGAGAAAGAAAAGAGAAAGAGAGAGACCCTGTTTACCTTTGCGTGGGAGTCAGAATCTGGACTAGATGCACAAGTGTAGGACTTGCATCTAATGGCATGTTCTTGAGCACCTCCTCAGGATCCTCCAGTAGTAGCAGGGTATGATAGGGACACAGTACAGGATACGTGTCATACACATACCCTCCTACACCATAGATGTCCATCAGCCAAGAGGCATGGCCCTCACGTGTCCATGCTGCTCCCTCTGCATTGGGAGGACACACCTGCCCTAGCAGAGGGATCTGCAGTGAAAGATCAATAAAGTCATTGATAATAAGGTGGGCGGTTGTGTTGGTGGAAATGGCCAGAAAGATCTGTCGCATGTCTCTTGTCAGCGAGGACACACGGAGAATGGCCTGAGTGACCTGGGCATAGGGGGTGCCCTTGTTGAGTGCGTCTTCTTTGAGAGCAAGCACCTTGTCAATCTCCTGCTGCACATAGCCACAGCGTAACTGTTCGTAGCGGAGGGCAGAAGTGTAGCGCAGAACAACATGGTCGTAGATAGCCTCCACCTGGCCATTGAGTTCGAGGTCAGGAGGAGACAGGACAAACACGACATGGAAGAGGGTCATGTGGGTGGCTGGGTAGTGTGACTTGTCTTCATCCAAGGAGTTATTCTTTGTTGCAGCAGCACACGTTGTTGTTGTTGTTGTTGTTGTTGTTGGAAGAGGAGGAGGAGGAAGAGGGAAAAGAGGAGGAGTGGTGTTGGTGTTGGTGGTGTTGGTGTTGATAGTGGTAGTAGTAGTAGTGGTGGTGTTGGAGGTGTTGGAGGTGTTAGTGGCAGCAGCAGCAGCAGCAGCAGTAGTAGTAGTAGTACTCGCAGGGTGGTGGGTGTGGGAGGGAGTGAGGCTGACAGGATGACCCACAAATGTCAAGTCATCAATACTCAGTTGGAATTTACGGTCACAGAGAGGAGGTTTGGGAGCAAGGGCGTCGGCAAGAAATCCCACTTCCATATTAAGAATACAGTCTCTTCCTGCAAACAAGGCATCTTCACTGTCTTCCTGAGGGTCTTTACGGTGTTTATTAAGGGAGTCGTCTGTAGGCATGTACCTAGGATTGGCAACATAGGTGGCAGTGGAGGTAGTGTCGTTGGGGTCACGTGAAGAGAGAGGTCTTTTTGGGTCTTCAGGATAGCTAAAGACGTAGTGATGGCCACGAGTAGAGTTCACAACCAATAGAATAGCCAAGAGAGAGCTCATGGAAGTGTGACTGTGGAATAATAGAGTAAGAGCTACTGAGAGAAGAAAGAGAGAGAGAAAAGGGTGTTGGGTCCAAAAGAAATAATTAATAACATAATTAATAACATAATTAATAACATAATTATTAACATAATAATAAAAAGGTGGGCTGTTGAGATTATTTAAGACTTTTATAGGCTATTTTGGAGAGAAAAGAAAGAGAGAAGGAGAAAGGGTGACTTTTGTTTTCAAACCGCAGCTTTCTTTCTTTTTCCCTCATGTCTGAAAAACCTCGACGCTTTGCAATGAGACTTGAGCCGTCGTTTGTGAATTACGTCGGCCTGCTCTTCTCATTGACAGGCTGTGTTCTCATTGCCCTCTGTCTAAGCGCCAACCACACCAATGCCAGCAAAGATATCTACTTTCTCAAGATAACAGACAACCCACCGAGCCAAGTCACTGTGCTGTATGGATGGGGTGCTTACTGTGAGCAGACGCCTCAGTGGCAGTGTGTGTCGGATAGCAGTGTGATGGTAGTGCCCTTTGGTAAGTGACTGTTTGTTATTGCTACTGTCCTCATCTCACACCACACCAGATGTCCATGTCACTGCCCGACTCAATGCCACCTATCCTTCTCTGTTCAAGGATGCTGTGGCCCAAGACAGTTCTCTGGACCCACTCGCAGCCCCCAACCCTCCTCATGACCCCAAGATATCCGTGGCTGCCATTCTCTGTCTGCTGTGTGGTGGGGTTGGATTTGCACTGGCATTAACACGGGCAATGTTCTACCGATACTACCAGGATCAGTATTATAGCCGTGGGTTTCTTTGCTGGGCCGCTGCTGTTTTTGCACTCCTACTGATTGCTGAGTGTACGATTATGTATGGCGATGCTGCTGATGAGCTCACCGTCACCTATCCCCACTTGGTGGCTACTCAAGGACCTGGTCTGTCCATGGTAGGCGTTGCTTTTGCGTCTTTTGTTATTTCTGGCTATAGTTTTATGCAGGGCTGCTTTAGTAAGGAAGAAGAAGGCTACCATTCTATCTAGGAAGCTATTGAGAGAGTGGAGAATAGAGAATAGAGAATAGAGAATAGAGAATATCTACAACTAAAGAACAAACTATAATACAATTTGAAAACAAAAAAAAACAAAACAAAAAAAGAGGGAATCCAATGTGCATGAGAAGACCAGGTTATTTACAAAAGAAAAAAGAGCAGAGCCACACCCATTCCTTAGGCAGTGGTGGTGCGCATGGAGGAGTCCATTAGAGACCGAAGTACCTTGTTCTATATAAAAAAGGGAGTGTTATTATGGGAGGGGGTGATGCTGTGGATGTCATTTACCTCTACTTCCAGATCATGCAGACGTAGCTCCAGCTGCTCTTGCTCTCTCTCTGCCTTGAGAGCAGCAAGACTTGCCTTGAGC